>OY284481.1:40529067-41129067 GCA_958336345.1 Dorcus parallelipipedus
TCTTCATTAACGCCGTTCCTATTGAATATATGGAAAAATGTTTTATACAAAAGTATCATCCTTTCAAGCTCCGCATAATTTAAAATTATTTTCAAATATACAGGCTGTCCCAATTTGGTTGTACGATGTGTAACTTCATTATTTTAAATGGAACACCCTATAACGAATTTGAGCTTGTCAGGTTATTTTAGGGTAAGCTTGATAAGAGTTCCCTATACCTAAGTCCTATGGTTTTTAAGATATTAGACTTTGTTTGCGGTTTTCGGAAAATACAGATGTAACTTTTATAATTAATAGGGAGTTTTTGGCAATAGGTTCCGTTACAATTTACGTACGTTAAATGTTAAAACTCTGTTTGTGATTGGCTAGATCCATAAGGTTGCTAAGCAACATAGCCTTTAAAGTAACGATATTTTTATCGTAATGTGTTGCAAAAACTCCCTAATATCTCATTAACGAAGAAACTTAGAAAGCAGATATTGCGGTACTGTTACAAGCTAAGTGGAAGGCATCTACCGTAGTAACAAAGTTTACTTTTCTTTAAACAGGGATTCAATAAAACTATTTCCATTTCGACAACAATTGAAGTGCAATAACTTTTGTTTTTTAAATGGAATGGTGTTATTTTTATATCGGCGTTAGACACTCCATAAAATTATCTTTCAATTAGCTATACACTTCCCTATACCAGGACGGTTGAGCAGATATTTAATATTATTTCATAAATTCTGCATTTTTACATATTAATTAAATCAAAAGTGAGTATTTACTCAAATATTTTACTTGTTTTGAGTAAAATGTCAATTTCCTAAATTTATTAAGCTCTGTTACATAAAATGCATACATTTTGAACACTTATTGTAAAATTACGAGACATCTTAGAATTATTTTGTTGTTCCTACAGTTTTCAAAGGTTTCGTATTTATTTTGGAAAATCAGTATTTAATTTTGTTACTTGTGGTAATGTTCAAATATGATTAATAAATATTTTGTCAATAATGTATAGAGCACACTTTATTATTTAACATAAAAGAAAAGTTAAACTTAAGTATAAGAAGTCTTAGAGCATGAAACGTAGTTAACCACAGGATTGTGTTAATCGTGTGATTGAGCAATATCACTTGAAAAACTTAACAATACTTAAAAATTCAAATCAAAATTATTTCTTTCGTTACTGTTTAACTTATCACAAGCCTTAACAATGGAATTAAGTAATCATGTATTTGACAATATTTTATACGACCAGGACTTAAAAACTTAGCAAACTGATCTTTTACTTAAAACAAGTAAAATGTGTGAGTATATACTCACTCCTGATTTTTATTAATATGTTAAAATGCAGAAATTATGAAATAATATTAAATATCTCCTCAACCGTCAATAATTGGTATAGGGAAGTGTATAGCAAATTGAAAGATAATTTTATGGAGTATCTAACGCCGATATAAAAATAACACCATTCCATTTAAAAAACAAAAGTTATTGCCCTACAATTGTTGTCGAAATGGAAATAGTTTTACTGAATCCCTGTTTAACGAAAAGTAAACTTTGTTACTGCTGTAGATACCTTGTAACAGTACCATAATATATGCATTCTAACTTTCTTCGTTAATGAGATATTAATTATAAAAGTTACATCTGTATTTTCCGAAAACCGTAAACAAATAAAATAACCTGATAAGCTCAAATTCGTTATAAAACATAGGATGTTCCATTAAAAATTACGAATTTACACATCGTACAGCCAAATTGGGACAGCCTGTATATTTGAAAATAATTTTAAATTATGCGGAACTTGAAAGTATAATACTTTTGTATTAAACATTTTTCCATATATTCAATAGGAACGGCGTTAATGAAGAAACCCGGTTAAATGCTACACCCTGTAGACAGATTGTTCTAAAAAAAGTGCTGCACCATTCAAATTTCTAAAATGGAACTTCTCAAGAACTGAGAATTTTCATATGTTTCTGTTTATCAATATTATTAAAATAATTTTACTAATACTACGTAACAGTATATTACGTAACAAGTGTAGAAAAATAAAGTTTTAATAAATTTGTTAATAAAGATTTTTTTGAACTTTATGACTAGAGAGATGCTAAAAATGTTGAAACGTCGCGAAACACTTCCCTCCAGAATCACAAATCGAGTTCCCAGTGCCGTTCGCTCGAACCGCACTTAAACATTAAAAATATCGCAGGAATTATATCACCGCCAAGGTGATACTATAAAATAAAAATGCTGACAAGAAGAAGATAACGCCGGAGAATCTTCCAACGCAGCGCGGTTCCCAGGATCAAGCGGACACTGCATACCAGTCCGTTGTAGAGCATAGTTGCTATTAGTAATTTCATGTAATTTTCATTATTTCAAGTTTTATACAAAATAAATAATTTTTAAAAACGGAACTCTGACTCAGCAAAACATATTTGGCGCAGCCAGCAGGATAATTTCGGGAATCGTACGAATCGATCGAACGATTTTTTCGTATCAACGAATTTACCGATATCCGAACTTCAGTCAGTGATAGACGTTTCGCAAGTGTGTTACGGCGAGGCTCCTCGAACATAAGGAAACCAGTGCAGACCCGTGAACCTTCGGACGACTACATTCAAGGGATTTGGTACAAAATAGACCACTTCCACGAGGAAATCTTCTAAAGAAGCTCTTCATAGTTAAGGAAATGCTCAAAGTCACAGTTCTGTTAATGTGAGTACAATTTATTAACGTCAATCGAAACTTTAACCGATATTTTTGATAATTTAAACATAAATACGCCTTCAACTGTTGTTCAAACTCCCGAATTAATTAATCCTATACAATTAAATATGAGTATTTGAATTGTGTCCCTGAATTTGACGGGAATCCAAATGAATTGAACCGATACTTATCAGTTTGCAATTTTTTAATTAATACATTTTATAATGTACAGAATCAGAATGATTTTCAAAACATATTCTTATTGAATTCATTAATTTCTAAATTAAAAGGTACTGCAAAATTAGTTGTAATTCAGAATGTTGCAACTTGGAATGAATTAGAAAATACTCTAAAACGCAATTTCTCAGATCAGAGAGATGAAACTTGTTTAAATCGAGACTTAGTGATGATGCGTCAGTTTCCACAAGAAAAACCTCAGCAGTTTTACGACAGAATACTTAACGTTTTAAATCTATTGTGTAGTTATGTAGATGTTCATGAAGCGACGGCAGAATCTAAACAATTAAAACGCGATCTTTATAACAATCTTGCACTCAAAACATTTTTATCAGGTTTGAAAGAACCCTTGGGAACTACAATACGGTGTATGCAGCCGAAAAATTTAAGCGAAGCATTACAATTTGTTATTCGCGAGGATAATGTTCATTATTTTCAAAATTTTACTAATAAAATTACAGTAAAACCCGTTCAGTCTCAAAATTTTAAGCCACAAATATATCCATACAAATTTGCAAATAATACACCAAATTATCAATTCACACAACCTATTAATAATTCGTTTAGGTCACCAAATCATTTCCCATCTCAGCCGATACCAATACATCCTAAACTTAATAACAATCCACAACGTTTTTTCACGAACTCAGATGTATTTAAACAACAACAGCAACAAAGAAATGTTTTTAAGCCAAACCCTAAACAGACCTTTCCTAAACCAACGCCAATGAGTGTATCGACAAGAAATACGAGACAAAATTTCACACCAGGTACATCAAATCAAAACAGAAATTCATTCAATTATTTCACACCTAATCTTTCAGCACCAAGAAATTTTATTTCAGAGGAACTTTACAATACCGAGACAAATAATCTGTGTCAATTTGATCCTGATATTGAAATGAATCAACCCGCCGAAATCGATTATTCCGATGAACAATATAATCAATATATAGACGAAACTAACGAAGGTTCTTCCTCACCGTCTCTTGAAGAACAAAATTTTTACATAGAGCCTCAAGATCACGAACAAACATAACGCCTCCAATTATATCGATAAATACAACGAATTCAAGTGAACTCTCGTACATCATTTTACCTGAACACAATTTAAAATTTTTAATTGACTCAGGCTCTACAAAATCTTTTATCGATCCTGAAATAGCTAATAAATATTTTCCAAATTTGATTAAAAATGATCCATTTATTGTTTCAACTGTTTTTCAAAAATCTGCTCATAAATTTAGTGTCACGATAGCAGCATCGAAAATTTTTAAATTACAACAAAGTAAATATTTGAAATTTTATTTATTCAAATTTCACAATGTTTTTCACGGTTTGATTGGATTAGATAATCTAAAGCTCTTACAAGCCAGTATTAATTTTGATCAGAATTATTTAATAACTCCTAATGCAAAAATCAAACTTAGTTTTCATAAAACTCAAAAAGAATTAAATTTGATATCAGTTGCACCGCGTTCGGAGCAAGTAATTAAAATTAAAACATCAATTCCAAACGGAGAAATAAATATTCCAAATATAACTGATTTGTTGGATAAACTAGGAAAATGCCAGTACTTTTCCACTCTGGACTTAGCAAGTGGATTTCATCAAATTGAGATGAATGAAGAGGACGTTCAGAAAACAGCGTTCAATACCGAAAATGGGCATTACGAGTACTTAAGGATGCCATTCGGACTCAAAAATGCACCTGCCACGTTCCAATGTGTCATGGATAATATTTTACGGGGCATTCAGAACGAAAAGTGTTTAGTTTACCTCGATGATATAATCATCTTTTCTACATCTTTACAAGAACACTTAGAACGGCTAAGAAGTGTCTTTCAACGTCTAAGAGAATCAAATTTCAAAATTCAGCTCGATAAATCAGAGTTTTTGAGAAAAGAAGTTGCATACCTCGGGCACATTGTTACACCCGACGGCGTGAAACCAAATCCAGACAAAATTGCAGCTATTAAAAATTATCCGATACCTAAAACGACCAAACAAATCAAAGGATTCCTAGGATTGTTAGGCTACTATAGACGATTCATAAATAATTTCGCAAAAATTACAAAACCATTAACCAAATGTTTAAAAAAGGGTGCCAAAATTGAATTAAATGACGAGTATTTATCATGTTTCGAGTTATGTAAAAATCTCCTAACAAATGAACCTATTTTAAAATATCCTGACTTTACGAAACCATTCCATTTAACCACAGATGCAAGTAATGTAGCAATAGGAGCTATTTTATCTCAAGGCCCAATTGGCAGCGATTTGCCAATAGCATTTGCATCCAGAACACTAAACGATTCAGAACGAAATTATTCCGTTATAGAAAAAGAACTTCTCGCAATAGTATGGGCAACGAAATACTTTCGTCCATACCTATTTGGCCGAAAATTCAACATAATTACCGACCACAAACCTCTTCAATGGTTAATGTCCTTGAAGGATCCAAGTTCCAAGCTATTACGATGGCGCATTAAATTAGAGGAATACGATTATACTATTATGTACAAAAAAGGCAAGTGTAACACAAACGCAGATGCACTTTCACGTATAGAAATACATGCTACGGAATCTAATATCGTCTCAGATCTTAGTAGTAATCTACATCAACAAATAGAAAATGACAACATCTCAACTCAAGTTCAAGTAGATGAAGAAAATTTACCGATAGATAATTTAGAAATAGATGAGAATACCGTTCATTCAAATAATGAAGAAAATCCTGTCTTAAATATTCCTATTTCAAATTCTCCTTTAAATTTTGGTCAAAATCAGATTATTATTAATTCAGTTTTACATTCACCAGCTATTACTATTTTATTAGAAAAAAAGAAAAGAATTAATATCCAAATTTCACAAAATAATTTTGAACATGATGTTGTTCAATTTATTAAAGATTACATTCAACCTGACATAGAATATTATATATATTTTGAACACGATGACATGTACGAACCCTTTTCAGCGGCATTACAAAAACATTTTAAATGGCCATCAATAAAATTCAGAAAATGTAATACAAAATTATTAGACGTTACAAATAAAGACGATGTAACAAATATTATCAAAAATTATCACGAAGGAAAATCAAATCACCGCGGAATAGATGAAACTACTTTTAGAATTAAAAATAAATATTATTGGCCAAACATTAAAATTTCAGTTCAATCATACATTAATCAGTGTGAAATATGCCAACAAAGCAAGTATGAACGTCATCCGGTGAGAATTAAAATGAATGTTACTCCAACTGCTACGAAACCATTTGAAATTATACATTTAGATACATTCACATTCGAACATTCAAAATTCTTAACAATCATCGACAGCTTTTCTAAGTACGCACAAGCATATTGCCTAAATTCGCTAAGTGGTACTGAAATCGCAGATAACTTAATTCAATTTTTCTCTCATCATGGAATACCTAAACAAGTAATCGTTGATAATGGCACAGAATTTAAAAACACCGTAATCTGTGAACTTCTATAAGCTTACACAAAATTAAAACACATTTTTGCTCTCCGAATCATCCGCAATCGAACGGTATGATTGAGAGATTTCATTCTACTATTATAGAGCATTTACGTTTGTTAAATACTCAAGGTTTCTTAAAAACACCTATGAAAATGAAAATGATATACGCCATACTCGCATACAATCACTCGATTCATTCATCGACGAAAATGAAACCGATCAATATCATTAATGGACATTTTAACAGCGGCGATCCTTTCGATGTTGAAATCGATAAAATTTTGTTAAATGATTATGTCAATGGACACAAAGAAAAATCAAAATTACTTTATTCTAAAATCAATTCCGATCTTATCGAAAACAAAGATCGAGTGATAAATAAAAGAAATGAAAATCGCGACGATCCAAATATTTTTCAACCAAATCAAAAAGTTTTTGTCAAAAAACATATTTATTAGACAAAAGAACGCGAATAAATTCGATAAGTCGACTAAATTAAAATCAATCAATACGAAAATGAAAACTGTCTCTACGCATAATCAAAAGAAAGTACACATGGATAATTTAAAACGTCCTTTAAAATTAAATTAACAATTTACTATTTTAAATATTATCATTATTTCAGAATTATCGGAGCCATCAGCCTCCAGGATAAAATCACGCTTAGAAAAATCAGTAATAATCCAGGACTCATACCGATGAAAATGGGAACTGCAAAAATAGAGGAATACACACACACTTAGACAGTTAAGAGCATTTGCACTCGATATGTGATAAGGAGAGAATTCTCCGAGATAAATATCGTAAAGTGCTCTTAACTTGTGGTGTGTGGGTGTAATATGCTCTAATCTGTAGGTTGCTTTTTGGCGATTTGTGCATATATATATATAGGTGCATACATATACATATATAGGTATATAATTTCTTTTCAGGGATAAATTCAAGCGGTATCAAATAACAGGGAATTAAATGCTTACAGAAGTTCTTTATTCGGGAGAATAAGAACCGCTTTCGGTTATTAGACCAATACTCATTTCCGTTTTATTTGATTTGCATTTTTGGTAGGTTTTGACTGTTAATATTATTGTGGGCGGAGATAATTTTCAATTATTTCTTAAACCACAGTCTCTCTTTTACTAATTTTTAGTGTTAATTTTGTTATTTTTAGATAGTTTTAGTAGTATAGATAATATGATCAGGTAGGTAGGTAGGTAGCTGTTAGATTTCAATGTAGTTTTATATAAATATTAAATTGTACTGAAGATGGCAGCTTAGCTGCCGAAATACGTATCTACGGATATAAAATTATTGTGGGCAGAGATAAATTTCAATTAAAGAAGAGGAGCAAGAAACTTCAAGAAATGTTCAGCTTCCTCGTTAACCCTCATCGCTGAATCTTCGGCGGGAGGAATTATATCACCGCCAAGGTGATACTATAAAATAAAAATGCTGACAAGAAGAAGATAACGCCGGAGAATCTTCCAACGCAGCGCGGTTCCCAGGATCAAGCGGACACTGCATACCAGTCCGTTGTAGAGCATAGTTGCTATTAGTAATTTCATGTAATTTTCATTATTTCAAGTTTTATACAAAATAAATAATTTTTAAAAACGGAACTCTGACTCAGCAAAACATATTTCAGGGTTCAGTTTTATGCTGAAAGTATGAATTTTATTTTTGACTTATTTAAAATGTTTCTTTAATAAATTATTACCCTTGGTTTTTAATACATAGGTATGCTTTATTCAATTACTCTGCCTTAATATTCGGCTTGAAAAGTGAATCACTGCAATGAAATTTTGCGAGGATTTGACTGCTTATAAAAAATCGCGCTAAAAAAGTTGAAAATAATTTTTAGGTATCCGACTCTAACACAAGTAAACTATGTACTTACATAAGTAAGTAGTGTTTTTAAATTTTCTTGGGTAAGCTTTGTGTTTTACAGTTAACAAAATTATACGCCTACAAAACAGTAGCTTTTTATGCGCCTGCAAGTGTAATTTCAAACTCAAACGTTCCTCTTCAATATATCAGCAATACTGCGAAGTCTACACGGCTCGACCACGCTACTGCCGCATGTAAAGGTAGTGGGAGGTGATAACTATTTTCAGCATCTCTCAATTTATGACATTTCCTTCATCAAGGTAAGGGAGGTTATGATATATGTCAGTTTCAAGCAAGGCTGGTTCACAACTAAGAATTCACGGGGAGAAATTTTAAAAAAGGCACGTTACAAGTATATAGAAATCACTAATAACCACGGTTAGGCGGATCAGATTCCCCTTGCTCTAGCAAGAGCGTCACATCTAAGTGCACTCGAGTCGAGAATAGCAAATAATCGCATGCATAATTTGTAATAGCAAAGAACGTTTAGTGTTTAATTTAATTTATTTAATTTTTAATTCGAAAATGCGAAATTTTGTTTAAATTTAAGAATTTCTTACGCGATGAAATTAAAATTTCGTCCGACGCTTATGGAGAAATGAGCCAGCGCAATGATCGTACATAAACAATATAAGCGGCAATCCAGGCGGACCGTTGCAAGTGGAATCTCATCCTCCTAACGCTGCTAATAACAGGACAGATTGATGACAGCTGTCGTCTCATGTTCTACTTTAAAAAGGACAGTTTCATTTACAAATGTAAAGTTTCTATGGATTCTCAGATTCGTACGTAAACAGCAATGTTTTATGTTAAAATAAATTCATGGTACACAAGACAGCTGGCTCGCTGTCTTGTATACGTCGTCCCTTTTGAAGTTCAATGTGAGACCAATGTGAGGTTATACAAATATACATATTATTTTTATGATGAAAAGAAATTGCTTGTCTGAAAATTTTGAAACCATTTCGTGAATGATTTGAACAATTAGGAGTTGCACATCCGGTCATATTTTAACAAATATATTAACCACAGACACATACACAAGACCAATTGACTGAGATCCAAAAGGGCCGACGAGCCAGCTATGATAATCAAGTAATCATTTTTGTTTAGTGGAGTCAAATTTTTCAATAAGCTGCCTATTGAACTGCAATCACTTCAGTCTGAAGTTCTATTCAAACGCAGAGTGAAAAATTACTTTACGCACTCTGTTTACTATTCAATTGATGAATATTTTCATTCATAATATGAGTTTTTACTGAACTATGTACTAGTGGCAATTTACTTTGTACGTAGCTACGTAGTTATTGTAATAAGTACAGCGATGTAATAATTTTAAAATTTAAATTATGTACAGTTGTCGCCTAAAAAAACTGGTACAAGGCTTAAAATTCATAAAATGTAATTCATAAAATTTCATATTTTCAAATGCCATTGACTTTTTAATGTGTATGTTTCTTGTCTGTATTTACTTTGTACATATCTTTTTGTATTTCTTATTGTTAATCGATGCTACTGGCAAATGAATAAACTGAAATGAACTAAACTGAAACTGAATATCTCGCATGTTGTGCAATAGAAATTTGTTCGTAGTTGCAAAGAATTGTTCGTTATTCCATTCATTCGAGAATAGTGAAGTTTTTGTTCTGACTATCATTAATTTCATTTTTCCTTTTCGAGCTCAAAAAAGTGCCTTAGAATGTATTAATTTTGTTGTGATCCCTACAACAATAACGTCAGAAAAAAATAAAATTACGTTTTTCGGTTTTTTGGAAATATTTCAAAAACTACAAATCATAGTAGACTTTTCAGAACTGATTATTGTTCAGCACCAAAATAGGCAACTTTGCCCTAATTTAACTGACTTCGTATTTCTTACCGTTTTCGAGATTCCAATGATGAGCCTCGACTTTGTAACAGCCTGTATAGCTAGATATAATTTGTCAGTTACTTAGGAAACTTAATTTTATACACGAATATGGCCTGCTTACCTGAAAATGATTTTAAAACAGAGAATCTGTGCTAATTTAACCGAAATTGTATCTTGACAAATAAAAAAGTTAGCAATGGTGAACGGTTCAAATGAAGAGCTCTAATACTATTGTAACAGGCACAGACGACATCAATTTTACCAAAAACCCAAAACAATGTAACCTTGTTTTTAAAACATAATTTTATAAATGAATTATACTTATCAGGTAATTCAATAAATTTCCATTCTAGTTGGCCGTGGAAAAAATCATGCCTTTGATTGTACCTAAATGTCGTAAATTATACCGGGTGTCACCACTTCACCTACGTGATAATCACTTCAAACTAAGTAAAAAACTCTAATAAATTTTTGTTAAAGCGTTTCAAAAATACTGGGTGTTTAATGTTTAATTTTTTTATTTTTAAAAATTTTAAAGTTCATATAATTATTTATCCGTTCACCTAATAATCAATTCACACTAAAAAAAAAAAAACTCTAATAAAGCAAACCGTTTTCCAAGAATACGACGTGTTTTGTAATTTTCAGAATTTTTAAACTTTATCTCAAAAGGTGTTCAAAATGACCCCCGTTGTTTGCTAAACATATTCTACCGCGCTTCAAAAGAGATCTAGTTGGCTTTGAGATAAAGTTTAAAAGTTCTGAAAATTACAAAACACGTGTTGTATTCTTGAAAAACGAGTCTTTTTTGTTTGAATTGATTATTTAGGTGAACGGATAAATGATTAGATGAAATTAAACTTAAAATAAAAAAAATAAATAAAAAATTTAACATAAAGCACCCAGTATTGTAAAATGAAAAAATGTAAATGTAAAAAGATAGCCAGCTGATTAACAAATCCTATGACCTGCCTAGAATGAAAATTTAATGAATCGCATTTTACTTATAAGTAAATCTAGGGTATAATAATACAGTTTACTAGTCATTTCGCCGCACAATCTTCGCGATGAGCATACCGCATTCTAGTGTTGTGAGTCGGTAATTTTACCATGTTACCTACGGTAAATTTCCAATGTTACCGGTAATTTTTTAATGTTACTTCTGTTGCCAACTGCATACAAAAAGCTGTAATTTTTCCAAATGATTGAGTTGTAAACTTTTAAATTGCAACTTAACTTATAAAATAAGCTGTCAATATTATTTAATCATAAGGCTTACTCTTTATTATTTAGGAAAAACATTAAGTAGTAGGTAAAAAAAATAAGAACTTTATACTTTAAAATGATTTTCGTTTAGATATTTGATTATTTTTGACTATTTTAGCAGTTGTTTTCAGATATTAAATAAAGAAAAAATGTCAAGGAGTATGAGTTGGTTAATTTTTTAAAGATACCTATATGTTTGAAGAAGAAAACTGTAAAATGTGGATCATGTCAATTGGTAACATTACCGGTAAGGTAACATTAAAAATAAATTACCGGTAATTTAACAACGGCACATTCTCACTTTCACAGCATACTAGTGTTGTGAGTTTACCGGTAATATTATTGGAAATTTACCATGCTATTTTTACCGATTCACAACACTATAGTTGTGAATCGGTAGAATCTTAGAAGAATAGCACGATAATTTTTCAAAATTACTGGTAAAGTCACAACACTACGGCATATTACGATGGTAAATAGATAAGGAATGGATTATACTCGTCGACGGCTAATCAAGATAGACTGATAATCCTGGTAATGCCATTGCAAAATAAGACGGTTTGTTTGAAAGCAACATCAACAGATCTTGCGGCTGGAGGGAAAGGTGGGGTACTGTTTACTCGTCCCTAGTGCGCAAAGGCGGCGTTCATTAAATGGAGATAAAAATCGAATATTACAAAAAATATACTTGTTAATTGAAATAATAATAGATTATTCATGACGAAATAGAATTATTAATTTAATTAATCAGTTAATTATATTGAATTAAATACAAATTCACGCAATAAAATAGTATGTACACCTATGAGTTCTGTTGCGTTACACGACGTCCGCCGAAAATTATCGACTGCCATTTGAAAGTAACCAATCACTAAGTTAGTCTTAGTCATAGAGAAATAGATAGCCAACTTGAAAATTAGATAGCTATTGCGTCATCTAGTAGTCGCCGCATGGAACTAACACTACACGCGTGAACGTTTAAAAAATGTACTAGCCTAGACATTTTAAATTTTTTTAATTTAGTAACTAAAAAAACAAGAAAGATTGCAAAGTGTTTTATTGCACATATAATAAATAATAAAAAATGAACAACATTTCCTAACATCACATAATATTTACAAAGAAAACATTATAATAGTTTTAAAGTTGAGTACTTTACAAAACTTACTTTATTTGAAATGTATCTTATCTGATTAACTATATATTCTTTATCTTATTTGTATTGTTAAATAAAAATAATACAAATAAGATAAAGAAAATAATCTACAACTTTCTTTGTCTACAACCTGCAGAAAAGGCCAGTTGACTTAAACTATCGAAATCTTTGTATCGATTATCACGATGCTTTAACAAATTATTAATAATCTTAACATAATGAAATAATATTACATTGATAATTATATTAATAAATGGCTTTATGTACATCTGATGATCCGCACATAACATGCTTTGACATATACCCATATTAAATATGTTCATTAATGGTTTTTTTAATTTTATAAGTTAATATAATTTGAGTGAGCATATCTAAAATTACATAAGTAATATGTTTTATTGCGGAGGAAAATCTACTTGACGGATGCATAAATGTGTTGTGTAATGGATCATGTTCTCTCAGATGGATATATAAATTTTCTAGCAATTCTTGAATTGAAACCAAAAGCGTTGTGCATGAACCACATGAAAGTTTTCTAAATAATTTTTACCAATTACTCCTGCTACGTATGGAGTGGCAAAGTCATGTATGAGAGTGGTGGATATATTTCTTGTAGATTTTAAATTAGATGTTTGCATTGGATTTGGAGTGGTAATTGTAATTTGTTTTCCGATAAACTCTGTAACGTTTTGTAATGGACCGCTTGAATTATCCTCCTCACAGTTTGCACCCACAGAATGTGATGCAGATAAATTGTTAATAAGGAGAGATTTAAAAGAATTAGTGAAAGAGGAACAAGTAGGATTCCGGACGGCATGTGCTCTAATTTGGGAAAAAAGTTTTCGATTGAATCCTGATTAAATGACCTTGGGGAAAAATATTTCAATACTGGTCGTTTACTTAAATATATAAATCCTTGTAATGTAAAAATCCAATTATTTAAAGAAGGAATACGGGTTTTTGTAGCTGTTGAGAGATAAAATACATTGACTGTAAGATTGGTAAAGCAGATTGCCCGAAAGGAACACGAGGAGAATCTTCCTTCACCACACTTCGCAAAGGCTTGCCTGTTGGAGGAGTTGTTGAGCTACCATTGACACTGTCAAACAGTTTATCGAAAAACAAAATAAGATCAGCTGTTTCGGTGGCTTGGGGATTTAAATATAATGAGGATGAGGATAACAACTCCTGACTAATCACTGCTCTAGAGTACATTGCAGTTCCTACTGTATAACTAAAGATTTGTATGGCCATTTCAACTTTCATTTTTCGAATTTTATTTAATAGTACATGTTCGTCTGTAATTTTGTAAAGTTGTAAATATGGTTCTTGCATGCGGTCTGTTTCATATAATCTTAGTATATGTGACCAAGATGCAACTTTAGCTTTGCCGTCCTGTTGAAAATGTAAATCTTTGACAATAAAGCTATTTCTGACACCTTTTAATAAGTGTGGGCAATCATAAAGATGCACAATTTCTTCACCGTCAATTAAATAACCCTGATATCTGTTTTGTATATGTTGCCTCAAACAATACTCATTTGTTTTCTTTAATAAATAATTGATTGCAGCAGCATTAGTGGCACCTTGATCACATATACTGGCTACTATATTCAATCCTGTCTGTCGAATTAATTTAATAGTGTCTTTAATTATTCTAACTAAATCAACAGTGGAAGTACTCCCATGGCAAAAGGTAAAAGCTACAGGTTGTTTCCAACCTCTCTTTATAGTTTTTATCATTAAAACTAAAGCGTGATCAGCAAAAATAAGTTTCCTACCAATTCCACCGAAATCAATGAAACCTTCAATAAAATCGTATTTTTTATTGTATCCTAGTCCTGTTTGTAGAAAAATCTCATCCCACATGAGTACACAGTATTTATCATTTTCTTTTAATTTATTTACCTGGGTTTTTAAATTTTCAAAAATAGGTGTATTTATACCCGCTAATATTGGAATTTTATTTAAAACGTGGCTCAAAGTTTTTCTAGATGGCAAGGTAAAAATTGTAGATAAAAATCGATAAGCTTTTCCACTATGCTTATATAGTGTTGACGCTAACGCTTTGTCGGTAATGGAATACCGTCTTCCACGAGGTCGTAGAGCCTGATTCTTACTTGCTGCTTGTAGAAGGTAAAGACTCCTGAATGCTGGTTATAGTAGGTACAGACACCTGAGTGCTTTTTGTGAAAAGTATAGATGACAGTATTTCCTCTGTAATCAATAAAATATTTTAATTGATAAGATTAACTATAATGTATTCACTATATATTCACATAGTTAACAAAATTGTATGGACAAATATGTAGATTAAATACTTAATGATTATCCTACCAGGTATTTGTTCTGTTGCAAAATCCAGACTTAAAGACCTCCTTTTCGCTCCTGATCTTAAGTAACATTTCTGAGGAGGATTTACTTCTAAATATCCTTCATCCACTACTGCTGAAGAAGCAGAGGACTGTCGAAGAGCTTCTGTAAGCATTTAAAACAGGTTTAATGTTAAATCCATGTAACACAAAAAACTCTTTATAGTTTCAATATAATGAGGAAAACAAAAAAGTTCTTTTTCACAGGAATCGTGACAAGCTAATATGTCAGTAAGTCTGCAGGTATTGAAATAATGATTTTCATTTGATTGCTCTGATATCTGCACTCAGTACACTTATGCAATTTGATATAAAACTGACCTTTAACTTTTTCAGGTGTGAATGACAAGTCCTGTTTTCGTGCTTCATATGCAAAACACCGCATTTCCGTTTGTTCAGCCACATGAAAATCTGAAACAGAAAATATTTATGCATATAAAAGTTTTCGGATTGGTTTCATCAACATCAGAGAAATGTAATTGCTGATTAATATACTGGATATACACATACAGTGCTCGCCAAAAAGTCGGCATCAAATGGGAAAAATTTTTATTTCGAAGAAACTTTTTACGGCAATAATTTGTGCTTGTCTGAAAACCTATTTAGCCCCTATTAGATATACCGAGCGATTTTTACTTAGCTAGAAAATAGCGCTTTTCGAAATTGCCGAAATCCTAAAATTGTTAGTTCTTGGAAATTAATCAAGATTCCAACGAGATTTTTTTACTGTGTATTAGCTTTAGCTTACTGAACAATCTCAAGACCAGAAAATAACGTTTTTTTTCTTTAATATCGGCAGAAATAGAATTTTTCAATTTTTTAACTTTTCACAAAATTTCACATATTAATTTTAAATTTCAAATAATTTTAGATGAAAACTTCAAAGATTTGTAATTGTAAAAAAATAGAGAAAGGTATTTATTGCTTTAGATATTTTATTATTTACCGAAAAGTAATATTTGTACATAATCACAACGTTTTTGATGCAATATGCTTTTGAGGAGAAATATTTTTTAATGATAATTAACAGGTGTTGGAATGTCTTCTAAAAACTCTAATCTACTCCTATTAATGAACTCCTGTCACAAAAAAACCCCTAAATATTCTTTTACATTGACCTAAATGTGGAGAGTTTCTCCTTATGTAGTTTATGAGACGGCTATGAATTGTTTTAATGTCAGGTAAAGTTATGGAAAAAAATCTCCTCATTTAGGTGGTTGTAAAAGAATATTTAGGGGGTTTCTGTGACAGGAGTTCATTAATAGGAGTATATTAGAGTTAATCACTCAGTATATCTAACAAGGGCTAAACAGGTTTTCAGACAAGCACAAATTATTGCCGTAAAAAGTTTTTTCGAAAAATCAGAAATAAAAATTTTTCCCATTTGATTTGAATGTGTTTCTGAAGAGTAATTTGTTGTGAAAAACATTTATTACAAGTAGGTATTACACGATGATTTTTTAAATCCGAAATAAATGTTAATAATTTTTTAAACAGCAGGCTGCTACCTCCTCCTCCTCCTCCTTCGTCGCTTTCCTCCGCCGTTGCCATTGCCATTTCGCGATTTTCTTCTTCTCCTGCTGCCTGCACGTTTTCTGCGACGTCTATGTGACCTAATCTTATCCATAACTTCTCCAAGGAAATACCGACCCTTCATTTTTCTGATCGCTCCGAAGGTGACACCCTTATCGATTGCTTTAGTAAGATACTTGCTAAACTCGTTATTCGGAACGGCGAACTCATTCTCGATATGGTCGGTTATGGCTTCTATTGTCAGTCCTTGCGAGTCTTGTAGGTCACCAATTGCAGCCAGGACCAGCTTGGCGGTCTTTAAAGTGTTTGGATTCTGAGGGCCCATTGCAGTTTTAACTTCAAATTTTGAATTAATCCAAGCTCATTTGAATTTAAATTAGGAACAAAAATTTTGCAACTTCCGTTAGTGAGACATTTTTATTTACTGGATATAAACAAATTTTGTTTCAGTTCACTTGCTCCATAATACTGATTACTTGATTAAATAATTCTTTTTTTTGTTACAAAACCCATATTGCAGAATTTCTATTTAATTAACTAAATTACATAAACGGAATATAAAAGAAAGTACTCACTTATGTAGGCGTCGAACCACATGAATTGATTTTTGAATTCCAACCACGTATCCTGCTCGGGCCAAATTAATAATATAGCGGCTGCGACCGTCGAGACGAAGTGATGAAACCTTCACCATCCCTTAATTTTCGAACCGTTCACTTTTAGTATGCTTTCTCTTATGGTAAGGGTGCAGTAATACCAGACCAACAAATTTTTGTTGGTAATAATTGGTAATGTTGGTTAATAATTCTAAAGCCCTACAAATAATATGGTGTGCAGTTCGTTTCCTTGGATAACACTTATAAAAACTTACCTAAACCTCGTCGACAAATTAATAATTGAAAAAACTAAACCTACGATGCTCAATATCAACTTGAATTTTTCATATTCATCCTTATATTTGAATCTAGAAGAGCAACATCGACTAATGTCAATTGCACGGCCTACTGCATTTCACGAGACTGTGTGTCTCTATCCGGCCTGCACAATTTATTAGTTCAAGTGTTTCTCTGCTGGCGCCACTTACCCAAAATATCTAAGGTTACTGTATTGAGAAGGTAGCGCCAACTTTCTATCTCTTTTAATTTGGGGTTAATCAAATTCATTCATAAACTCCCTAGTAACAGTAACTTGTTATGTATTGTGACGTTTGCGGTCCCAGCCCGTCTGATGCGTCAACAACGACGCGCCTTAGACGAGAAGCTTCGATATCGCGTCAACGATGATCCGAGACTTTCTGTCGAAGGAGCGAGAATGTTCGCGAGAAACAACCCCGGCATATAAAAATGCACGCAGCCAAACGGGGGACAGTTCGACATTAATTAAGCAAGTGGACAGTTCGAAATTGAAGTCGCGTTATAAATATTCGCTCGGCTGTTAACATAAATTACTTATTAGTTTATAAATAAATTATTCTTAAGTTAGTGTTAATTAGTGTTACTTTTAAATAAATTAGATTATTAACTATTTCGTGTTTTCATTAAAATAAAAATAATAGAACCATTAAAAACGTTACATTGGTGTCAGGTGCGAGGTTCGTGAAAATAAATAAACAATTAAAATTAAATTGAAATTAAACAAATTATTAAACAAAGATCAGTGTCAAAAACAAAAACAATGGCTTCAAAGAAAGTGCTGTTAAAAGACTTAAAAGTGAACGACTTAAAAACCGAATTAGAAGAGCGCTAATTGGAAATTTCCGGAAAGAAATCGATTTTGCAACAAAGACTTCACCAAGCGCTACTAGAAGCAGGGGAGGATCCAGAAGCTTTTCTTTTTGAAATCTCGGGCGGTCCTGCAGATTTAAGTAAGATATTAGAATTGCAAAATAAATTGATGGAACAATCCGGAAATTTAGAAGCTAAATTAAAGGAACAATCTGGAAATTTAGAAGCTAAATTAAAGGAACAATCTGGAAATTTGGAAGATAAATTAAAGTAGCAATCCAGAAGTTTTAAAGATGAATTGCAAACTAAATTGCTCGAACAATCCGGAAATTTGAAAGACGATCTAGAGAAATTAATGGAACATTCTAGAAATACGGAAGAAAACGTGAAAATTTTAGAGGAGAAACTTGAAAATAAATTGATACAACAGTCGACAGATCTGGAAAGTAAATTGCTCGAACAATCTAGAAATTTAGAAGATAAACTAGTGGTGAAAATATCAGAAGAGACGAGGAATCTGCAAGACAATGTGGAAGAAATATTATTCCAGCAGGACAACAAAATTAAGAATCTCGAACAAATCATGACAGGGTTGCGAATGTTCGGGGATCCGTCACCAGCAGAAATACCAGAAAATAATGAGATCCAAACTGTGGTAGGACCAGCGGAAATTTCTAAATTGAAAATAAAACCACCGACGTTCGATGGGAAGTCTTCTTGGCCTAACTACTTCAAACAGTTTGAAGCTGCAGCAAAAGCGAATGGATGGACGGCCAGTGAAAAAGCCACTTCGTTAATTGTGGCCTTGAGGGGGGACGCTATCGATGTGCTACAAATGATGCCGCTAGAGGAACAAGAAGACTTCAACAAGCTGGTGAACCGGCTGGAGATGCGTTACGGCCAGGCGCATCTGACCGACGTGTACCATGCGCAGCTGAGAAACCGTTACCAGAAATCCGGAGAGAGTCTTCAGGAATTCGAGGCTGATGTAGCGCGCCTAGCCCGGTTGGCATATCCTGATGATTTCCTGCAATGTTTGACGCTGCAAACCTTCGTGGGTGGAATCCGTGATCCGGACAATCAGCAGGCATTAAGAATGGCCCACCCTAAGACATCCAAGAACGCATTGGCCTACGCCTTGGAATACGAGGCGACGAAGCAAGTTTCAAGAGGACACGTCAAGGTACGAGCTGCCATGGACTCCCAAGAAGAAGAACTCGCCAGCATCCAGGTGCGATCTGCTGCAGAGGAGCGGCCCAAGGACTATACCACTACGGAGGACGTTCGCCGCATTGTGGAACAAGTCTTGAAGCAGAAGAATCCGCTGGTGTGTTGGAATTGCCAGCAAGAGGGACATGTTCGCAGGCGGTGTCCCAAGGCCAGGCAGGAGCCTTCACGAAGGAAGCCACAGGGAAACTAAGCCGGGTCGGTGCAGAGGGGCAAACGTCGACCCGTATTCAAAGGCCCCCAAAGACAAGAGCCACGAAAGTAGTAGCCCTGCGGCGATTAACCAGCAGTGTCTTCGTGGATGCCACCATTGATGACATCCCTCACACCATGTTATTGGATACGGGTGCGACGAAGACTATCTTGAGGCCCGATGTTATCAAGTCATCAAGATGCACCGAGCCGACTAAATGGAAACTGAGGACAGCAACCGGAACATCAGCGACTGTCCATGGTGAAGTAGAGGTGACCATTACGATTGGAGCGACTCCCATCAGACACCGTGCGCTGGTAGCAGAAATAGAGGATGAGGCGATTCTGGGCATGGACATCATGTGTGCCCATGGGTTCCAATTGGATCTGAAGCGTGGCGTAATGGCGGTTAACAACGAGGAGTTGGTTCTACATCAACGAGAGGACGTGGCCGCTCGAGTTGTTCTCGCAGAAGATGTCGTATTGCCTAGCAGAACCGAGGTTATAGTCGATGCAAACCTGAACGGCACTTTCCAAGACACTTTCCAAGTCATAATGGTCGAACCTAACACTGACGATCAGAAGATTGGAAAAGGAGTTCTCGTTGGAAAAATGTTGTTGACAGCAAAGAAGGAAATACCAGTCCACCTAATGAATGTGAACTGTTTCCCTGTCAACATCAAGAAAGGTACGATCTTGGGAAGCTGTGCCATGGTGTCCTCCATCTCCCGCCAAATAGAAGCAAACGTACAAGACTCGAAGGTCCCGAAGAAGTTGTTGGAAATGGTCATGTCAATGGCCCAGGAACTGACTCCAGAACAGAAAACAAAAGCGAAGAACCTGATCTGTCAGTATCAAGATGTGTTCGAGGTAGAAAATGGACCTAAGGGAAGAACCGACATAGTCAAACACAAGATAGAGACCGGGGAAGAAAGGCCCATCCGTCAAGCTCCAAGGAGGTTACCGTTGGCGAAGCGTGAGGAAGCAGAACGCATTATTCGTGAGATGGAAAAGGACAATGTAATTGAGCCATCGAGCAGCCCATGGGCGTCACCGGTAGTGCTTGTGAAGAAAAAGGATGGATCTGCACGGTTCTGCGTAGACTATCGATTGCTCAACAACGTCACCAAAAACGATAGCTATCCTCTGCCACGGATTGATGACACCCTGGCCGGTTCAAAGATCTTCTCGACCTTGGATCTAAAGAGTGGTTATTGGCAAGTGGAACTAGCGCCCGAAGATCGAGAAAAAACGGCGTTTTCCCTTGGTATGGGCCTATGGCAATTCACGGTGATGCCGTTCGGGTTATGTAATGCACCAGCGACATTCGAGAGGCTGATGGAGACGGTTCTGAAGGGTCTGTCCTGGACAACGTGCATGGTATACCTGGACGACATAATTGTGGTGGGGAAAACTTTTGACGACCACCTGAAGAATCTGGAAGGAGTGTTCCAGCGGCTTCGCGGAGCTGGACTAAAGCTTAGTCTCAAGAAGTGCCACCTTTTCCAGAAGGAAGTGAATTATCTAGGCCATATTGTTAATGGGAATGGAATCGCCGTGGACCCAGTAAAGATTCAGGTCGTGAAGGACTGGCCAACTCCCAAGAATAAACACCAGATAAGGAGTTTCCTAGGCCTATGCACTTACTATCGTCGCTATGTTCCCGGATTTGCGGACATCGCTAAACCGTTGACAAAACTCACTGAAGAATGTCGTCCGTTTGAATGGGACCGACATTGCCAAATTAGTTTCGAACAACTAAAACAGTACTTGATAAGTGCTCCTATTCTAAGTTACCCTCTCCCAGAAGGCAAGTTCATCGTGGACACTGACGCTAGCAATGTTGGTATCGGTGGCGTACTGTCCCAGATACTAGAAGGGCAGGAGAAGGTGATTGGCTACTTCAGTAAAGTCCTGTCAAAGCCGGAACGAAATTATTGTGTCACTAGAAGGGAATTGCTAGCCGTGGTAAAGTCCATAGAACATTTCTACAAGTACTTATATGGCAGACACTTTCTCCTGAGGACGGACCATGCCGCTTTAAAATGGCTCCTCCGATTCAAGAATCCTGAAGGACAAGTCGCACGATGGATCGAACGACTTCAGGAATACGATTTTGAAATCCAGCATCGGGCCGGAACTAGCCACAGAAATGCCGATGCTTTGTCGAGAAGACCTTGTGCCGAAGACTGTAAGCACTGTAGTCGGCTGGAGGAGAAAGTGGCCACGACTGCGAGGACGGCCATCGTAGACGACAAATGGCAAGGTGAAGAATTGCGACGAGACCAGGAGAACGATCAGGATTTGAAATTGGTGCTGGAATGGAAAAGTAGGGAGGCAAGGCCTACTTGGGAAGAGATAGCACCGTGTGCACCATCCGTGAAATCGTACTGGGCGCAGTGGGACTCCATAGTGCTGGATCATGGTCTTCTGAAACGAACCATCGAGAACCAGGAAGGCACGGAACAGAAGACACAGTTACTGATCCCCAAGAATAGGGTGCCGGAAGTTCTGAGGGAACTTCACGATGGAACTTCGGGAGGGCATCTGGGAATCAAGAAGACTATGGAAAAGGTGCGCGAGCGATTCTACTGGGTGAACTGCAAGGAAGATGTAAAGGACTGGTGTAGGAAGTGCGTAGGCTGCGCAGCTAGTAACGGCCCCCACAGACGAGGCAAGGCTCCTATGAAACAGTATAACGTGGGAAGTCCTTTTGAGAGAGTTGCCATAGATGTAGCCGGCCCATTTCCACAAACGAATAGTGGAAATAAGTACATCGTCGTGGTGATGGACTACTTTAGCAAGTGGGTTGAAGCATACGCCCTACCAAACCAAGAGGCGATAACTATTGCTGAAGTCCTTGTCCGAGAATGGATCAGTCGGTATGGCGCGCCCATGGAGCTGCATTCAGATCAAGGGAGGAACTTTGAATCGGCTTTATTCAAGAACGTGTGTACTCTGCTCGGCGTCCGGAAAACTAGAACCACTGCACTTCACCCGCAGTCAGACGGAATGGTAGAAAGATTCAACAGAACCATCAACCGACATTTGTCCAAGGTAGTCTCCGATCATCAGAGAGACTGGGACACGTACATTCCCCTTTTTCTACTGGCATACCGTTCGTCCGTTCATGAAACAACAGGAGAGACACCAGCAAAAGTGGTATTTGGGCGAGAGCCAAGACTGCCCTGCAATCTGAAATTTGGCGTGAGGCCTGGCGAAATCCCTGCCGACGAAGACTACGTGAGCGGTCTACGCAGAAAAATGGACGACATTCACAATCGAGTTCGTCACAACATACAGACATCCAGCGACCGAATGAAGGAGCATTATGACATCAACGCTCAGAATGGGGGATACGAACCTGGAGCGCTGGTCTGGCTTTATAATCCTCAAAGACGTCGAGGTCTATCGCCAAAACTGCAGACATCTTGGGAAGGTCCTTACAAAGTGATGAAACGGATCAACGATGTCATCTACCGCATCAGGAAGATTCCGCATGGCAAACCCAAGGTTATCCACTTCAACCGAATGGCTCCTTACAACGGAGAAGAAAATGAGGGGACAGTACAACGGACGCAAGGTTCCGAAGTAAACTTCGAAACCTTCATGTTTCATCACGCCACAGGAAGTAAGGCGCGATTCGGTGTGACCACAGAGAGACAGCAAGACCTTTTTCAAGTGTCACCAGAGTATAGTCTGGCCCACTGTGTGGCAGAAGACCTAAGGATGTCCAAGGGGATAGCCCAAGTCTTCCGGAAGAAATTTGGTCAGGTCGAGGAACTCCTAAGACAGCACCCCATGGTGGGCAAGAGCCTGCAGATCATCCACACGGAGGCGGAACGAAGACGACACGTGTACTACTTAGTCACCAAGAAGACATCAAGCGGTAAGCCTGACTATCGCAGTATTTGGAGAGCTTTATGGAGCCTGAAGAGACAGTTGGTGGAAGGCAAGGAGACGAAATTAGCCATTCCCAGGATAGGCTGCCGACTAGATGGGCTGGACTGGAGGGTCGTTCGCAGCATGATAGAAGTCATCTTCAACGGAACGGGAATTGAAGTTCTAGTCTGCAGTCACCACCCACAGGCAGCTGTTGGCAGTAGGAAAACCGTAGACTGCTATTTCTTCCAGACCGGATGTTGTAAAGAGGGACCAGCATGCCGATTTCGACATTTTCCTTCAAGGCTATCACAAGGAACGTTCCGAGACGAAACGTTTTTAAGAAGGGGGCAGTGTGACGTTTGCGGTCCCAGCCCGTCTGATGCGTCAACAACGACGCGCCTTAGACGAGAAGCTTCGATATCGCGTCAACGATGATCCGAGACTTTCTGTCGAAGGAGCGAGAATGTTCGCGAGAAACAACCCCGGCATATAAAAATGCACGCAGCCAAACGGGGGACAGTTCGACATTAATTAAGCAAGTGGACAGTTCGAAATTGAAGTCGCGTTATAAATATTCGCTCGGCTGTTAACATAAATTACTTATTAGTTTATAAATAAATTATTCTTAAGTTAGTGTTAATTAGTGTTACTTTTAAATAAATTAGATTATTAACTATTTCGTGTTTTCATTAAAATAAAAATAATAGAACCATTAAAAACGTTACAGTATCTATCCTTTTTCTTCTTTAGCGTTTCATCGTTTCCTTTTTAATTTGGGGAACGAAGCCGCGGAAATGAATAGCGGTACCTCCTAAATACAGTAACCTTAAAAATATCGGAAGCAAATTAAATCCGTAACGTCATTTTCAATTAATGTCAAGTTCACGGGATTTATATCAAGTACAGTTGCAGTTTCTTGCTCAAATATAGTTTCCTTGTAAAATCCAGTAGATTGTGGTCAATTCCAATTCCAATTTTGTCTTATCATAATCTCCGAGTTAATCCAAAATAAAATAGCTAAAATGTTTGTCTCACTTCCAAGAAACGATTACAACAAGAAAAACAAGCAACTTTTGAAACAGTCAATACAAAGCAAATACAGGGTGATTGAAATTCGAGAGCCAGTATGGGGATCTCGCTTATTATAAGAGATAGAGAATCGGTTAAATGGAGGCAAAGTTGCCAAATTTCATAGTGATTAATTATCTGTTAAACAATTTGAAATATCTCGAACGGTTTCTTCACAATTGAAGAAAAACGAAAAATTGCGATTTTCGAAAATCGGACATAACTTCTTTATTTATGATTCTTTTCAAAATCTGTGAAAACTTTCCTTAAGCAACTTTTTACGCTTGATTGAATGCCGAACGTTCTTTATTTCTAGAGCGATTCATTTTTGTTTTTCCAGAGCAAACTTCATTTTTTCTTATGAGCGCGATTTTTGTTGTTTAGACAGATAGATAGCACATTTCCTTCTGAATTCATTGGTATGCCACACTTGCTATTTTGTTTCAATTTTCATTGAAAAATTTTGAAGAGTATATCTAACAGGGGCTAAACAGGTTTTCAGACAAGCACAAATTATTGCCGTAAAAAGTTTTTTCGAAAAATCAGAAATAAAAATTTTTCCCATTTGATGCCGACTTTTTGTCGAGCACTGTATATCTTAAAATTGAAAAGATTACGTTTATCTATGATTGACTGTTGAAATTAATCTTGAAGCTTGTGTACCTGATAAATGTAGTGTGGGCACTGAAAACTTCCATAATTTTCCATTTTCCGTAAAACAGATATCAGCAAAGTGGGCTCCACAAATAACATAACTTTTTGAAAGATTGGCATTATTTTCTAAGTTTGAGTTATTAACTCGGTTTAACCAAACCTGCCTTAGTCTTTCATTTTTTGGAAAGTAGAACCTATGGAAAAACATTGTGTATTATATCAGCTGTATCAAAACAATTTCCCTTGAGTGCGCCTTGGAAACAAAAGTTTTATATATGTACTTTTATTTCCAAAACTCATTCGAAGGAAATTTTTTTGATACATCCTATATATATAATTTTATAATAATTTTCAACAAAATGAAATAAATAACACGTACTTGTAGCTACATATTTAGTGCAAGACTAATATATACATAAAGTTTGTACTCAACTTAAACATAATTTAACATTACAAAAGTGTAACTGTCTCTGTTAATGTTTTTGCTTTGTATTGAAACATCAAACGAATCAAAACTAAAATAAAATATCACACTTACTTTCTCAAATCTTCGTTTGTACAGCCTTGCACAGAACAAGATCGCATTTTTAAATTGTTTACAAAACAAATAAAAATACAAAACAACACAAAACTGTGATCAAATATTTACAAAACGGTCATCAAATATTTACATTTCTAAAAAATGTATACAACGCAACACGGTAATCCCCGTTAAATAAACTGATTGTGATTAGTTTCCTGATTACAGTTTACTACTATCCTGCTATGAAATACACGAATTTAATTGACTGCGGCCCTCACTAGATGGCGCTATACTTTAAGTTACCAGCCCCTGGTCTTGTAAATACTCCTGTGAACTTGTTAGCTACATTCTAAAGCTCGCTTGCCCAGTCTACCTAGAGCGTTTTAGTCGTCGTTTATACGATTATACTCGTAAATGCAACAATTTCCGAGTACGTTCCAATACTAGGATACGTTCAGTTAGTTTTCTAACGTAACGCACCCGCACTGTGGAATGTGAAACTTTGACAACCTGTCATTTTCAAAAATGTAAACTAAAATGTTTGTATTGTAGAAATTTCCTCGTCAAAAGAATTAAGAGTAAAATGGGGAGCGAAAAGGTTAGAAAGGAGCATTGTTCTCAAGAAAATACATTTTTACAAGTATTTTTGCAGATAAATGTGTTAATTTTTTTTCATTTCTTGTTTCAGCTACTCTTTCGTTTAGAACAACCTCATGGTAGTGGAGATATTTATATAGCCTGGCAAAACGGATCTGGAAATTATTTGGCTACGACAGGAGTAGACTGTATAGTAAATATATTTGATCGGTATGGACAAATTAAAGAACATATTCGACTACAAAGGTATGAAACTTCAAATCAGTTCGTACTTTAGAGGTTTTAAGTCCAAAATTTGCTTACAGCTTATGTAGTGGCTTTGCCTGGGATGAAGATGGTGATATCTTGGGAATTATTTCTCAGACACCGCAACTTATATTATGGGATTCGAATACGTTAAAGAAGCTGACGATAGATGTGGGCCTTCGTGATATTTTAACTTACTTAGTTTGGACGAAGTGTAATTCAATATTAGCTATCGGTACAGCTAAGGGAAATGTTTCCATTTACAATCATATTACATCAAAGTATGCTGCAGTTTTGAGTAGAAATACATTTTATAAAATGAAATTCTCTGTTATAGAAGAACACCTATAATCGGAAAGCATTCTAAAAAAATTACTTGCGGTGCCTGGAATGTTGAGAATTTACTTGCTCTTGGTTCTGAAGATAAAACCATATCGATTAGTAATATAGAAGGAGATACTTTACGTGTTATCCAATTACGGTCTGAACCAGCAGATATACAGTTTTCAGAAATGAAGCTCGATGAAAGAGTTGGAGGAGAAAATACAGTAAGTACTTTTAAGAAAAAAAATTTTTTTTAGAAACAATTTAATATAATTTTAGGTTAGTGTAATTGTTGGAAAACGTACATTATACCTTTATAATTTACTTGATCCAGAAAACCCAATAGAATTGGCCTTTCAGCAACACTATGGAACCATCGTAGCTTATAAATGGTTTGGTGACGGCTACATTTTAATTGGTTTTAGCTGTGGTTACCTTATTGCGATTTCAACGCATATAAAGGAAGTGGGACAGGAATTATTTCAAATTCGTAATCATAAGATAAATTTATCAGACATAGCATTGTGTAATGTGATTGGCAAAATTGCTTCATGTGGTGACAATGTGTAAGTACTAAATTTTCTCGATAGTATGCATAATTGATTAAATATATCTAGCATAAAAATTCATGACATGACAAATTTGCAAGAAACATCAAGTGTGATTAATCTTAACCAAGAGGCAGGAGTTGAAAGAGTTGGATGGAGTTCTGACGGTCAATTGCTAGCTGTGTGTACACGGAATGGTTCATTGAACGTTTACGTTTCCTATATGCCTACGCTTGTTGCAGCAAACGGTCCAAGAATGGCAGTTTTATCAAATTTAACTGAAGTTAATTTGTATAATTTTACTACAGATAAGGTAAGTATTTAAAATTTTAGTGGAATATAAATAATTATTATGTTGAGTTTATACTTGTTTTAAAGTAAACTGTAAATAAAGGAAAAATGGTAAATTAGAAAAAAAAGGTACATTGTTTTACTATACTGTTAAATATGTAAAAGAATTTATTTATCCACTATCTACGTTTACAATTTCTATAACTGAGTGTAATTTCAGGCAAAAGTGACACCAGTACCTATATCTTTGGAAGTTGAACCAAGTTTCATAGCTGTTGGACCTTACCATCTGGCTGCGGGTATGAATAATAGAGCTTGGATATATGATTTAACAAGATCCCAGCCTCATGAAGATTCTCCCCTTATGTTGAAAGAGCGCCAGTATTTGGGAGGAGTGACAAGTATGAAACTTAGTGCAGAGTATGCGTCTGTTCTATATGATGGCAAAATTCAAATGCACATGGTATAAAATTCCAAAATTTGTACAAGTTACAAGTTTCGATTGAAATCATGTTTTCTTTTTTAGATTGAACAGCCTGAAGTAAGTCATGAACAAAGAGAAAGCATAATATTTCCAAATGACAGTCAATTGAATGTATTTATTACATGCCATGCACTTACAACAGATTTTCTTATTTATGGAACAGATGTAAGTAAATTCATAAATTTTTTCTAGCTACAAATATGTTTTTTGTACTTTTATAATTAATAGATGGGTCATGTTGTATATTTTTGTATCGACGAGTGGGAAATATCAAGTGAATTCAGGCACCCTGTAGGTATCAGTGAAATCTACATCGATCCTGCTGGTACAAGACTTGTCTTTACAGATTCCAAAAAGCAAGGATATTTATATGATGCAGTAAGATATTTGTTATAAATTATGAATGTTGACAGATTGTTATATAATTAAAATTTGTAGGTAAATGGTGACGTTATTGTTATAAATGATTTACCAAATGTAATTAATGGTATTACTTGGGAGAGTAATCTATCTGATAGAAATGTTTTTACTGTTTTTGATGAACATGATATCTACACATATATTTACATTAAGTTTTCAGTGTATGGTAAGAAATAACTTTAAGTATAAATTTTTAGTTCAGATATTTCTTAATTCATTTTTGATTATTTTGTATTACTTGAAGCTTTAATATTCGTTGCATGCATCTGCATGTCTTGACCAAAGTTTTATTTTTTCCTTAATACTAAATTTTTACCTAATTTTATTGAACTATTGACACTATTTCCTTATTGTAATTCATCTTTACCAGAAATCAAAATCAACTGCAAATTGTAAAATTTGTAAAACTTGTAAAATAAAAAAAAAGAAGTATTGATTCATGTTTAGATATTAAGCTTTCTACCAAGAGTTTTAATTTTTTTTTATCATGTTTCAAATTAATCTGTTTTAGGTATTTTGAATTCATAAGCATATATAAATGCAGTTTGTTCATTCTTGATGTGATTGTCACAATATCTATAAAATTGTAAATATTTATTAGTGTGCATTAATGACACTAATAAATAATTTTCATCAATGTATGTGATGGAAATTCTGAAATATTATTAGCTACTTCAATAACTATTCTTGCACCTTTGATGTGATCACTTTTGTGAGTGTATCTTTATTAATACAGGGTGATTCGTTAGCCTCTTTACAAACTTTGGCGAATGAAAGTAGATGTAATTTTATGAAAAAAAAAAAAAAAAAGCTTATCAACGCAAGTCCGATTTGCTTTAGTTTAGGACTTTTCGTTTTTTTTTTTTCAATGATCGAAAATGCAATATACTAATAACAAAAAATATTTATTGTAATGGTACAAACTATATGTAAATAAACAGTACGAAGCTGAAATTACAACAAATGTTCAAAAGTTATGTATATGCAAGTTGACCTCTATTAGGAAATCTAACTCTGTGTTCCCTCGCTGCTTGACAAGCGTTTCCATTACACAGTCCTTAGAGAAAAATAATATCGCCATATTCTTCATTAAAAAATGGAAACATTACAAACACCAAAAATACTCTTTTGTAAATAATAAAACACCATGGCACAACTTTTGTTTTCAATGTTTTGTTAAATAATCTTATAATAATATAATCTTATAATCATAGCTATGCAACTAGAAATAGTATGCAATTAAGAGCTACTTTACATAAAACATCTAAATTTGAAAAAGCACCATCGTACCATTATATAACAATCTTCCAGATAATATTAAAAATATTTCTAATGTAAATTTGTTTAAATGTAGATTAAAGCGGCTACTAATTAGTAAGTCTTAATATACAGTTAAGGAATATATTACAGATGTAAGTTTAAGATAAGGTGCCTCATGACCTGTGTCTTCTCGTATATGTTTATGTCTATATCTATACTTTAATTGTTAGTGGTATTTAAGTAACAAGTTGACCTGTCTAATATCTTTTTTATAGATCTTTTGGACCAATAAAGATTATTATTATTATTATTAATGGCTACTACATTTTTTGTTTTTAAATACTTTTAAATTGCTATAACTTCTAAACAAAAGCAAACTGGATCTATGGTGATAGAATGTTTTTTCCATAAAATTACATCTACTTTCATTCTCCAAAGTTTGTAAAGAGGCTAACGGATTACCCTGTACAGTGTCTTTCAAAAAGTGTGCAACAAATGGGATTTTTCTTTATTATCGATTTTCATTAAATTTTATTTGATACAGAACTCTTTTGCATTCCTTCAAACCAAATTGAGAAATGCCAGATGAAATTTATCTTTTACGGTATACAATGTACAGGGTTTTTGTTTATATTTTGAACGGTACCTACACATTTTATTATTAGACATATCAAAAAATGTTAAATATAAAAGTTTTAGGGATATACCTGAACCGCCAGAATTTACTTTAAAAAGAAACAAATGACAATCGGAAAGATAACAAACAAATGAGTATCAACTTTGTTATTTTACTCAGTATATTTTGTACAACTAAGAAAGATATTTTTCTCCTAATTCCAAAAATATATAGTTTGTCTATTTTTGGTTTCATACTTTTTGTGATATTTAAGTTTGAAATTATTATTGTTTTGGTATATTTTTATTAATTTATTTTATATAATATGTTAATTTCTCTTAGATGTTTTGGCTTATAAAATGACTTTTAATTAGTATTAGTTTATTATTAGTAAACACTTGTCACTCATAATAAACTTCTTATTAATCAAAGTAAATGCATTTTTTTTTTAAATTTTAAACTTAAATATCGCAAGAAGTATGAAACCAAATATAGACAAACTATATATTTTTGGAATTAGGAAATAAATGTCTTTCATAATTCGAGAAAATGTACATAGTGTTCCATTTAAAATAACAAAGTTTATACTCATTTGTTAGGTGCCCAATCATCATTTGTTTCTTTTTTTAATCAATTCTGGCGGTTCAGGTAAATCCCTAAAACTTTTGTATTTAACATTTTTTTGTATGTCTAATAATAAAATGTGTAGGTACCGTTCAAAATATAAACAAAATCCCTGTACATACCGAAAAATGAAGACGGCTTAAGAGTAAAAGATACAGGAAAATTCATAAGAAAATATTGTTTAGAATTAAAAGTTATAGTCAAATACAAAATTGCAGCGTCTACCTTAAAAAAAAATCATCGTTTATTACGAATCACTCTTTATACGTACTGCATTAGCAAATACGGGTGGGATTAACGTATTTACCAATAACGTGAATAATAATAATAATAATAATAATAATTGCCTTTATTGAAACAAAACAAACAATCCAACATTTCCTCCACACAAGGCGAAGTTTAGCTTAGAGCGTTAGAGCTACTTTTACATTTAACCTTGTTTGAGTGAGAAAAAAAATAACAGAAATTACAAGAAATATATGTACATGTGTGTATACACGGGGTGATTGAAATTCGAGGGCCAGCCTGGGGATCTCGCTTATTATAAGAGATAGAGAATCGGTTAAATGGAGGCAAAGTTGCCAGATTTCATGGTAATTAATAATCTGTTAAGAAATTTGAACTATCTCGAACGGTTTCTCTACAATCGGAAAAAAACGAAAAATCGCGATTTTCGAAAATCAGACATAACTTCTTTATTTATGATTCTTTTCAAAATCTGTGAAAACATTCCTGCAGGGCTTCGAATCGTAATTTTTTTGTTCTGGTTTTCGTTCCGGTTCAATACAAAAAAATTATACCAGTTCGGTTCTGGTTTTCGTTCAGGCAAAAATAGCGGTTTTTTCCGGTTTTCTGGTTAGTAGGTGTATCAATAAAAAAAATCGCAGTAAATTCTCTTTTGCGTTAAGACGAGTACGACTACACTATGAGACTCCGCAAATGAAAATGTGTTAAGAGCGATCTTTCCGTTTCAGTATAGGGCGTTTTCAATGCATTTTTACGAAACGGAATTACATGTAGCGCCTTTATTATGAAAGATAACGCGGAAAGAAAATTACGTACTTCCTTAAGAAATGATGAACTACAAAACGTCTGTTTTAAAAAATCAATATTGTCTGTCAATTAATAGATATTAATTAAGATGTTTCAGCATTTTGTAGATCAACTTTAACATTTTTTTTCTGGTACTTCTTGTTAAAATAATAAAAATGTAAAACAGACGTTTTGTAGAGCAGACATTTCTCTATAAATATGTAAATTATTATGTATTTTGATAAAAAAATGTGCTAGCTGCATCGAATTCCGCAAACAATATAAATTCGTCAAATTTGAAGGAACTGAAAGTCGAACCAATCCCCTCTCCTTTCTAGGAGTGACGAGTATAACGTAGTATTGTAGTATTGAAGTGACACAGAAACAGTAATAAATTAATGGGATCCAAGTTTACAGGCAAACTTATGGCATGTTATGTTTACAGAGGTGTATACAAAATTTCATATTCGTTATCGAGAAACTTTCAAACGTGGTTTAAAAAGCACCTACTTTACTACAAATCTATAACTGTTTTACGAAATCTCTTTGTAGGTGTTATTGAATTTCTTAATTTTGTGTTCTGAAAAAGGACAGACTAATTAATTAATAATTAATAAATTAATAATAAATTAATTTTAATTAATTAATAAATATACAGGGTGATGAAAGTTGCGAAGTCGTTAAATGAGCAGAAATGAACTGTTTTTGCTCAGGATTAGAGTGATGATCTGAAAAAAATTATTACTCATCGCGTTCTCAGTATACTTACTTTGTAAAAGACCACCATGTTTTGTTGGCAAATGAAAAAACATTAAATTTTAATTCCAAATAATGCTTGCTATTTCATCTTAAAATTAATAATAAAAAAGTTATGGCGACATTTGTACATAGTTGGTGTATAGCATTATATCACCATGGCTTACGAGGAGCCATGGATAAAAAAAATCGACGTTTACTAAGATTCTAAATTTTTAATAAAAGAAAAAACAATTGCACTGCTACTTGTTAAAATATTTGTACAACCATATTTTTTTAAATAGTAATGTACTAATTTTTTTACTTCATTGGGTAGAGAGATTTTCTTCTCTTTACTGCGATATCAACATTTCTAAAATGTGCTTACAATATACAGTGTGTCCCCATGTGGACTGAAAAGAGGAAAAACTTTTTTATTTTCAAATTTAGACAAAAATGTAATTCTTTATAAAAGTTTTTGCTTGTTCGAAAACCATTAATTTTTAGACAAACCAGATATTGTTTTTCTTGAAATAAAAAATTAAAGTTATGGAAAAATATTTACAGTCGCGTCTCTATAACTCGAACCTCCACAACTCAAAATTTTCTGTAAGTCGAGGTTTACTGATGTTTACACATTGTGTACAACTGAAATTTCTTTCTTTAACTCAAAATTTCTACAACTAATTTAAGTAATTTTCCGGTCCCTTGAGATTCGAATTATGAAGGTTCGACTGTATTTTATTCGATTTCAACACAGGTTTCAACTGTGTACAAAAATTATTTATAAACATTATTAACAACATTGTCCGTGATAGAAATGACAGCATTTCTCATTTTTGTTTTAAAACTGAAACATCGTTTTCTAAATTATTAGCGTAAAATATCCTCACAAAAAGAGTCCAATGGATTCAAATTCGGTGAAGGAGCTGGCCAGTTTACAACCAATCCATTTATTTGGAAAATGTTCTTTCCAAATATTTCTTACAGTATTGTAAAATTGGCATGATAGAATGAGCAGGACATCCATCTTGTTGAAAAAAAAATTGACCATACTGGCTTCATCTCTTAGCTGACTAACAATAAGAGATGTGATTTTATTAATTCATTACCGAACAAATTTTTCGCTTTAAATTTTTAGAATTTTCTCCTTTATTTTACTTAAGAAAAACAATTTCTGGATTTTGTTCAGAAAATTAATGGTTTTCGAACAAGCTAAAGCTTTCATAAAGAATAATATTTTTCTCTAAAGTTGAAAATAGAAAAGCTTTCCCTCTTCTTTAGTCCATCTGGGAACACACTGTATGTATAATGAAATAATTTAAAAAAAACATTATTAAATAAGTAGACCATGTTCATTTATAAAATCAAGTTGCCTAAATAACTGACAAATGATATCTATCTAATATGCAAGTAAACAACAAATAAATGAAATAAAGCATCAATTTTAACAATTTCTTTTGAATTTATATTAGTTAAAATGAGCAGTTTTATACATTTCATAACAAATTTTTTTTAGTTGATGCACAATATAATAATATAATTGCAAAAATCATTTTCTCATTAGTAGGTTTATATTCAAAATCAAGTAAAAATCGAAATAATTGACAAAAAATTATACCTATCTGTCTATACATGTAAACAACAAAGAAATGAAAGAAAGCATTTAATTTATTTATAGCTTTTAATTTATTTAAAATGAACAATATTATTAAAGAAAATAGTAGATATAATTTGTTTATTGACTGTTTTTTTTGCAGCATCCTGAGACAGATAAATTTTTAATTTTAAAAAGACACATTTTAGTGCAAAAATTTTTTCTCGATCGGCATTTATTTTTCCGCTCTGATGTCATCATTAACTTTTTAAACAGTAAAAATAGTACATTACATAACAAATTTTTCGGAAAAAAAACAAGATCCTTACCGTCGTCTGAAATTTTATCAAGAATTTATGTTATGCTGCACTGAAAATCAGAACAACTGGTTCTTGGGGAATTTGATTACAATTTCGAGAATATTATTATAGTAAAATAAAATTGTATCTTTGGAACATCTGTCAGGCGAAGAAAGTTAGTGAAAATGTATCAGGATCAGGAATAATTATCTCTGGACAAGTAACTAATGCAATTAACAAATTTTATAATCGTGTAGGATATTGCATGGAGGTAAATGAAGAAATTTTTGAAAACTTGTTGTGGTGTTTGTTTTGAATTAAAGAATTTCTGTTTTCCTTATGTTTTAAGTTGACTTATTTTGAACAAGAATAAACTTATCTAATGTAATTGAAAGAGTCGCTATTATTTTGTAGTACAAATCACTAATAACAGAACAGATTCATGACAGCTGTCATCGCATGTTCTATTTTAAAAAGGACAGTTTAATTTAAAAATTGTAAATGTTGCTATGGATTATCAGGTTCGTACGTAACAGCAATGTTTCATGTCAAAATAAATTCACGGTATAAGCTAAGTTAATATGAATCTAATTTCAGTTTTTTCAAAATTTCTCAATTCAGAAGGAAATGTGCTATCTATCTGTCTAAACAATAAAAATCGCGCCCATAAGAAAAATGAAGTTGGCACTGGAAAAACAAACACGAATCGCTCTATAAGCACAGTACGTTCGGCATTCAATCAAGCGTAAAAAGTTGCTTAAGGAAAGTTTTCACAGATTTTGAAAAGAATCATAAATAAAGAAGTTATGTCCGATTTTCGAAAATCGCAATTTTTCGTTTTTCTTCGATTGTGAAGAAACCGTTCGAGATATTTCAAATTTTTAAACAGATAATTAATCACTATGAAATTGGTAACTTTGCTTCCATTTAACCGATTTTCTTTCTCTTATAATAAGCGAGATCCCCATGCTGGCCCTCGAATTTCAATCACCCTGTATATAGTACAAATAAAAGTATTATGTAAAAAAAAATGTAAAAAGTACAAAAGTAAATATGAATAGATTTAACACTGTTCGTCATTAAGCAAGAAACTTTTTATTTTATTGTATTTTAAAGGTGAGATTACAAAAATTATATACTCTCTTACTTTTCATGGTTAACCAATTTAGAATGGTTCTTGTAGAAGAAACGTGGTCATATTTACGCAAACTAAAAATAAAACGACAGCATGCATTTTGAACACAAAACTCTCACATACGAGCTTTCTTAATGGGAAATTAAATGGATGTCGATTTTAAGCACGGCATACGATTTTTGTAATAAATGATTAACGTGTGAAGAAAGTTTCATATTATGATCAAAGGTTTTTTGAATATTTTACAATAGGTAATCTTTCTGAATTAATTTGCACTTGTAATAAATTTTCCAAAGTGACTTTATTATTCTTATTACCAAAAAGCAGAACAAAACTCTTCTTACTATTTAGTTTTAAATTGTTTTGAGATGCCATTGTCCTAATGATATTAAGATCGTAATTGATAATTGATTCAGCTGCATTCAGATTATTAAACTTGAAGTTATGATAGATTTGTGTATCATCTACATAAGCTTGAACTTTACAAGTAGAGACAGAAGATAAAATATCGGCTGTGTAAATTATAAAAAGTAATGGTCCCAAGACACCCGTGGGACACCCGAAATTACGGTAGCCAATGATGATTTTGCATCAGACAGATGCACTTGCTGCCTACGACCCACCAAGTAAGATTCCATAAATTTAACAAATTGCAGAAACAAAAAAAAGCAAAACATTTTTTCAGGCACTTTTATATAAACATACTAGATATTAATATTAAAAACTGATACCTATTAAGAAGGTTGCCATAGATTGGATAAACTTAGGCTGATTAGAGCTCTCATTGGCTGCTTGGAGATTTCATTCATTGATTTCAACAAGCTATTGGAGATTTGGTTTTAACCAAACACTCATTTTTGTCGGAACATTTCTCAAAGATTTTAGCAGGTTTTGACACTAACTGTATATACCATAAGTTTTTTTTAACTCTGAACATACAATGTAAATATTCCTATGTTCAGTTTAAAAGAAAAACGAGTCAATGCAAGGGTATACCAGCTACCTATGATGAAAGAAAACGAGTTTCAGTAAAGTAATTTTAAGATTTATTTTGTTAACTAAAACACTGTAATAAATGTTTGAAATGTTCTCCTTCATGTTTTAAACAATGTGCTAAGCAATTATTTTATACTTAAAAGATTTTCGTTAGATTGCGGGATTTAAATCATGACATTTCTTAATTAACACTGACAGCACATTTATTTTGTTGAAAATTGCTAGGAGATTATTTCCATATTCTGCAATACATTGACATGTTTTTTTTTTAACTGAACATAGGAATATTTATGTATGTTCAGAGATATAAAAAACTCACGGTAAACAGGGTGTCCACCGAGTGCCGCGGTCTTCTCTACCGTCTATAGTATATAAGATAAGAGTTGGTAAGATATTGATGTTTAAGTGTAAAAAATTGCCATAATATGAGTGCTTATATCTTTGTTATTTATTTACATTTCGTCTTGAATTTTTGTAGGTACTCAATACAATATCTTTTCTACAGAAATTTCAAAACAGCTTCGGTCTATCAGTTATTATGTGTACAGCGTGTTGAGTTTTGCAAAAGATAATTTTTCTCAAAATTTTCAAATGGAACACCCAGTATATCTAGACTCTCGTGAAACACTGTTTTAATAAGCTTTCATAAAACGCCAAATGTATTTGTCTAAACTGAAGAAGTCGTGAGACAAAAATTAATAATTTTTCTTTCTTTCAATATTGAGTTATTTAGCCTTTTTGTCCGGTTCTTCTGTTTTGATTTGTTGATAAATCAATGAATATGTTTTATGTTTGTAATTGAATATGTTCCTGTTAAACTAATTCCTATTTTTCTTTATTTTGAAAATATTTACATAACGTTATTTTAATAACATTTTTACTGTATTTAATGTTTCTTAGTGTTTAGAATCCTTCTTTCAATCTTTGAAAAACTCTATAATTCGGATGTCTTCTCATAGGATAATGCTGCGAATACAATCTTGATGCCAAAAGACAGTTTTGGTTGCCTTTTCCTAGTAGGTATGTCATGTCATGTGACTCTTCATTATTAAAATGCATTTTGTTATCATAGAAAAATACAAAACTGTAAAAGTAGTATTATCTACTAATCGAATAATTGTTCTGTCAATTAAAAATTTATAGCAACTGTTTTCCTATTTTCTAGCAAACTCTAAATTTTATTTTTTAAAATTATTATTATAACGTTATTTAGATATTTTCAAAGTAAAGAAAAATAAGAATTATTTTAACAGGAACATATTCAATTACTTTGAACCAAAAGTAAAACATATTCATTGATTTATCAGCAAATAAAATCAGGAGAACCGGATAGAAAGGCTAAATAACGTCAATATTGAAAGAAAGAAAAATTATTAATTTTTGTCTCACGACTTCTTCAGTTTAGGCAAATACATGTGGCGTTTTATGAAAGCTTATTAAAACAGTGTTTCACGAGAGTCTAGATATACTGGGTGTTCCATTTGAAAATTTTGAGCAAAATTATCTTTTGCAAAACACACACCCTGTACACATAATAACTCATAGACCGAAGCTGCTTTGAAATTTCTGTAGAAAAGATATTGTATTGAGCACCTACAAAAATTCAAGACGAAATGTAAATAAATAACAAAAATATAAGCACTCATATTATGGCAATTTTTTACACTTAAACATCAATACAACATCTTACAAACTCTTAAGTAAAACTTCCTAAATTTTTGGTTATTACCTATTTGTTATGCGTACTTTCGAAATATGTAAAAATATACTGGGTGTTCCATTTAAAAAAATATAACTTTGGTATGGCTCTCAGTTACTGAACACTCTGTATAGCCAAAAATTATTTTATGAAGTAGAGCTGACCGAATTACATCTTAGCTCAATTGAATTTTTTTTCTATCTTATACACTATAGACGGTAGAGAAGACCGCGGCACTCGGTGGACACGCTGTATATATACCGTGAGTTTTTTAAAACTATGTTCAGTTTTAGAAAAATCGAGTCAATACGTTGCAAGGATAAACTAGCTACCTATGATGAAACAAAACGAGTTTCTGTAAAGTAATTTTAAGATTTATTTTGTTAACAAAAACACCATTATGTTCAAAATGTTCTCCTGCACGTTTTAAACGATATGCTAAGCAATTATCTTATACTTACAAAGATTTTCTTAAGATTTCGGAATTTAAATCCTGGCATTTCATAATTGATACTCTCAGTACTTTATTTTGTTGAAGATTGCTAGGTGACGGCTAGGAGATTGTTTCCTTATCCTGCAATGTATTGACATGTTTTTTTTTAATTGAACATAGGAATATTTATGTATGTTCAGAGATAAAAAAAACTCACGGTATAAGGGCGTACACTCCTGCAAGGAGTAGTAGCCACTAAGGAGTTCTTCGACCCATTTATTGTGGTGGGTTATTCCACTTCTTTTTTGTCTTCTACTTGGAGTTATAGTTGGTTGTACTTCCTCGCCCTCTCTACTATTTCTCTCCACCTCTTCCTGTCTTGAATTTATTTTCGCCAGTGTGGATTCAGCCTCCGTAGATCTTCTATCACTTGGTCCTCCCACCGATTTCTCGGTATTCCTCTTGGTCTATTTCCCTGTGGTTTCCATTGTGTTATTCTTCGTAGTGTTGAGGTTTTGTCTTTTCTATATACACGGTGATTCAGAATTGTCTCCCGATATCTTCAGGGTGAATAGAACATCTAAAAATATGTCACCTTTTTATATAATTTTTTTTCCAAAAGTCAATAATAAGGGAGTTATAATCCCCTGAAAGAGGGATGAAACGTATTTTTCTTTTGGCAATATCTTTTTGATCCTTTAAGTTGTCAAACTAATATTTGATACTCAGATATAAGGCACCTAACTGGGTATGTACAAAGTATTTGTCAGATCCTCCCGGCTTTTTAAGGGGTAGTTTGAGGGGATGATCTTCGGTACTGTATAGTAACGTAATGCAATAGGTGTATGCTAACTTTTAAACTCAATTACTCGAAAACGGTTCGGTTTATCGAAATGCAACAACAGAGCCTTTTTGTGCCAAATAATCTAAAGAATATTCTCTTCGTAAATTTTTGATGAAATATAAAAATTAAAAAATTAGGGATAAAATACTGAAAAGTCACCCCCTAAAACTACTCTTTAAAAAGAAGGGAGGATTTAACAAATACGTTGTGAATACGCAGTTAGGTGACTTTATTTTTTAATGTTCTATTCACCCTGAAGATATCGGGAGACAATTCTGAATCACCGTGTATATGTCCGTACCATCGAATCCGTTGTAATTTGATAACATTGACTATGTCATCTCCTTCTTATATCCGTTATATTTCATAGTTCATTAATCTTCTGTAATTTTCCTCACCTACCTTTTTTAGTCCCCATATTTTCCTTATTATTTTTCGTTCAAATATTTTGGTCAGGCTCGTCGTTTCGGCTGTATAAGTTGCTACTGGTCTTATCGCTGTTTTGTACACTCTCATTTTTGTATGTTTGTTTATGCTTACTCCGCATGAACATTTTATATTGATAGTAAGCTCCGTGTCCTGCTTGTATAATATCCGTTCTGCGATCTCTAGGCTTTTTTGATTTTCGTAACTTAGCACAGTCCCTAGATATTTAAAATTATCGACTTCTTGGAATGTATTTTATTTCTCTTATTCTGTCCGTTTTGCTTTTCCTATTTACTTTTAAGAATTTCGTTTTTTCCTGATTTATTTCTAAGGCTCTTTCTGTCGCTTCTCTTATTATCTTTATTAATGCTTCTTCCAGGCTGTTCTTATCTCTTGCAATTATAACAATCTCATCCGCATATGCTATTATTTGAACGGATTTTTCTAGAATGGTTCCTTCAATGTTACATGCTCGTACAACACCTTCTACTGCTACATTAAATAGTACTGTCGTTAATCCATCTTCTTGTCTGACTCTTGTATTAGTTCCGAATTTTGTGGATCTTCCTGCTTGTGTCTGCACTATTGTTTTAGAATTCTGCATTGTTATTTTTATGATCCTTATCAATTTATTCGATATACCTATTTCCTTTGCATCCTTTAACACCGTGTTCCTTTTTAGGCTGTCAAATGCTTGTTTAAAGTCGACAAATAACATATGTATTTCTATATTTTGTTCATGGCATTTCTCTATAGAGACAATATAAACAATTTAAGAATTAATACATGAAATATTAATTAGGAAATATGTACATGTCTTCAAATAAATCTTCAATATTTTTTTTATAATTGTAACCAGAAAAATTAACAGATATTTTTAAAATAACTCTCTGTGGATATTTAGTTATTAGGGCTCATAATTTAATAAAAATCGACAATAAAGAAAAATCTCATTTGTTGGATACTTTTTGAAAGACACTGTTTGTATAAATGAAGTAACATTAAATTGAATTGATTTGAATTTAAATACATTTCATGTGGCAATTTAATTCCGTTATGCTTGAGTTGTTGACACATTCCATACAGTACAACATGAGCATTCCTGTAATTTCTAATCATATATTCCTCATATGCAATAATAATGGCAAACTTCCTTACTTTGTTTTCTTACCACATAAAAATAGAAAAGATGTTTGGGATCTTTCGGTATTACATCTTCTTCACCAAGCAAATATTCTAATATAAAAGATTGTGACTAGTCACAACTACATCAGCATTAGATGGGCTACCTCATGTATTGCAGTGGAAATAGCTTCAGTTTCGTTCTTTTTTGATTTTGCAGCTTTTAGTAAATTGTCTTTAATAAAAATATAGTTTTGGCGCTCCAGACAACAATTTTATATAATTTTTTTCAGGATCGTCAGTACAAAAATTGGGCAAGACTTCACTGACATCTAAACAGATACCTTTGCTAATGTATGCTGGGGATGTAATGTGTGCTACGAGTGGAGGACACCTAACACGACTATCTCTTTCTACCCACGATACGGCAGTTATGAATATCACTGATAATAACCAAAGTGTTTTAGAAAATAATTTCAATAAACAACTTGCTCTGCATAGGTAAACTCGTTGATTATATCAGTGCATTCTCCTGGTATATCACTCTCTTTTTTAGATTTAGTGCTGCATGGAATACTTGTCAGTTATTGAATTCTAAAGAACACTGGAAAAGATTAGCAAAAAAATGTATTGTAAATTTAGATCTGGAAATAGGTGAGGTAGAATAACTTGTGAAACTTAATTTCAGTTCTGTAAATTGTAGCTTTAAAGGTGTATAAACAGTTAGAAGATGTGTCCATGGTTCAATCAATAGAAAACATTTTAGATATTGAAGATTGTAGACTTCTAGCCGGTTATGTCGCATTATTTTTAAATGACTTTGATCAAGCACAACAGTGGTTTTTAAAGTCAGTTAGACCAGAAACAGCATTGGAAATGAGGAGGGATTTGCTGCAGTGGGATCAAGCCTTACAACTTGCTAAAAAAATGGCACCTGAACAAATTCCATATATCTCAAGGGAATATGCACAGCAATTAGAATTTACGTAAGCTTACTTTACACGAATAAAAATTTGATGATGGAATTTATGTATTTTTGTAGCGGTAATTACTCTGAAGCATTTTTACACTACGAAAAAGGCTTACAGGATAGCACATCCCCTGACCATACTTATATTTGCAAGTCTGGTATAGCAAGGACAGCTATTAGATCTGGAAATTATAAGCACGGCATGAATGTAGCTATAGAAATCAACAATAAACAATTATTTAAAGAATGTGCAGAAATATTGGAGGTTAAAAAACAGATTCAAGAGGCAGCTATATTTTATGAAAAGGCAGGAAATTATGATCGGGCTGCTTCTAACTACATAAAACATAAAAATTGGCAGAAAGTTGGAGAATTACTGTCTAATATTACTTCGAGTAAAATTCATCTGCAGTATGGTAAAGCCAAAGAGAGTGAAGGTAAATATCGGGAAGCTGTAAAAGCATATTACACAGCCAAAGATTATGATTCTGTTATAAGACTCCAGTTAGATTATCTTAATAATCCTGAAATAGCTGTGGAATTAGTTCAGGAAACAAAGAGTGCTGAAGGAGCTAAATTGGTGGCTAGGTGCTTTAACATTACACACCAAATTAAATTTTTTTTATTAATGTTTTATTTACAGATTTTTTCAGAGGTTAAATGATTACTCCTCTGCCATTCGATTTTTGATATTATCGAGATGTAATGATGAAGCTTTTGAACTGGCTAGAAAACATTCAAAGCTAGATTTATATGGAGAAATATTACTCAACACGTTATCACCTGATGAAACCAAACCAGAAGATTTTAATAATTTAGCATTATACTTTGAAAATGAAAAGAATTTTTTATTAGCTGGAAAATATTGGTATCACGCCAAGGAGTATACCAAAGTATATGAATGCATTTAATATTATTAATATTTAATTAAAGTAATATTTTTAAAGGCAATGAAACATTTACTAAGATCTGCAAAATCAAATAACAACGAAGCTGAAGCTATTTCGACTGCAATAGACGTGGTAGCCTCATCTAATGATGATGTACTTGCACGAATCCTTATAGAATATTTACTTGGTGAAGAAGATGGAATACCAAAAGATCCGAAACATCTTTTCCGTCTTTATATGGCAAGAAAACAATATAAGGAAGCATCCAAGTCTGCCATTATTATTGCAAATGAAGAGCAGATCAATGGAAACTACAGGAATGCTCATGATGTACTGTTCGGAATGTATCAAGAACTTAAGCACAATGGAATTAAAGTACCACATGAAATGTATTCAAATTTAATGTTGCTTCACAGTTATATATTAGTAAGATTGCACGTTCGCAAAGGTGATCACATGAAAGGTGCAAGGATGCTTATTAGAGTGGCTAATAATATTTCGAAATTTCCATCACGTAAGCTGAAATGTTAGTCATTAATATATACTAATAATCATTGGCTTTTAGATATTGTGCCTATATTAACATCGACAGTCATTGAGTGCCACAGGGCAGGACTAAGACAAGCTGCGTACAAATATGCAACGATACTTATGAATCCAGAATACCGGAAACAGATTGATTCAAAATATGCTAAAAAAATTGAAGCTGTTGTTAGGAAGCCGCCAAAAATTGGCAAAGATGGCGAACGTATTGATGACCCCATTGAATCATTGACACCATGTCCTTATTGTAACTCATCTTTACCAGAAACAGAAATCAATTGCAGTAATTGTAAAACTAATATACCCTTTTGCATAGTTACGGTAAATATTAAGCAACAAGTTTTCGCTTTTTACTAATTATTTTTTTAGGGACGTCACATTGTTAAAAATGATTTAACACTGTGTCCAGAATGTGAATTTCCGGCTATTTTAAGCGAATTCACAGGGTGAGTTATTTTCTTCAAATAATGAGTCATAAATGAAAATATATTTTGAAATGCGATGAATTACTTTTTTGTTTTAGAATTTTGGAATCAACAGATTCTTGTCCTATGTGTGGAGAGAAAGTTGACACTCGAAGACTAACACAGTTCGAAAACTGCAAACTCTTTCTAAATACAGAATGATCTCATTAGGTGTAGCGATTCACATTCGTAAACTAATTAAAACAATATTTATTATTATAATTTATTGTAACATGTTCCGTCCTTAATGCTGTGTCATTGAAGTAAACGTACAAAGTATCTAGATCATAGTAGTCAAAGTTGTGCAATTTGTCCAAGTAATAAATGTATCAAACAATTGAATTTGTATTATACAAATCCATATGCAAAAATAATTTTAAGTACAGTGGCTTGCAAAAAAATCACGTACACCCAATTTTTGTTGTATTAAGTCCGTCTTAATTTATAATCTGTCAGTGTCCAACAATAAAAATGCCGAACTGACAGAAACATGAACAATTTTAATTCTCTCTTAGAAAATGCATGATCAATAAGAGCAGTGGCGGATAATTATGGTCTAAATAAAAGCACTCTTACGCGAATAGAGAAGAAATAGATAGAGGAAGAAAGTGCAAGTACAAAAGCAGCTTCAGGACTCTAAAAAAATTCAACTCATGACCAAGATGAAGCCCTCTTTAATCATTTGAGGGAAAATCAATTTCAAATAGTAAGAAGTAGTAGTAGTAGTAAGTGACAAACCTTTCGGCATTATGGTCAACTGCAAGTTAAAGGATTATAAATTCTGATTTAAAGAATTCGATAAGTGTCAGAAAAATAGTATTGATGGAAGAACAGAAGCAGTCACGTTTTCTATTGTACTTGAATCATGTACGGAAGAATTAAGCCAGGATGAAAATTATTGGTGAAATCTTAATTTATATTATGCCTGAAAGATTGAATCGAGTATTAGAAGCTGATGGAGAAATGATAAAATATATCTTAAAGCAGGTTCTTGTCCGATGAAAATTGTATCACAAATTCTTTAAAACGGACACTGAATATGCGCACTACCACTTAATGTTTCACCATCGGTTGACATCCTCGTCACAAACCTAATACACCTCTTTGTCCAATAGTTTGTACTATTGGTTCTTATATATATTTCTTATCCAAATTTGTTACTAGTAAATCAGAATACTTTATAAAAAATTCTTTTGAACTTGTAGAAAAATTAAGAAACATAGATATAATTGCATTATAATTTCCTTAGATGTTGTTTCTTTGTTTACTAACATTCCAAACGAGTTAGCTTTAAAAAGCATTAATGATAGGTGGATAGAGATTAAAGATTTTACAGACATTTCCAAAGAATTTTTATTAGAAATTGTTACTTTATGTTTTGAAACATCTTATTTCGCTTTCAATGATAAATTTTATAAACATATTTTCGGTACAGCAATGGGTTCTCCTTTATCGCCTGCTTTAGCTGAAATTGGAACTAGAAAAATGTATCATTACCGCAATTTAACTTTATATTATGCAAAAGCTGTTCATCATTCAAAAAAAGGCTGTTCGTATTATCTGTGGTGAGAGCTATAAAACACATTGAAGACCGTTATTTATTAATACCTTCACTATACATCTTAAACTTGGTCACCTATGTCAGGCAGAACATTACAAAATTTATACCAAATAACGTTCTATACGAGCATGACAAGAATAAGTGGTAACTTACACATACCATATAACCGACTGTCAATATGTTGTGCCAGTCCTTCACACAATGGCATTAAATGTTACAACAAACTACCATATATTTATTCAACTCCGTTTACTCTATTTACTCTCTTCGCACTTTTGTCTCACTCTTACTTATATTAAAACTTATTCACTTTCACTCTTTAGAGTATGAAAAGATTGAATAAAGTGAACGGAGTTGAATAAACGAACCCAGCTCAAGTATAAAAAACTCTGCGGCAACCTTAATACCTTTAAAAGACAAGTAAAAGCATTTTTGTTGGAACATCAATATTACTCGACTGAAGAATTTTTAAATAGTATATTAACATGATATTTTTACTATAAACTTTATAAAAAAATTTTGTGCAAATCGGTTCTGATTACAGCAGATTCCTCGAGCAGGCTCTGTACAGCTATTTCAGAACTGATTTGCACAAAATTTTTTTAAAATTCTCATATGCTTTGACAGCAAGCATGGCCGCCTTGCATGGGATGACTTATTATGTAGCGAACTGGCTTCAATTTGTCAATCCTACTGCCACGGCTTCCTCGATTAATGAAGCCCAGTGTGCTTCATCCGGCTAGCCGCATTCTTAGTTCAAAGCTTTTTTTCTGTGCTTAGAGGGAGCTACAGTACAGTAAAACATCTTATGACATTTCTTATTTGTCAAGGCACGATTTCAAAGTTGATTTTGGATGATGTTGAAGTAAGTCATGATCATAAGTTTATTAGTGCTCTTAAATAAATTGTGTAATCGCAGCAATATCAACACGATCAGCAATGACAAAGCAATGATCGTTTATTAAGCTTTGGTCTGGCTGGCTTCGGCAATGGTTATTATGATGGGTGTTTGCATAACGATGAAATCTTCAATTCTGACTATGAATTTTGATGTGATTGAAGCATAAAATTTAATTCTAAGTGGAAGACACCTTTAAGCATTGCAAGTTATGTGTATTTTGTACATTTGAAAATAATTTATTATTAGTTTGCAACTTCAGATCTGACACATTGGAACTGTTGCTGAAACTAAAAAAACTAAAAAACTGTCGTGGGAGAAATGTTTACTGCAAACTACCGCATACTCCGATAAAGGTGCAAAATCTAAAGAAACGTAACGACTTTTAACATAAAGTAATTTTACAGCATTAATGTTGTACCTGTATGATTTAACAAAATCTCTTTCCACTTTAAATTTACTTCCATATTTGCTGGTATGCAATGGAAAGAAACATTGTCTTCCGAATTGCAATTGCTTACGCAACATCTCTGCCGTAGAGGCATTTTTTTAAATAACGAAATCAAATTTAAAACGAATTATTTGAATTATCCGTCAAATCGTATAAATATTTCAAATTGACGTGTACACATAGTTACTTGAAAATTGTCCAGAGGGCGATACAGTACAGTGCGTCAAGGTCATTTTTCCAGGAACAACTTTTTTTGAAATGCGGCTAGCCGGGTAAAGCACACTGGGCTTTACTAATCTAGGAAGCCGTGCCTACTGCAATGTCAGGTCAAAAAGCGATCGAAAGATGTCACTACTTAAAATGTTTATAAACTTTATGTTTATATTTATAGTGTTTCGTATTTATCTTTGTATATGTATTTATTATCCACCTTATGACAAATTCTATTACCCTGTGTGTATATTAATCGTAATTACATTTGCAGTGGTGAGGAATAAATGAAATTATTATTATTATTATTATTATTATGTAGATGATATTTTATTGATGTTGCCTGCAGATAGATAAAGTAGATTTTGTTTTAAGTAGATTTAACTCTTTCCATAATAGATTACAATTTACTGTAGAAAAAGAGATTAACAATTCACTAAGTTTCCTTGATGTAAATATTATCAGACAATAAAAAATTAATAACGAAATGGTTTCATAAACGTGGTTAGGTAGATATATTAATTTTCACTTGTACACATCCAAAAACTATAAAATTGCAAATTATTTCCTTAACAGATCGAGCTGTTTTACTTTCAGATATTTATGACAATTTAAATTTAATAAAGAAGACTTGTTCAAAGTTCTTATCCAATAAATCATATGGAATTAGTAATTAAAAATAGTGTTAAATTTCTACAAAATTCAAAAATCTACAGTAATATAAAACAAACTTCAAACAAAAAATACATATTATTACCAAAGGCTCGAGATTCGTAAGCCCAAACACACAGGCGTTCATTTGCGCGCGTGGAGGGGACGTACATTTCTCGATATCCCGAATCTCGATAAACGCAGAGATTCTACCATCGCAATAGTATATTACTGGATACTTGATTTTGACAATTATAATATTTCGCTATTGAATTTTGCTTTTCGTGCTTTTTATCGTTTAGGCTTTATTTCTATTACTTAATTTTTTAATGTATGTATATATCATAGATATTTGATTTTTCCGAAATGAGAAGCTTTATTTTATTTACAAAAAGCGCCTCTCAGAAGCTGCGATGTTGAGCGATCATTTTCCCCGTTTTAAAGATATTCTTACGGCGAAACAAGCGAATATCACGGAAGAGAATTTAGAATACTCCTATTATTTAATAATTAATTTTAATAATTAATAGTTGACAAATTTTAAAATTATTTTTAAATTAACACAAAATCAGGAAAATATAGGACCTGCTCCTTAATACGTGTGAATTATGTTTGAATTTGCTTCCGGTTGGAACCGCGTCACGTTGACTTCTACTGCCGACGTTTCGTTCTTCATTGCAGAAGAACTTCTTCCGTGCTGCTGCTGCTGGTGGTGTTGCTGCTGCTTCGGGTTAGTCTAGACTAACCCGCAAGCCAATTCAAACATGTCGTTGAGACTAACCCGAAGCAGCAGCAACACCACCAGCAGCAGCAGCCCTGAAGAAGTTCTTCTGCAATGAAGAACGAAACGTCGGCAGTAGAAGTCAACGTAACGCGGTTCCAACCGGAAGCGAATTCAAACATGGACGACGGCCGCGGAAGCCTTCAAATTAAACGTGTGAATTACTTTACCACGTGCGTCTCTGTAAGACTGGGCAATCCGTCAATTCAGATCTGCGATACAGCGCTAGTGTGGCGGTGCGTAATCGACGTGACGTCTGGCCGACTAGACGGGCTTTTTTGCTCGAGACTTTAATCATTACCTTATATTGAACCACTATACAGGTGATTCGTCAGCCCCTTTACAAAATTTGGCAAATGAAAGTAGTTGTTATTTTATGAAGAAAACATTCTATCAACATAGGTCCGATTTGCTTTTATTTAGAACTTACAGTGATTTTCGTTTTTTGCAATAACTGAAATTGCAGTATGTTTAGTAACAAACATTATTTATTGTAATGTTACAGACTCTAAGTAAATAAATAGCACGCGGTTACCTCATGCCGGCAGTGATGGACGAGGGACGGGTGGAATGCGGGGTAGCGTTTGTGACGTCAGCCATAGACCGGTCAAGGCTTGCTTGTTGAAGTTAAATGCAGTTTTGATCAATTGCCAAAATTTGAGAAGGAAAATGACACTAAAATAATTCCGGTTGAAACACTTGATATGCAGATTAATCGTTAGTTGTACCAAACTCTTAAGTTGAGCATAAATTTAAGCGGTGTTAATAATGTGACATTTCAGATACTCAACATTATGTAAGTTATGCTTTGTTCCTACACAGTTCCTGACTACATAGTTCGAAACTGTCAAATATATTCGCCCGTCGAATTAATTATCGCTTTCAAGACCTGCGTTAAATGTTAAACATTGATCGGCGCATGCTTTTGACAGTTTCGGACTAGTTAGATGCTGGCCCAGTATTGTGACGCTTAAAGTTAAATTGAGCTTAAATATTTGATGCAACTGACCATAACGAACCCTTATCTTATTGTTATTGTTATCATATGCGTTCCCATTCCCGGGCAATTGTAGCTTTTACTAAAATTGATAAAAGTTAAATAATATCCATTATAATTTAAAAATCCAATTTAGTACGAATTTTCGGATAGTTATGCCTGGTTTATACAGTCACTAACAACTAAATTTAAGAATTGACCATTAACTATAAACCAATTGAAATAAACGAATTCTTAATTGTTAGTGAAGTTGTATAAACCGTTTCATGTCAGTACTATCCGTTAATTCCTTAGTTGTTAATTATTAACGTTCAGTTGTTAGTTGTTAGTGACTGGATAAACCAGGCATTAAACAAAATGTCCAAGTGACGTTTTACCCATAGAATACAACAAGCTGGTTTTACCGCACTCACTCTCACTGACTGAAATTTATCAGTTAGAAGGCAACCTATGAGTGAGACCTAGCGATGACGTTGTATGTAGCTATATGTTGGTTCGCGGATGAGGCAACCGTTATAGTTTACGGATCGTGAATAAATAGCTAGTTATCGCAACCATCACGTTAACTTACCGTAAACGTTAAAATTACGTGGCCCCATTCATTTTCCATTCGATCACATGATCTTAACGTTTACGGTAAGTTAACTTGATGGTTGCGATAACTCGCTATTAGTACAAAGCTAAAATTATAAAATTATAACAAAAGTTATGTGCAAGTTGACGTCTATTACGAAATCTAACTCTGTTTTCCCTCGCCATTTGAGCATCTCCATTGCACGGCCCATAGATAAAAATAATATCGGCATATTCTTCCTTAGAAAATGGAGGCATTACAAACTGCGTAAAAATACTGATTTAGTAAATAATAAAGCAGTAAAGCACCATGACCTCCTAACAACTTTTGTTTCCAATACTTTGTTAAATTATTGGTTACTAAATTGTTTGTTTTTACAAATAGTTTTACGTTGTGTAATCAGCTTCGATATAATGGACTGAGGACTGTATTTTTTTGTTTGAATTAGATTACGCTGGTACGAGTACCTTTTTGACGAAAAATTCTATTGATATCGTTTTCAATTGTTTTTTGTTTACATTTTTTTTTAAAGGATGTATGATTTTTCGTAGAAATTATAAATTGTGGTAACACCCTGTATATTTTAAAATGATTTTAAATTATGGGAACCTTGAAAAGATGATAGTTTTGTATAAAACATTTTTCTATATATTCAATAGGAGCAGCGTTATTGAATAGAACCGGTTAAATATTACACCCTGTATATATGTTCATATGAATTTTTTTAACCCAAATTACTCGGAGAATAAGCTCTTAAAGTTTTTCGCACATGTTAAGAATCACCCTCTATATCAAGAAAAATTATGATCCCAAGGTATTTCGACTCAAATGTTGCTAACATTGAAACACAAATTTTTGTTAAGAAAAACAAACTGAGGGCAACAATCAAAAGATGCAATCGCCTTCATTAGACTGACACACACACACACCAGTCTAAAAGCAGTTCGGATGTTACAACATCGTTGAGGATTTGCAGTCTTGAAGGCATCTTCGAAGCCGGACTTCTTAGACCTGGAGGAAGTCCAAAATAGTCGATTTTACTATGTGTTTTTTTTTTAAAATGTCATAAGGGGTGGCTGTGGAAAAGAAAATTCATGTCTTAGCTCCATTCAAGTACTTTAAATTGTCAGTTTTGGCATGTGTTAGATGCCAAGCTACGACATGAGTTTTAATTTTCATGGCCAACCTTTATGGCATTTTTAAAAAAATACATCGTATAACGTGTACGGTTTCATTTGTTTCATAACTGCAATCAGAATGTTAAAATTAAAACTCAGCTTTTCAGTTTCCATTATTAATTTTCTCAAAAATTTTCTTATGAAAGAGGTCAACATTTTTGTAGCATCATTTTGATAGTTACGGGAGCTATCCAAATATCAACTCAAACATGGGGGTTGCCACTTAAAAAAATTTCAGTGACGTCATCACTCTTACTTGTAACACTCTGTACATTCAAGTGAAATGCCAAAGAACGCGCAATTTAAATCAAAAATTGACCTGTTTTTGGAATTTTCTTAAAAGTCAATAATTTACGCTTTATCTGATCATTTCAAACTTTACACTCTCACTGTATAATAGAGAGCATTTTCGATAATTGTAGGATAGCAGGACTGCTATCCTGCTAGAACTTTCAACTGTTCCTTAAGTTCGCAGTCGCGATCAGACGCCGTTTTAATTGTAGCTGTGGATACACCGTAGTGTTGTTCTTATCGATATTTACGTCGAATCGATTCAACATCGATTTTCAGCTAAAAAAATCGATAACATCGATGCGAATCGGTATTTTGTTTGTTTCTGCTGTAAAAGTTTCAGTGAATCAAAATAAAAATTCCTAATATTTAAAGTCTGAACACGGTATTCATAAAAATAGAATAACAATGATCGTGACGGAATAATTACTTTTTACAATAAAATATTAACAAGGCAAAGCAATCATATTGAAAATTTTATTTGTTTTGCCTTTTTCAGATATAATATTTAATCTGAGTTAAGAAAGTATACGACGAAATGATATAACATGACAGAACCGGCAAGGCCTTTTCACGGAAGTTACAAGGAGATAGCTATATAAAAGTTCTTTGACTTATCGATCGATCGGCATATAGTAAAAAAAATGAACTGTAGATATAGGTATGTATACGAGTACTCACTGCACTGGCATGATGCATATACAGCATTGAACAATATACCTATGCATCAAAACAATTTTGAAATTATATTTGGTCTTTTTGTTTGTTATAATACAGGACAGGTTAAGGTGAGATATGTTAAATGTTGAGGATAAAAAGGAATTTTAAAAATATCGATAAATCGAATATATATTTTTAACGAATCGATATTCATTTCGGGGCCATCGAATCGATGTTGAATCGATACATCGAATCGGTAAGAACAACACTAATACACCGTACTCTGTTTTTCTTACTCTTACATACACTAACGGTGGGTTGCATAAAAGTTTTAAGACAGGATTCAATTTAATACTAAGTTAGAATATGACACAGTTAACGCGTAGCACACATTATGCACAATCTAACTTAGGATTAAATTTAATCCTGACTTAAAACTTTTATGCAACCTACCCTAGGGCTTCATTGGTTGCGTTCCGATTTTGTCAAAGTTTATCCGGCAACTTTTATCGGGCGTAACACGAAAACAATCGGTAACCTCTTAGAAAAGGGAACGGTTAAGTAAAATTTATAGTAAGTATACGTCATAGGATGAGCGGTAGTGTTTAAAAAAGGTAAATACAAAATCAAGTTATAGAAAAAATGAACGCGCAAGACGTCAGGGCAGTAGCATTAGTAGGAGCCAGGTTTTTATTAGAAAATATAATACTGGCAGATTCATCAAGTAGCGATGACGACGATGAAATAGAATTGGAAAATGGTCGTCCTCCCCATGGTCGTTCCATACGGATTGAAAATTTTGTTGAAACTGTGGTACCTAATTTTACGAATCAAGAATTTCAACAAAATTTTCGTTTAACAAGAAATACCTACTCATGGTTAGTAGAAAGAATTTCGCCACTATTGGAAAAATCTGAAGGTGTTGGCAGAAATAGAATTCTAACTGAAAAGCAAATTTTAGCAGCATTATGGCTTTTAGCAACTCCTGACAGTTATAGGTTTCTAATTTCTATAATTTTGTTTTAATTTAATAATACATAATTGTAATTTTTTAGGTCAACTGGTTTAACATTTAATTTAGGAAAGTCTTCACTTTGGTCGTGTTTCTATAGATTTATTCAAGTTGTAAACATGATTGCTCCAGAAATAATAAAGTGGCCCTCTCAGGAAGAAAAGCAAATAATTAAAGAGATGTTTAACAGATATGCTGGATTACAGGGGGTTATAGGAGCCATTGATGGGACATATGTGCCAATAAAGGCTCCCATTACAAACCCAGAAGCATATTTCAACAGAAAAAACTTTTATGGCATTACGTTGCAAGCAATTTGTTTGCCTTCTTTAAAATTTATAGATTGCTTTTCTGGTTACCCAAGTTCAGTACATGACAGTAGGATTTTCAGAAACTCTGACATTTTTGGCAACATTACACATAATACTTTAAATTATTTTGATGCAAATGTATATTAGGTGATAAAGCCTATCCTCTCTACAAATGGTGCATTCCTCCATATATAAATGGAGGTAATCTGAATAACATGCAAACTATATTTAACACAGCTCATGCTCAGACTCGGCAGGTTATTGAAAGAAGTTTTTGTTTGCTCTTTGGACGGTTTCGAAGACTGCGGTTTTTAGATATGCAGAGAACCGATTTGATACCTGCAACAATCATAGCAGCATGTACACTCCACAATATCTGTCTGATGTCAGAAGACGAATTAAATGATAATTACATACAAGAGGGTGCACAGTATGTTCAAAATCTTCATATTCAAGATTATGAAAATGAAGTTCCTGCAATGCAATTGGAGGGAATTGCAAGAAGAGATGAAATAGCTAGAAGTATTTATAATAATCGTCGTAGGTAAACTGTATTTATCTCATATTCATTAAATTACTGTTTATAAATAATAAAAAAAATTAATTAATAAAAAAAATTTATACAAATACATTTTACTTTATACTTTGTACAGGAAAGTACTTTTATGCAATCAAGATAATTACAAACCAAAGCAGTAACAGTCGTAATAAATATAACTTATTAAAAAACCAACAAAATAAAATATTAATTCTAAAAATTCAAACAAAGAAGATTCAGCTATTTTTATAACAATAAAGCTAATCCTGCTGCATCGGGAACTAACCTTGAACACAGATCACTGTTTTATGGAAAATTGAAATTAATAAATAAAACAGAAATTAATTTCCCTTCCCCTAATCATGCTAGGAAGAAGGAAAATAATTTATTTCAATAAAACAGCAATCGCTTGTTAAAAGTCAGGTCCCAATACAGCAGGATTACTCATTTACATAATAAAGAACAAAGGTAAAGATATTAGTTTTTCATTTGAGAGAATAGTTTATCCATATAGTTTTTAAAAACATCTAGCGCTTCCCTTTTCACTTCCATATTTTCAGCATGTCGCAGTTTCTTGCTTTCTTCTCGTATTTCTAAAGCTGTCGCCAGGTCACTTTTCCTTTTCATTTTTGGTTTTTCGTGCTGTTCTGTACAAACATCACCATCATTCTGTGCAGAAGTCTCTGATGTAGATTTGTCTGCAATTTCAGTAGCTTGTGGAGTGTTTTGAACCCCTTTACTAGATGATGCAACCGCAATGGGCATAATATTTGGATCTTTCCCAAATAATCGGTCAAATTCACTAAAATATTCAAATTTTATTCTTGCTGCTCCTGTCGCTTTCGGTCCACAGTTTTCTTTTTTCTTTATGTATAAGCCTTTCAAGTACTTAAATTTGTTTTGACATTGCTGTGCTGTATGGGTCTTTAAATTATTTGAAATTAGTTGCCACACTTTTTCTTTTGTCATACCAGATTTTTTCATGAGTGGTTGATGCTTTTCGTAGGCATCTATTAATTTCAAAACATATGTTCTTGACCACTGGTTTCTCAGTTTTTCATTAGCACCTGCCTCTTCTGAAATATGAAATTAAATATAAATACATTTATTATTAGCAAGAAATGCATTCTATACACTCACCGGTAAGATTATTTGTTAACGTTAGCGTCGTACTATCGTCGAGCCAAACATACTAGATATCGTCATTGTTTTCATCTACTATTTGATAGAGTTTATTTTCCATTACGTTCATATAATATATGGCCAAAATAATAAAAACAAAGAGAAAATAAGCAAATTGAACTTAACCCCAAATATCAACAAATATCTCTGCGCATGTCCGACAAATTTTAACCGAGTCTAAACACGAGGTAAGAAGTTGTACACCGGGCGTTCCCCCGTCGTGAAATTCGAACAGTGTTAAATTATATTTGGTAACAATTTTAGAATTTTAGAACGCTTGGTGTGAAAAGTTAAATACCCGATAACAAATCCGAACGCAACCATTGAATAAAAGGTTTAAGCCAGGATTGAAGTTAATCTTAAGTTAGAATGTGACATACAAAATGCTGCACGTCATAACAACTGTCACATTCTAACTTAGGATTAAAGTTAATCCTGGCTTAAACCTTTTATACAACGCACCCTTAGATTCTTATGCCCGGTTGCACCAATATTTTAAACAGAACTTGAATTTAAGTGATATTTAGACTATGACATTATTTGTAGGTTTAACAAAATGTTAGTCACAATTCTAATTGATACTTAAGTTGAAGTTTAATGCCCGGTTGCACTAACTTGTTGAGCAGAGCTTAAATTTAAGTTCTGTGACGTTTACGTATGGTTAGTATAATGTTAAATAAATTCTGATTGACATTTAAAGTTCAACTTAAATATCAATTAGATTGTGAGTAACATTTTGTTAAATCTATAAATAGTCGTAGTCTAAACACCACTTAAATTTAAGCTCTTAAAAATTTGGTGCAACCGGCAATAAATGTCAATCAGAATGTGTTTGACATTCAATACTGGCCATATGCAGTGGCGGCTGATTCAAGGAGGCACAGGAGCACGTGCCCCCCCAAGTTAATCAGGCTTTCATATATTTATTCGTTTATCACAATTTTTTTTTAATAATAAATAATAAGACCAAACTGTAAGAAATTAGCTTGTTAAGTCTCAATACTTATTTCGCAATTTCTGACCAATATTTACTTCTACAAGTTCACGTGTCATGAGAACGCGTCATTGCCGTTACAATTAGACGGTGTGTTTATCAGGTTGTCATGACAACGGAACTCAAGAACGCCCACAGCGGAGCACAATCGACTTCGTGTGCTCGAAGATTCACTATGCACTGTGTTGCAAAACTGCAAAAATGAATGCGGTGACGTCCATTTTATTAAATAAGCCTCTCAATTATGAAGACAAGCTCTACATAAAAAAACTTGGCAGACGCACTCCAAAATTAGATACTAAAAAAACAACGGTAGGTAAAAACTAGGGAGTTTAACCGATATTTTAAAAAGGAAAATGCCTGTGATAAGTTTTCGTGCGGGTGTGTGGAGAAGAAAACATTATTTTGCTTCATTTGTCTTTTAAGCATAAATTTGTTATTAAAGTAGGTATCAGGAAACAAACATAACAGAAGTGCAGAATTTATGAATAAAGGAAATGTAAAGTTCGGCATTTTTATTGTTTGACACTGACTGATTATAAATTAAGACCGACTAAAATACAACAGAAATTAGGTGTACGCGATTTTTTTTGCAAGCCACCGCACCGTACATATTATTTTCATATGTTTTGGTGGAATATTAATAAATTATCGCAGTTTGGACTTCGTTTTAATTTTATTCTTGTCGTTTTCTCTGCAAAAGATGGACCCTCACTAAATATTTTATAGAGTTCCATCAAGAGCAATGAATTCTACGCTAAAAAGTACCCTAAAAATGTTTTGACAAAAATCAGAAATTTTCATAAATAAAAGAGCTACGATAGTTTATAGAAATTGCAGAATTTCGAAAAACACCTTGTAGCTCCGAAACGGTGCAAAATATCAAAATGCGGTCTTCACCATTGAGTTTCTAATAAAAATGGAGCTCCAGGCACCGAGGTCAGTTTTGTCTAACTCTTCTAAAAACATGTGTTTCCTATTAAAAGTGTAAAATTTGGCCCACCCTGTACATAAGCAACGTTGTCAACTTTACCAATTTTTTTTACCTCGTATTTTGTCTCGTGTGCTGAAACTAACAAACCCTGAGAATTAATCTTTGCATTTTTGGGACGCTTAGAGAATGTAGAAAAGAAATACCTGAAGCTTTATATGCATTTCTGGGACACCTGTATATTCAGAATAAGTAAAACAATTATAAATTGATTTAGACAATTTTAAAACTGATTAGATACATGCAACACTCAAGTCAAATTATTAAAGAACACAATTTAGACAAATGCAAACTTTGAATGTAATTACAGATTATTTCAAAAGATACCATACAAAGAAAAAATGATATACGAGACAATGCAAAATAAATCAAAATGATTTTATAAACAAACTAATGTTTTCTCATCCAAACCATATAGTCCAAGTTTTTAATCTACACACCAGTTATATAAACCCGACTAGTTTCGGCTTTTCGCCATCTTCAGGGGATAAATCGAAAATCAGGAGATAATATAACATAACTTTCAAAGATTAATACATATTAAAATTCAATAAAAACAATTAAAAACGATTAAAATTATTTTCGACTAGAAACAATTACTGTCTGTACGGAGGTCTGAGGTCAACTTGAGTTGTCAATATCTCCTGATTTTCGATTTATCCCCTGAAGATGGCGAAAAGCCGAAACTAGTTGGGTTTATATAACTGGTGTGTAGATTAAAAACTTGGACTATAAAATCTCCGTTTTTCATTTATTAATTATTATCTACACTATAATGGATTTCCGTCAAGAAAAAAAAAACATTACATGTGGGCTAGTTGCCTTATGATTCACCGTAATTTTCCGAAATCGTCTGTTCATATGCTTGTATAATGCTTTTTCGATGAGTCACCAATGCAGCTGAAATTCTGCAGCCTTATTTCAAAGGTCAGTTATGACTCATGATAAAGCGAGTCGCTGTAATGTTTGCTTACATAATTTTTTTGTGGGTGAATTTTTCCGCGGTCGCGTAGGCGACGTTGTATCAAATTTGGTTTACGTATTGAACTTAATGTTTTATAATTAAATTATACATTTTTATTATTAAAGTAAGAAAGTATCAGATTAAATTATGTATGTATTTAGAAAATTCGAACTTTAAAAGATATTACTGCTCGAGGAAAGGTTCTTTCTTGTAGCATGTATTATAGTATCATAATTTTATACCTCTTCTAATATTTATTCATCATCATTAAAGCGATCTCCATACGTCCTTCGAGTTTTATGAAAAGATCCATAAAGTGCAATGTTTCTTTCTAATTTACTAAACATTGTTCTATGTGGTTGGCATCTATCTGGATACTGTTGGAAATAAATTTCGTTCGGTATTACAGAATTGTTTTTGTTATCAAAATAAATTTTTAAATTTATCAGAAAGAATGAGATGTTTTTAAATTTACACGATTTCATGTGATACTTTCTTGCTTTAATAATACAAATGTATAATTTAATTATAAATCTAATTAACTACTACTTTATCATCACCTTTCTGGACATTGTTGGAAGTAAATTGTTGTTAGCACAATAAGTTTTAAAAATTTACTTGGATTCACATCATTCATTTTTCATCTAAAATTTTTACTAAAATCAGCTTTTGTGATACACGAAATAAAACTCTCTGCACTGTTATTTTTAACATCTTCTTGCATTTATAGCTATTTTACTCTATTAAATGTGGATGTTTGATATATGGAAAAGCATCAGAAAAAAGTGAGGAAATTAAATTGAAAAAACTATTAACGGTAGATCATTGAAAAGAGAATTAAATAGTACATCTAATAATGGTAAAAAACGTATGGCGTTCTATTAAAAAAATTAGTTACAGTTGGTTGAATTTTCTCAAGTTTACTAAATTGCTTGAAAAAACTTCTGTTACTTGGAAGTTTTCTTGACAGTATAAGTGAAAAAGCGTTTCAAGGTGAAACTTTTGCAAAAAAAACTACAAGTCTCTAACGTCATTTGTTTGGAGGATATTTGCATTTGTTTGAAGTAATGCAACAGGCATATTTTCTTTTTTAAGTTGAATACATAACATGAAAACGGTTTATTTTAGGACTTTGTACTTGTGTTGTACATAAAGTCACGTTAAAATTCAATCTGGAATCCGAAAATGTAAAAATATATACATATACAGTGTGCGGCATTTAACCGGGTTTCTTCATTTTCGCCTTTTCTAATGAAAATATAGAAAATTTTTTTATACAAAAGTATCATCCTTTCAAGCTCCGCATAATTTAAAATTATTTTCGAATATACAGGATGTCCCAGTTTGGCTGTACGATGTGTTACTTCGTTATTTTAAATGGAACACCCTCTATTTTATAACGAATTTGAGCTTGTCAGGTTATTTTAGGGTAAGTTTGATAAGATTCCCTATACCTAAGTCCTATGGTTTTTAAGATATTAGGCTTTATTTACGGTTTTTGGAAAATACGGATATAACTTTGATAATTAATATCTCAGTAGCGAAGAATGTTAGAAAGCAGATATTGTGGTGCTGTTGCGAGCTAAGTGGAAGGTATCCACCGCAGTAACAAAATTTACTTTTCATTAAACAGGGATTCAGTAAAACTATTTCCATTTCGACAACAGTTGAAAGGCAATCACTTTTGTTTTTTAAATGGAACGGTGTTATTTTTACATCGTCCTCCATAAAGGTACCTTTCAACTTCCCTATACCAATTATTGAGGGTTCAGGAGATATTTAACATTATTTCATAATTTCTACATTTTAACATTTTAATTAAAAGCAGGAGTGAGTATTTATTCAAACATAATACTTGGTTTGAGTTAAATGTCAATTTGCTAAGTTTTTAAATCCTGGTCGTATAAAATATGGTTAAATACTTGATTATTTAATTCCATTGTTAAGGCTTGTGGTAGGTTAAACAGTAACAAGAGAAATAATTTTGATTGGTATTTTTAAGTATTGTTAAGTTTCCTCGAGAGATATTGCTTAATCACACGATTAACTTCATTGTGTGGTTAACTACGTTTCACACAATTGGCCCTAAGATTTCTTGTACTTCAGTTTAAATATTATTGACGAAATATTTATTAATCATATTTGAATAATACAACAAAATAATTCTAGGATGTCTTGTAATTTTATAATAAGGGTTCAAAATGTATGCATTTAATATAACAGAGATTAATAAACTTAGAAAATTGACAATTTATTCAAAGTTTGGGTAAATACTCATTCCTGATTTTAATTAATATGTTAAAATCCAGAAATTATGAAATAACGTTAAATATCTCCTGAACCGTTAGTAATTGGCAGAGGGAAGTGTTAGCTAATTGAAAGATACTTTTATGGAGCATCTAACGACGATATAAAAATGACACCGTTCCATTTAAAAACAAAAGTTATTGCCTTTCAAGTGTTGTCGAAATGGAAATAGTTTTACTGAATCCCTGTTTAATGAAAAGTAAATTTTGTTACTGCGGTAGATACCTTCCACTTAGCTTGCAACAGCACCACAATATCTGTTCTTACATTCTTCGTTATTGAGATATTGTATTAATTAATTATCAAAGTTATATCCGTATTTTCCAAAAACCATAAACAAAGCTTAATATCTTAAAAACTATATGACTTAGGTACAGGGAACCCTCATCAAACTTACCCTAAAATAACCTGACAAGCTCAAATTCGTTATAAAATATAGGGTGTTCCATTTAAAATAACGAAGTAACACATCGTACAGCCAAACTGGGATATCTGTACATTCGAAAATAATTTTAAATTATGCGGAGCTTGAAAGGATGATACTTTTGTATAATAGTATATTGTAGACCGAGGCGGTAAAGTACTTGTTTTCCAGGTCGAAAGAAGATATGGACAGGCGAGGCGCAGCCGAGCCTGGTCCTTTCACGAGACCTCGAAAATTACTTTACCGCCATGGTTTACACATTATTTTTTTTCCTACACAACATTATAATTAATTTTGTTAATATCGCACAAACGTTCTTTTTTTAAGTAAAAATTTTAAAATTGAGTTACTATTAAAATTATTATAGATGTTTTAAAACACGGTGTTGTGTGTCTTAGCGTGGCCATGCGATCAAGGCGCTGCGCTGGTTTAATACACCAGTCTCTTCGGAGGGGATGGGTTCGAATCCCACCGCTGCCGAGTTGATCTTTTTTCCTTGATAATTTTAATCCTTTTTTAAAAAAAAAACTTATGTTTGTTAATTTTTTGATGTCGATGAGAATGCATTCCAGAAATTATTGTTGTGCCACCTAGTGGTAAAGCTTCGTCAATTATTTTCTCGGCTAGCCATTTATGTTTTGTCGGGCTAGCCGTGGAAACGTTTGCTTTCTCCTCTCTGATGAGGCAGTAAAATTGAATTTTCTAACAGTGTAGGGAAAAAAAAACATTTTTTCATATTTTTAATAGGAACGGCGTAAATGAAGAAACCCGGTTAAATGCCACACACTGTAGAGTGTTCCAATTAAAATAACGAGGTGTCATAACGCCCAGACTAAACGGAACACTCTGTATACACCAAACTGATATTAAAATATGCTACACATAATACATACAGGGTGTCCCGTGACGTAATGTCACCACTTCACCTACGTGATAATCAAACTAAGTAAAAAACTCTAATAAAGTTTTGTTCTAAAGTACACCGTTTCAAAAATATTGGACGTTTAATGTTAAATTTTTTATTTTTAAAATTTTTAAAGTTCATCTAATCATTTATCTGTTCACCTAATAATCAATTCAAACTAAAAAGAAAAAACTTTATCTCAAAAGGTGCTCAAAATGACCCCCGTTGTTTGCTGAACACATTCTAGCGCGCTTCAAAAGAGATCTAGTTGAGATCTAGAACTCCGACAGCACATTTTTGAGGCCGCACAATTACTTAAAAATAATAATGACATGTTACAAAAGGCAACAATATATCTTTTGAAGCGCGTTAGTATGTATTTAGCAAACAGCGGGGGTCATTTTGACAACCTTTTGAGATAAAGTTTTTTTTTTTTACTTTGAATTGATTATTAGGTAAACGGATAAATTATTAGATGAACTTTAAAATTTTAAAAAATAAAAAATTAAACATTAAACACCCAGTATTTTTGAAACGGTTTACTTTAGAACAAAACTTTATTAGAGTTTTTTACTTAGTTTGAATCGAGGTTTGAATTGATTATCACGTAGGTGAAGTGGTGACATTACGTCACGGGACACCCTGTATAGTGAAACTTTCATTTCAAACTTTTTTTTATAAAATGACTAACTAGAGAGGTATAAAAGACCGTCTTAAGTGAAACACCCTGTATATAACGTGTCCCAGCCGTTCACTGCTAATATGTAGGTATCTTTGTTATTATTTCTTGATGAATTTTGCTAAAATTTGGCAGGTACCTGGTACCTTTATTAAAAATTAAGTATTCATTCAGCATTATCAAACATCATTACAATAAAAGTTTACAGAGTGTCCCAGCCAAGATTTCACTTCTTATACCTTCGTTGTTTATGAATGAAAAAAGGAAAATTTGATATAACTATGTATTGATTGCTAAAAAATCTTCCTGCTATGTCAAATCTCTTGCGCACGCAAACTCTTATTCTTAAATAACTTTCTGTTGTTGCAGAGTTGATGTTATTGTGGTAAATACAAAATATCTCCAAAAATGTTCATTTTTTCAAAAAATTTTCAGGGTGCCCGTTTTTCGAGGACAACCATGGGATTTCAGTTATTTGAAAAGATACTAAGTAAGTTAAATTAGTTGCGTATTTTTATACTAATTAATAAGCTGAAAAGAAACTGACGGTTTTCAAGAATTTCTAAGAAAACGAAAAATCGCAATTTTCTTTTTTAATTCTTTTAACAAAAACCGTTGAAGATAATTATGTATTTTTACGTTCACCATTGTTGAGGCACTTTTTTACAAGGAATGTAATGCTGCCATTACTTTTTTTTTTCTTACGGGCGTCATCTTGGATTTTAATTTTTTTAAATAATTTTTTTCTGATTACAATGATGTAGCACACTTGATGGTTTATAGTTGTAGTTTAGGCAGAACATCAAAGACGTCTTTTTGCTAAGAGTGCCTTGGAATATAAAACAATAATTTTGTTTCTTAAGAAATTTTGACATTAGCTGCGTTCCTTTTGCCACAAATCTTACGTCATTTCCGTTAGCACGAACAAGTAAGTTTGAATGGATCTAGCAACTTAATGGGAGTGCTCGAGCGGCAAGGTGGGCGGTCGAAATCTCAATTCAGTTACTTGTTCGTGCTAAGGGAAATGACGTTTATCTGATCTGAGGTAAGATTTGTGTTAAAAGGAAAGCAGTATTATAATTCAACGTGCAGTAAACATCATTTATATTGTTGTTTATCGTTGTAACAAAATGTTATTTTCAAGTGAAGAAAAGCGGGATATGCTAGAACTTTATTATGCCTGTCATCGTAATGTGCAAATTTGTTCAGAAACGTACCTGCAAGTTGCAATGTTTTCCAGAAAGACCGCAATCAAGCTTGAGATATTTTCTTTCTTTTCAAAAATATTTAGGGGAATATGGTTCTTTTATTAAGCCCAGAGGAAAATATGGCAACAGACCAGCTGAAAATGAAGACGAAATTTTGCAAGAGGTAAAAGACAATTTCATAATAGTGTTAAACATTGTATGTTGAATTTTTTAAAAGTTTCAGGAAATTCCTTCAGCTTCCATCAGAGAAGTTGCGCAGCAGCTAAACTTACCACATCAAAAGATATGGAGGAAACTTGAAAAACATAAATTTCAGCCTTACAAAATTCACATAACGCACATTTTTCTGGGAGATAATAACCTACATTTATGTCAGTCTCTGAAGATTAAGAACCAGTTTCATAATGGAATTTAAAGTAGACTTTAAATAAGGTCACTTTCAGATGTCTAAACAAATATGAAAACACATTTGTTTATACATTAAAATGTGACTTTATTTTAAAGTTTCCTTTAAATTCCATTATGAAGCTGGCCCTTAGATGCACGAAAACCAAAATTTCTTAAATAATGACCCATGTAAATTCACAAATTCAGGAATATTTAATCGTCATAATTAGCACATTTGGTCAATTGAAAATCCGTGACAACATGACGAAAGGGGACTATAAGTAGGCTTTGGACTAAATGTGTGGGTTGGTTTATTAGACGATACAGTTATTGGTCGATACATCTACGTAGAAACATTGACGGCCAATATATACTTAAATTGTATAAGAACGTTTCTTGCAGATTACATTCATAAATATTTTTACTCTTATGGAAAATTGTACCACTTCTAATATGCTTTTTGGGCTATTGCTTAAAATGCCGGACATAATGTGATACTTGTTGTTAAATTTCAAAGTACTTACTAAACTAAATAAAATTTTAAATACTAATTAATGTTACAAGTATTCTTGTGTGTTGGATAAACTTAACCCCTTCTGTTTTAACAAACAAAAGTCCGAAGCAATGCAGGATACAACATTCTTGTTCAATTTAACCCTTTATTAATATAATTCTGAAATAAGCTATTTCAAGTAGAAACTTATCGCGAGCTAGCGGCAACTTAACCCACGTAAGGTAAGTAAATCCTGATTTGGCTAATCATAATTCAATGATAAATGATACGAAATGACTTAGAGGGTCAATCCCAGGAGTTCGGAAAGTGGCGCCTGAGTCGTCTAATGGCCACAGAGACGCCTCAAGGAGGGTCTTCGATAGATTACACCGTCGGGATTCGAACTTCGAACCGTAAGTTCGTAATCCGTGATTTGCAAACCTCTATTCCCATGCTGTTTTGTGGAGTTTTAGCATATTTGCGATATCTCTCAGATGTGCAGATTTGCAACTTTCAATGAGGCGCACGGATTTATTATTTTATTCTCCAAATTTTTAGAAGTGTTACAGATCATTTGAACGGTGTATGATTGCAAAATCAATTGTTACAACATCTCCGCATGTTGTAGTCGTAAAGTTCAAAAACGGAATTTATTTCTTAAACGGTATTGGGGCTACAAACTTCCGCCTGCGTTTCGATGTGTATTTGGCTCCCTTTCCGATTTATGTGATGACATCGTGTGGCAAATGCCGCTTTCTTAATTCTTTTCCGATGGAAACCGCAGTTTTAAAATAAAATTAACTTCGTCGAATGGGAGCGGAACGTCAAATACGTTTTTTTCCGTTAAATTTCCTACTTTAAAGTGCGGCTGCATCTGTGTCCGTCGGAGGGATCGAAAATAAAATAGATGACGGTTTTAAGTTTTATCGGGACCTATGTATGTATTTGTGTAAGTGTACAGGCGTGTAGGGATCTTTAGATGTGTTTAGATGTTTGATTGGTAGTTTGATTTTTTAAAGTGATTGTGATAGGTTTTACATTGTTACAAATTTTAACGAGAGTACAGAAAAGATTGAAAGAAACAGATGAAATTTTAACCCAACAAACTTAAGCTGAATGGCAAACTTACTGACCGATTAAAGGCTGGTTCAAAGTGATTAAGGTTCATTACTCTAATTGGCTGGACTATTAGCTGAATAATAGTGGCTTTAGCCAATTTGTATTTCACTGTTCAAGCATTTGCATTTAGCTAAACTATAGGTTCAGTAATTGTTACTTCAGCCAATTTGGATTTCCTTTGTTCAGCCAATTGCGTTTAGGTGAACAATAGGTTAATAGGATTAAGTACTGGGTGCGCCACTGGGTATGCCAATTTAGGTTCCTCTGCGTAACTATTTGCATTAACTGCTGAATAATAATCAAAGGTTACGTTAATCCAATTTGAATTTGTCCGTTCTTAAGAACCTAAAAGCCTTAACTGCACTAAACTCTAATAAACAAAACTGCCTTATGTAGCATTATGTTTTAAGAATTAGTTTGCAAAATATAGATTTTTAAGAAAACTCAAGTTATCTCAAAAATAATGCATTTTAGATACAGGAAAATGAATTATTATGCCATTATAAATAAGCGAGTTGATTGCGACTTTTGATATAACCGGAAGTGATTGAAGGTCAGTTTTATTTTACTTGATCCTCTGTTCTCTAAATTTCCAATTTTAATTCTATAATTGCTTTGCAAACTGGGATTTAGAAAAGGATGAGTTTTTATTTAATAGGATGTTTCACAATGCAATGTTTATAAATTCTTTAAGAACAAAAACATTTGTAATAAAAAAATAAACAAAAAATAATGAAAGTGTCATTTGGTGTGTTTTAAAAAGAGTTTCTCAAAGTGAATTAAAATGGCTCTCGTAGTTCTTATGTTCGGTTTTGATAAAGAGTTTCACTTCGAAGCAGCGAGCGTCGAAATTTTGATCTACTAAACGCAAGAACTGTATTACAGCAAAAATGATTATAATGTAATAAGAGTCTGTAAACAATTGTAAGCTTGATATTATCCATCTGTTTTATGAAATAGAGGGCACTGTGTTAAAAAAATTAAAATACAGTACATTAAATAACTTTTTAATATCGATTTTAGAGTTAAAATGTAAATAGTTTATTATACTAAAAAAACTGTAAGGATTAGATACAGAAAACCCATAACAGAATTGAATAGGAACATCAACACTGTCTATTCGTGAAAAGAGATAGAGGGGGTTGTATTTAAAAAAATTGAATAACAGCAGTTTGAAAATCTGACAATTGCACAGGCTTGAACATTTGAAAAAACAAATAAAACTAAAAGAATTTATATCTAGGTTATTCCTTATAACACTACCGATTTTTATTGCTGTACGACAAACAATACGTTTACAGTAAGTATTTTAAGAGAAGTTGAAAATCAGACCGTAAATATTAATTTACTCTTAGTTGGTTAAATAAATATAAATATTTTATGTGCTACTGTTTAGAAGATCAAGTTTTACGTCTTTTATTAAGAAAATGCACAGTGTTCCATTTTAAAAAATCCTGTATGCTGTCATTATTTTACGTAATATTCTGTATGTATCAAAGTAATTTTAGGTTATAGTGCTCAATAGGTAGAATGTCCTTGTGAAAGAAAAAAAAATTCTATTTCTCTATAAATGAGCTATGGAAGAAGGTGCGCTTAAAAACTCACCCCGTATATTTCATGTCTTGGGATTCTCTAATAATTAAACTGAATAATGGAACATATTGCTACGTTATTCGTTATTGAGAAATTAATTTGTTTATTTTTCAATAACGTACATGTTCGTCTATAATATGAAATTCTTTCAGATTCAGGGCGTAATCTTTTTCTTTTGTTTTAACTTAACAAAAATGTGTGTTTCAGTAATAGCAACATTTTTTATGAAATACCTTGGGATTATAATTTTTTTCTTTTAATGAGCAAAATTTAATTGATGTATGATGAATCCCGAACTAAATTACTATTAATACATCAAATCATAAATCAAATAATTTTGTTACAACAGTATTCAAACTTCAAAACTAAAATAACATAGCATAATCCCCTAAAATGATAAAAAAAATTTCTTTTATAACTTGAAAATTAAAATGTTTTTATCGTTTTTTGTTAGATATTTGAAAGGAAGATAGTGAGAAGAATCTATGGGCCAAAAAAGGTAAGCGAAGAACAATATAGAAGACTAACAAATCTGGAAATAAAAGATATACTAGATGGAGAAAACATAGTAAAAGAAATTAAAGCAAGAAGAATACGATGGTATGGTCATGTAAACAGAAAACAAGAATCAATCATAAAAAAAAGAATGAAATGGACGCCATAGGAAACGAGAGCAAAGGGAGGACCGAAAATAAAGTGGGAAGACCAAGTAATTAGTGATATAAAGACTATGAGGATTAATAAGAGGAGAGAAAAAATAAAGGACAGAAAGGAATGGAAAAAAGTAGCAGATGAAGCAAAGAAGCACAAGGACCTGTAGAAATATAAACAAGTAGAAAAGTGGAGAGGCGTGACGAACCACCCCACTAACAAAATCAGAAGAGCTCAATGAGCGGCTACAATTCCACATGGAATGTATAGCCAGTTATATATATCGTTTTGTTGTTTTTATTGTTATTTTCCCAATATACTTTCTCATTATACTAAGGCCCGATCTTTCCACCTCCTAATAAAGTTCCCGATAACGTTATTTGGCAAATCACTTGATTTTTATGAGTGGTTTCCATGGTGATTCGTAAATTTATTCGTCAAATAAATTTATCAGGAGGTGGAAAGATCGGGTTTAAATTTAATATTTATATAAATATTTACAACTTTGAACATCTTAAGCGGTTTTCACACCAAAGTAGCTTGCATCTTTCGAGAAGTGGCGTAGCGCGTTTTCGAATTTTGCTTTCACATTAAGTTAGCATAGCAAGACTATGCGATTCGCAAATCGGCATTATCTTGCGAGTTATTATGATCAAGACGTCATCCGAAGATGAAGCTGTGGCGTTAATTGCAGCGGTGGTTGTTAGGAGGAGAAAAAGAAAGAGAAAATGATGAAAAAGCATTAAGAACCACAACATTGTGGTTCCTGATGTTTTGGTATCAGCATGTTGTCAAGAACACTCGTTTAGCTTGACTATGAATTTACAAAAACGTGTCAGTACGAACCCTGAGAAGTAGCGTAGCAAAATATAGAACTTGTCCTATGAGTTAAGCTGCACGTCGCATAATGGTACGTTACATCGCACCGGTGTGAATATTATCAATTGTTTACATAGGTTATAAAATTAATGGCATGCAGTGTGCATTCGGGATGCTAGTAGCACGTAGCATGTTACGTTGGTGTGAAAGCCGCCTTATAATTCACGATAGCTATATAGAAAAAAAATTTAATACATATAACTTTAAATAAATATCTTGTAGTCCGCGATAACTATACATATACGGGGAAAAACTTCACCGGTTGATTCCTATGAGTAATTCAAACAAAAAACTTCTAATGAACATGTGTCCAATAAGGCTTTTTAACGGAAGTGTAACCCTTCAAAGTTTATAACATATAACGTCAATCAATCAAAGCAATAGCAGTAGGCTTCTTTCGTATTTCATTTGTTACCTATGAAAACAAAAATTAGTATCTTAACATCGTCTTGAAGTTCTAATTATTCAACATGTAATAAACTTTGAAGGGTTACACTTCCGTTAAAAAGCATCATCGGATACATGTTTATTAGAAGTTTTTTGTTTGAATTACTCATAGAAATCAACCGATGAAGTATTTCACCGACGTCATAGATCACCCAGTATAGGAGTTATCTAGAAGGAGTTATCTGATCGTCTTCGGAGGAGGACAGCGATCTGTGTCTCTAACTTCTAAAACAATAAAGGTAATCTTTGTTGCTTTTAATGGGTTAGTTTACAGTTACCCCTGTTGCTCCCTTCCATCCCTGAGCTACGCAACCCCCGAGCACCGCAAGCTCGTGACATGGTGGAGGCGCCGAAATTCCCATATGTCAGCACCTTACTGGACCAGGGCCCAAGCGAAAACGACACAATCACCAGGACAGCCTAGCGAGTCACCGTTTCAACCCACCCCACAGAAGTATGGAAGTTTACAAGAATTCTGAAGCAACAATGTAGAAGAGGTCGACATCGAAGGTTAGTTTCCCAAACGTCTAGTGGCAGATTCACGGCGACTTCAAAAATACACATCCGCCATGGAAATCGACGCGAGTATAAACTGTCATCCCCCAATCGTCTGGAAAGTCAAGAGCATTGAAATTCCAAAGCCAGACTACAAGGATCTAAGACAAAGCCTGGAGAAAAACCAGACAACGAAGGATCCTCGCCTGCGAAAAATTTTTCGCCTGAGCGTAGGCGATAAGAACAGCCCCGCCGCCGATCCTGATGCCACTAAAGAAAGTTAACATCACCTACATTCCGAAATGATCTAATCTCCGAAAATCACTCCATCTTACAAATTTTCTTTTCTTCCCAATTTTTTCTATAATTAAATTCCAAATATGATCCAACTTGCGAAAGTCATCCTACTCTTCCTAATGTGGACCTTCCCCATTGGAGCAGTCGTGGAAATCACTGCTGGAGTTCACTGGAAACCACTACCGGAAACAATGGTCTATGAAGCAACTGTGCCAGTGATATATCAAGCCCCGTGGAAACCATCCAACTTCGACACCAACTACGTTAAAGACATCGAATGTCGTACAAACCAGACCCTTGAATGTCAAATGAGTCAAAAGTTGGAACAACTAGGATTCGCACTGGACCAAGAACTGAAAATCCTTCAGCAAATATGGACCTTCAGCGAATTCCAAATCCAATTCCCAGAAAGTAAAATAGGAGATGGCGGAAGATATTTCTGAGAGGTTACTTAATTTTATAAGTGACGCTCTAAACTAATGTTGCGGCGTAGCAACACGACTTCAAATAGATGACATCATATCCGAAGACAAAGTTAAGACGATGATCTTTAAAAATTTACATCAACATCGTACGCTTGGAAGGACAGCACCTGCGTGGTCAACCACAACAGCCTGTATTTAGCAGTAGGAAAACAGTAACTTGGATTGGAATCGCTAGCATCGATCACAGGCGCCTATTTACATCAATGCCGGCCATTCCACGACAATTTATGTTTCCTACCTCGCTTTTCGTCGGATTCGCTTCAGGGACCACAATGTGCCAAGTTACTTTTCCGAGAACCAAGAAGAGAGAAGAAATAAGTCAATCCTGTCCGTTTCGATGTCATGGAAAAGTCAGACATCATGCACACCTGCACGTGTAATGGTATTAGCTACGCCCACTCAGGATTTGAAATGGAACATAAAATTGGAATTTATGTTTTCACTGTTACCCTGCTGATATTACTAAGCCTGTGCGTAAAAGAAGATTCTGCAGAAGAAAAAGAAACTCCAAACAACTCATCAAGCGTCTATCGCAATACACTTGAATGAGAGCCAAGTTGAAGTTAAAGAAGTTTCTCGAGAAGAGAAAAGAAAATTCTCAAGAAGAGAATGTAACGTCAAGTATTCCATCAAGCGTTTACTAAGACACGCTTGAATGAAAAAAGACGTGGAGGGAGGAAAAAGGCATGCTAAAAAATGTGGACGACCTAAAGAAAAGGCCGTCAAAGGATCAAGAAGCTCCCGGAGAAAAGATGGAACTCTCCATGAATTAGCAGGTTCAAGCAGAGGTAACTTTGAAGATATGGACGGACCATATGAAGAGATTGAAGTTTCTACAAAGCCAAAAAAGGATCGACCAGCTCAGCCAAGGAAGATGAGAAACCCACAATTGATTGCAGAGGTAGTGGAAGGAGGAGCCATTACCAGACTTTCGTTGGAAAACCTTAATCTGAGGATCATATCGGATGACAGTGTATAAACATTTAACTTTTATTTTTTATTTTTAAGATAGTTTTGAAATAATTTTAGTTAATTGGGGAATTCACTTTAAATTCATTTAGATAAAGGGATATAATTTTAGTAATTGTTTCACTCGCAAATACGTTATGCTTACGTGTGTTTACATTTTTTATGCTTAGGTTTGTTTTCATTCCTTATGAATTTATTTACATTTTTTTTGCTTACGAATGTTTATTTACTCGTGCAAATGTTTCATTTTGTATTTGTTTACAGATGTACTGATATCATGACCATTTCGTATCAGATTCTTTGCTCAAGAGTCGAGCAAACTTGGAAAGGAAGGTTGTCACGATTACGAGAAATTTAGAAATTATTAGGGAGTTTTTGCAATTACGTTTTCGTATTAAACGTATACGTAAATGACCAGTTGCTTAGTTACATTCAGCTTTAACGTTTACGTTCACGTTTTTTGCATCACGGACTACGTGAAACTTAAGTTCATCACGTATGCAATAACGGGCCGGTCAATTTATGAAATTTGACATTTCGAAGCATTGGAATATGTTATCGAAAGTCACAAAACTCAGATTTGGTACATAAATTAAATGACAATGACTGCAACCAAATTTGACAAGACAAAATACTTGATTTACTTTTTGGATTTACATTCACGTTTACGTCGACGTAATATGATGCAAAAACTTTCAAAGTGTAAATTACGTAAATTCCTACACCGGGGTTAATAAAGTTAACGTTAAAGGATGACGAGCATGTGAAACGTGATTGCAAAAACTCCCTAACAATTGATTTTAAAATGTTTTCGTAATCCTGAGTTATTTACGGAATCTGCATACTCCGCGAACCGGACGTCCAACGCTCTGTCGTTGAACTCACAGGTTCATCGGAGTTACCGACGCGACGTAGTAAAATAACTGGAGCAATGTGTAATTGGTTTAACGAAAAACAATTAGCTTGCGTTCCAAATAATTTGGTAACCGCATAAAAAAATCCTGACACCACCTTTTCCGGATTAGCAACTACGCGTATTCACCGAATTTATAATAAGGCAAGGTGATCTGTTTCAAGTATAAACTCATTTCCCAATAAATAAAACTTCAATTTCTTTATTGCATGCACAATAGATAATATCTTCTCCGATATTGTGTAATTCTGTTCATATGGCTTTAGAATTCTTGAAATGAAGCATATGGGTTCTTTTTCTTTTACTATTTGCATCAGTCCTAAGTAAGTAGGTTCCAGAATCGGCCTATCCCTGGCGTGACCTTCGCCATAACCTTGACATGGAGGAGGTTCCACTTTCAAGGTCAAGGTCGGAGGAGGTTCCAGAATCGACCTACCTCTGACCTTCACCATAACCTTAACGTGGAGGAGGTTCTAGGTTCAAGGTTAAAGTTGGAGGAGGTTCCAGAATCGTTCTTGAGGTAACCTTGAAATGTCCTTGAAATGGACTGAAATGACCTCGAGGTAACCTTGAAATGACCTTGAGGTGACCTCTGAACGACCTTGAGGTGACCTTGATGTGACCTCGAAATAACCTTGAGGTAACCTTGATATGACTTTGAATGTAACCTCTTGAGGTAACCTTGAAATGACCTTGACGTGACCTTGAAATGACCTTGATGTGACTTTGAAACGACCTTGAGGTGACCTCGGAATGACCTTGAGGTGACCTCGAAACAACCTTGATGTAACCTCGAAGTAACCTTAACATGATCTTCAAACCACTTTAACCTTAAAGTATGTAGCATACATAAGGAGGTGTATAATTTCGTACCTACAGATGAAGCGTGATACTCACGTTGAGTTAACCTATTGTATTGAACGTGATCGAAGTAAAAGTTCTAAAAACATGTTTGAGTGTAATCAGTGCAGAAAAGAATTTACGAGAATTGATAATAAGAATCGACACATGCGTACAGCATGTCACGGTAAACGTTTGAAATTAAATGAAGCCGGTCCATCCAAAGTTCTTGACCCCGTGAACGTTGTGAAATGTGATGTGTGCGAAATATACGTTAACAGAAAGTGTTTGTCGGCACACCTACGTAGTAATTCACATAAAAGCAATGCTTTTGTAATTGTTGATAATGGTGTAGAAAAGATAGCGGGTGCATTCGGTGATAAAATTGTTTCGTATCGTATCACCGAACCCTACAACTATGTGGACGTTGACGACTTTACGTATAATATTCAAGAAAAAGTATTAACTTTGGTTCATAGTATATTGGATATTCATAAAGCGTTAAAATGGAATGTGGAAATTTTCGGAGTGTATTTCTTGGATTCTAAACAAAGTACCGAGATAAAATCTTTCAATACCAAAAATAAAATAACTTGTTTTGGAACGGATATATATAATATATATCGGGACTTCGTGAATGAAATTCATGCTAAAATGTCAGAATTTCAGGAGCGAGATTCAGGTAAAGAAAGTAATTAATACATTCTTTTGGAATAATGTATAATGTTGTAAATATTGTTGCAGGGTGGACTTTGTGCAGAATTTTGTATATGGAAGTCAACATTAATGAATATAATCCGTTGAAAGCATCCAGCTTCATGTCATTGCCGGGCTTCAATAAGTGCGAAAAAAGCAGTGATAAACGTTAAAAATAATGACAACGCTTGTTTTGCCTGGGCGATAACATCAGCGATGTGTCAACCGACAGGTTTTCCTCAAAGGATATCTTCGTATCCCCATTATGACACGGCAGCAGATTTCACAGATTTAGAATTTCCACTGAAAGTTTGTGATGTAAAAAAATTTGAAAGTCAGAACAATATTTCTATAAATGTTTATGGACTTGCTTCCCATTATAACGGTAACGTTATAGTCTATGAAGTTGTAGGACCGTTACATTTTACTAAAAATCGAAAAGATATTCATATAAATTTGTTATTGGTTGATGACGGTAACGAAAATACTCACTATTGTTGGATTAAAAATTTATCACGTTTAGTGTCAAAACAGACGTCACACCACGGTCACGAGAAATATATTTGTGAAGGATGTTTAATATACTTTCCATGTGTAGAAAAATTGCAACGACACGAAAGAGAAGATTGTAAAATTATCAAAACAATTTTACCATCAGCAGAGTTAAAAATAAATAAATATGGTGAATCTATCCCAGAAAATATATTACAATTTGAAAATTTTGAGAAGCAATTGAAACTGCCCTTTGTTGTGTACGCTGATTTCGAGGCTTTACTAAAACCTAGATAGAGTTGAACCAACTCCAGATAAGTCTTTCACAGTTAAATGTTATGAACATGAACCTCATTCTTTTGCGTATTATATTAAGTGTAGCTTTAATAACAATTTGTCAACATTAAAGTTATATCGCGGACAAAATGCTGCTACTAAGTTTATAAAATCGTTAGAAAAACATATTAAAGAGATTTATGATAAATATTTAAGTAAAATTAAACCAATGCTTGATTTAACACGAGAAGAAAAAGAGGCCCACGACAGCGCAACGATGTGTCATATTTGTGAATGACCAATATTGGATGTTAAGGAAAAAGTCCGTGACCATGAACATTTAACTGGAACGTTTAGAGGAGCTGCTCATTCGGTGTGTAATGTTAATTTTAAAATACCAAAATTCATTCCAGTTTTCTTTCATAATCTTTCTAATTATGATAGTCATTTATTTGTGAAGACGATGGCATTGGAAGGAGAGGATGTTGATGTGATCGCGCAAAATAAAGAAAAATATATATCTTTTTCGAAAATAATACACGTAGGGGATAAGATAGATTGTAAAGGAAAAAAGCGCAAAGTTTGTTTCAAAATAAGATTTGTAGATTCTTTTCGTTTCATGCAATCGTCTTTGGAAAAATGAGGCTCATACTTGGAAGATTGGCAATGTAGGGAAATTAGGAAATATTTCAATGATGATGAAATGTTTAAATTAGTACGTCAAAAAGGGGTTTTCCCATATTGTTTTATTAACTCATTCGAGAAATTAGATTATCCCACCTTACCTTCTAGAGAAGAATTTTATGACGTGCTTTATGATGAACACATTAGTGATGAAGATTATGAAAGAGTACAGCGCGTTTGGAATTTATTTAATTGTAAAAGTATGGGTGATTACAGCGATATATATGTAACATCAGATATTTTATTATTAGCAGACGTATTTGAAAATTTCAGAGATCTTTGTATTGATAATTATAAACTTGATCCTTGCCATTTTTTCACAGCTCCGGGATTAAGTTGGGAAGCAATGTTACGAATGACGAAAATTAAGTTAGAATTATTGCAGGATGTTGATATGTTACACTTTTTCAGAATGGGTATTCGTGGTGGAGTGAGCATGTGCACTAAAAGAATAGAAAACGCTAATAATAAATTTTTACAGAGCTTTGATTCAAGCAAGGCAACTAATTATTTACTTTATCTTGATGCTACAAATCTCTATGGGCATGCGATGTGTTCGAGATTTCCATGGGGAGAATTTACTTGGTTAAGCAGAGAAGAAATTAACAATCTTAACATTTCAGAATTAGAAGAAAATTCAGATGTTGGATACGTATTTGATGTAGATTTGGAATATCCGACTTATTTACATGAAAATCACAACGATTTACCGTTTTGTCCGGAAAACATAATTCCACCAAAATCAAAATATAGTAAACTTATTCCAAATCTCTGTAACAAAACCAAATACATAATTCACTATTTAAATCTAAAGCAATGTTTGGAACATGGTTTAACATTAATTCAAATCCACAGGGCAATTAAATTTAAACAGTCTCGTTGGTTAAAAATATATATAGACTTTAATTCACAGAAACGAGCTGAAGCGAAAAACGAATTTGAAAAATTTTTTTACAAGTTAAATAATAATAGTGTCTTCGGTAAGACCATGGAAAATGTTGAGAATCGCGTCGACATTAAATTAGCTACCAAGTGGGAAAGTCATAATCGGAGACCGGGAGCTGAATCATTGATTGCTAAACCGAACTACAAATCGAGTAAAATTTTTAGTGATCACCTGACCGCAATAGAATTAACCAAAGTACAAGTAAATTATAACAAACCTTTATACGTAGGATTTTGTGTTTTGGAAATATCGAAAACAGTAATGTACGAGTTTTATTATAATTTCATAAAACGAAAATATAACAATCATGCAGCTCTATTATATACCGATACGGACAGTTTAATATTATCCGTTAATACTGGTAATGTGTACGAAGACATAAAGCAAAATTTAGATAAATTTGATACTTCAAATTACCCAACAAATAACATTCATGAAATGCCTCAAACTGAATCAATTATTGGAAGATTCAAAGATGAATACGCCGGACAAGTAATAGAATCGTTCGTTGGTACAGGTGCGAAAGCCTATTGTGTAAAGCTTACTTCAAAATGTACTAAGAAAGCGAAAGGTGTTGAAAAATATGTTATAGATAAATATTTAACTGTGGATGACTACAAAGAAATTATTGAACGAGATGGTTTCATTTTCAAAAAAATGTACGTGTTTCATTCAGATTTTCATACGGTGTACACAGAGTTGAAAAATAAAGTTGCATTATTATCGAAAGATGATAAACGTTATATTTTGGATGACAAGATTCATACTCTCGCATGGGGTCATTATAAAATTGCTGATATAGAAAGAGATAGAAAACTGAAAGAATTAATTGAAGAATTAGAAAAGGAATTAGAAAAAAGTAATACAAATAGTAAATAGATTAAATATGTTTCATTTATAATAATATACTACAAAGTAAATATGTTATTTCGTAAAATATATTTATTGTAAATAATGTATGTTTCTAATTATAGTTAATAAAAAGTTATTATAAAACATTGCGTTTTGATATCCAAGCATTATGTTTAGAACTTAATCCTAAATAACTAACTAGTGCTTTATTACCTTTTTTTCTCAACACATTAATTAAATATACATCAGGATGTTTCACTTTTTGTAATTCGTACTCATAAAACCCACCAAGTATAGCTTCACCGTCAGCGTCTTTAATTAGGTATGTTCGGGGATTAGTATTCTGCACTGATGAAATTGTAAATATTTCGTTAGACCAATTTGGAGTGTACATTTTCGCAAATGCTTGTCGATATTTGCTGATGCGCACATGATCTCCAACTTTAAATTTTGCACTTCTTGGATCCACAATTTTAATATTGCTGTAGACGGACTGTAAAATAGTTTTCGCATTTTTTTTGATTTATCTTACTAGGTTTGTAACCCGTCGTACTGTGAACTGTGTTGTTGTATTCTTCGATTAGTTGTGGTAATAACTTGAACCAGCTGAAATTTCCTTGCATGCTAAATTCTTTCCACATTTTGTGTTTTAATGTTCTATTAAAGCGTTCAACTATCGAACTTTTTAAATTAGAATATGTGCTGTAGTGATTAATTTTATACTTCTTCATTAAATCTTGAAAGTCTGCATTGTAAAATTCCTTTCCTTTATCTGTTTGCAGATTTCTCGGTATAGAATTTCTACCTTCAGATAAGATTGTTTGAAAAGCTTTGGTTACTTCTTTACCTGTCTTGTTTTTAAATGCTATTCCCCAAGCAAATTTAGAAAATGTGTTGATCACAGCCAGAATGTACTTGTATCCTTTGTTTATCTTTGAATAAGGAAGCATTTCAATTAAATCTGCTTGGAAGAGATCTCTGAGACCTTTTATTATAACTCGACGACGGCGAAAGTTTTTCCTTGCTGGTTTGTGCAGTTCATCGACAACATCACGTTTTACAGTCGATGATAGATTAGACATTTTCAGTTAGAACTCGTTTCCTTATAATGAATTCAACAAATAATGTAGCTCCACAAACTACAGCTGTGCAAGAAAACGAGATTTTATCTCCCACATTCAACGTTCTTCCAATTAAAGTATCAGTACAATTTATACCGTTGATAAATACTTCCCTGTTCCAAGGTTTATGAAAAATTGCTTTTTTAACCACGCAAGTTTCTTGAATCGTATACGTCGTTTGATTACCTCTATTTGAAAGAAGAAATTCGCCCTGGTCATTTATCTGGTCACTTTGAAAATCTAATAATGTTTCGTAAAATAATTGTCTAGAAACAATATGTTTGAGAACTGTATGTTTAGTAATGTGCCTTCCAAACTTATCAATGGTCATTGTGAACTGACCAACAAAGATGTGAAACTGAAGAATGACCTCGATATCATCCAGCTAAATACTTAAAATTTACGAAATAATTTTGGCTTCTTTCAATTCTTCGATAATAGCTATAATCTCATTGGTATGTCCTGTATGACCTGCAGATTCTGATGCTTTCAATAAACGTAATCGTTCTACTAATTCATTAGCATTATCCCAGTATTGATACTGTGTACAACTGTTAGGTATAAGTTCTTTTTCTAAAGCTCCACCTGTTTTCCAGCTTCGAGCCCACTAAACGTTTGGTGGTTTTCCCTGCATTATTGGTTTTATAATATGTGTATACTTATATCCTTTACTTGCAGATATTCGGCCAGAAGGATTATAATTTACTTTAAATGCATGAGTTCTTCTCAATATATCTCTATAGTCACGTACATCGTGAAATGTAAATTTCTCAGGAGCTTTCTTAAAAATCAGTTCATATAAACCTTTTGTACCTTTATATGTTAAGTCTCCTATTACAAGATCACGACCATCAAACGCAACTTCCGCGGCACCAATAAACAATTTCTCATCATGTTTTCTTACACCGTATTTGGTGTCAAATTCATTTTCCACATCAACATTAAATCGTGTAATATAATCACGTGGTAACGGATCAATTTGTTGTAAAGCAGCCTGTACCTCTGGTGATTGTAATTTAGATTGTAGTATTGATTTCCGTTCTTGTAAAAGAGTACGAGCATGAGCTTCGGATTCGTCTAAAGGGACACTACTGCTATCTGTATGAAACTCTTCAGCTTCTTCATAAGCAGATTTTGATGGTGGAGATTCAGGTTCTCCATGAGAGATGTCGTGAATTTCTTTTTCTTCTAAGATGGAAGGTTGTTTCTTTCCAATTTCACGACCAACTGGTGTTGAAGTACTCATATCATGCTTTTCTGACCATGTAATTTGTGATGAAGGATCAGATTTTAATTTATAAAGAGGTCTTTTTCGTATGAAAGAACTTTTCGGGTCGCCTTTAAAGCCTTTTTCACTGGCTTCGTACGATTGTTGCTCTTCTTTTGTAGGTAAAATACTGCGAACAACATCTAGCTTATTGACAATATCTCTTAGTGGTTCCACAATAGGTGAATAAGTCGCCTGAAGGTATTTTTTTGATTGCTCAATATGATGTTTTGATCGTTCGATATCGGACTTAAGTGTTTTTAATTTAGTACGCAAACTTTCACGTGCAGTAGCTAATTCAGCTTTAAGTTTATTACTCATAGCGCATCCGTTTCCTTTAACGCCTTTTACAACACTGAAGAACAATGTTAAAATGTAGTGGTTTTAAAGGTTTATATAATTGTCGAATCCTTTACGATATCTACCTCCATTGATAGTACAGACAGTATCAATAACTAAAAAACCAAACGGTTCCTTCCAACAAGCGTAGCATATATCGCGAAACTGGTCAAAGGTCATGTCTCCATACACATGATCATCAAAAACATGTTTTAGATTTGTAGAATCTTGCCGAAATAACACTAAGAAATTACAATTATCACGAATCATTTGTTTTGGAATTGCACTATAAGTTTGACTTAAATAAAAACAATCGACATTTTTATGGCGTCCAAAAGAGAAGTATTCTTTAATTACATTTTGTGTAGTACATTGAACGTCATCAAAAACAACAACTGAATATTCTTTTACATTTGCAGGGGATACCATCTTATCAGTATCAGAAATTCCAAAGTAACCTATCTCCGGCACTGTAGGCAGCAAATGTCTAAGAAAGTTATACTTTTCTTGAGATAAGGTCTTACAACAAATGTATAAATTTTTGAAACGCAACCCATTAGCGTTTACCAACAAAGACACTATCAAATTACTTTTACCACTTCCACTTTTACCACTGATTATGGCACGTTTAGTTGATCCTCCGAAAAGAGCGCTGTGACGTTTAAAGGTTTCGTTTATGATTGCATCATCAAAATTTTGTTTAGGTAACTTTAGAGACTGTTGTTTAAACTTCATATTTCTAAAACAGTACTTTTCTGAAACGGTACTTTCACCTTTACCAATTGCGATATGTTGTAGTTATTAATATCATCTGCTATTTATAGTAAAAATGCGTGTTGTAAATATTTTTAATATTATATTTTTAATTTATAAATAAGTAAAACTAAACAACTAAAAACTAATAAGAAATTATAAATAACTAACAAGAAATTATAAATAACTACTAAAAACTATAAAAACTAACAACAAAAACTAAAAACTAATCTTCTTCACCTGTTCACTGTAAAAGTAATGTTATTAAAAATTTGAATGTAATAATAAAAAAAATTTGAATGTAATAATAAAAAAACGAATGTAATAATAAAAAAAACAAACCCATGACTCATCCATCTCGGTGGATGATGGAGCAGCCTCCACTTCCACCTGCACCTGCACAGTCTTACCGCTGCACGCTGGTGCAGGGAAGAGCGGTTGACATTGTTGCCCCAACACAGGCGGTGCAAACACTCCACGTTTGACTCGCCTCAACCGAATACGTTGAGGCGCCGCCGCCACTTGCTGCTCCGGCGATCGCCGACGTTGAGGCGCCGCCACTTGCTGCTCTGGCGGTCGCCGTTCCGGCGTCGCCGTCGGCGTTGGTGTTGGGGTGTACGTCGGTGATGTCGGTGATATTGGTGATGGTGAGCTAGGTGGCACTTGCGGAAACCCATTCGACCAATAATTAATGGTCGCGGTTTCCGCATTTAATAGAGTTCCATCTGTTAACTGGATGAGTACAAAAATAATATACCTGTAAACTGTAAAACTAAAACTAAAAATAATTGACTCACTTTCAATTCCACCTGCTCAAGGACAATGGATTTTATTGTCCATCCATTTCCATTGGTTGAAGACATCTGTAAATTGAATAACTTTAATAATACAGATGTCTCATTAGGTATACTTTATACCTAATCTCTTGGGAACAACTTCAATTGAATAACAAACCATTGAACAACAATAACACAGACATATCTACCTTAAGAATTCTATCATAAAGTAGATATGTCTGCGGCAAGATTATGAAATAAATCTTGGATTTGCCTCAGACGGTCCTGTACAAGCGAAATTTTATCGTATTGTTCGCTCAAAGCCCGGTCAGTCGGAGAGCTTAGGCGAACTATACGCATGTTTCGCCACATGTTTCTAACTCGTCCGTGACTTTTCTAAGATTTCTCTCACTCTGTAAACAATAATTCCTTACTTCAGGCATTATTCCATCATAATAATTTTGGACTGCTGTTGAGATAACTCTAGATAAATTGGAAAAGGGTTCTTGTAAAGGAATAAAGGGTAAGGGTTCTTGTAAAGGAATAGAGGGTAAGGGTTCTTGTAAAGGAATAGAGGGTGCTAAGGGTCCTTGTGAAGGAATAGAGGGTGCCGGTGCTTGTGAAGGAACTGGTTGTGAAGAAACGAGTGGTTCTGAAGAAACGATAGGTGTCGACATTCGGGGCTGCAGTGGTTGTGAAGAAACGACCTGAGGTGCTGGAATTTGAGGTTCTGGGGATGGTTGAATCTGAATATTGGAAATAATGTTAACTCTGTTAACATTATCCCCAATAGGTGATTGAGCTGGTGATAATTGAGATATCTCCATTGATCGGTCTGATAATTAATTATCTCAGAATCACCAGATTCATTAGGATTTAGCGGGATATTATCTGCAACAACTCGAAGTTGGGACTGACCTAACAACTCCGCACTAGACTTTTGCTTAGACAAAAACATTGAGTCTGAGTCATTTTGCGGCGAACGTAAAGATGAAAGGAGAGCTGCTCTTCGATTAACAATCCTACTCATCCTTTGTTGACGCCTAAATAACGCATACTCACGTTTAGGCAACCACAAACTTTCAGCGGTCCTTAGATGAGAAGATTGACTACCTCGCCGCGTACATCTACCCCGCGTACATCTGGATTCACGAGAAAGAACGTCATAAAGTTCAGAAATAGAAGCAGGTGCAAGTGTAGAAATAGGAACAGATTTAGCAGCAGCATGTTTAGAACCGATAGATTTTGCGGTGGAAACGGTGGAAGTAACGATAGGAGTAACTATTGATTGTTGGGAAACTAGTGAAAGGGATTGAGTGGGCTTAAGAACGGATTGGAGTGGCTTTGAAGGAATAATGGCTATAAATTGAGGAATTTGAGTTTGAAGCGGAATTTGAGTTTGAAGGGGTTGTGTTTGAAGCAGGGGTTGTGTTTGCGGAAGGGGTTGAATTTGAAAAGAAGTAGACGGGGTTAGTAAATTTTGTTGAACCGGTTGAATTTGAAAAGAAATATTCGGCGTTAGTAAATTATTTTGACTTAAACGATCTATCTCGTCACCAAGTACGGTCAAGGCAGAATCAACTGCACCTTCCTGGAGGAAGTAGCCATTGTCAATGTCATTCCACCAGGATGGCACAGCATTTGCCTGAGTGGTAACTGCACTCTGAGAAGTTTCTGGAAGTGCAGAAACCACGCTAGTAGTAATTGAAGTTGAAGGATTAGTATCCTGCAAATATTGTTGTAAAATTGAACGTTCTTCATTTCCACCGCCAATATTGGACATTACTGTTATGTAAAAACACGGGATGCATTAAAACATATCATTTTAGTAATCGTATATAAAAAATACAAAAAATACTCACTATTAGATTGTAGATTGGATGGAATTCAAAAAAATAAATCAAATGTTAGATCTGCAAGGAACAAGGAACAAAAACAGTATTAAATTGTATTATCTTCAAATGTATTATCTTCATTAATAAAGAATGAACAGCATTATATTATGATAAGTAATAAAGAATTAAAAGAGGACTTACCAGTACTGTTGTAGAAAGCACTTATGATGTTAACTGAACGGAAAACTTCTTATATACTATAACGTTCTCGTACGTTATAAACTTGTTTTTTTTTTTTTTGTTAACCTCGGTTAGGCAATCAAGCAAGGGTGAAGGTTCGACGTCATTAGGTGAGCACCTTTTAGGTAATGGGCTTTCTAGGCACATCAAAAGAAGAAATAAAAAATGCAATGCGGCTCAGACGAACTATAATGATCAAAAAGAAAGTGAACAAAGCCAAATAACAAGATCGGCAAAAAATCTGAAGGCCGATTTAACTCTCAATAACACAAACAACTATGAGATTTAAAACTAGCCAACCGCACACTTAAACTAAGTAAATAATGCTACCGCTTACCGTTCACTAGCGCTTACACTTCGCCACTGTTTTCAATTACGTCTCATCGTCCGGATTTCTTCCGCAACGTTCTTAGACGCACCTCCTCCAGTCCGCGTAGCTTCTGTTTCAACTCAAATCAGGTTGCTGGCTTCCGTGGCACCCTCAATTTAGGTTCGACGGTCTTGGGATCAGAGTCTCTGCTTTAATCGCAGCTATCCACGAGACAAAGGCGAAGATGGGAAAAAAACACAACCCACCAAAAAACTGCAGCGAAACACGCTGAATGATGTGACTTCCAAAAATCTCTTGGGACTTTAAACACCACTCTTTCCCAGATTTCAACTTTTTGGCTTTACTTCTGCACAAAAATTCAAAATCGCATAAATTTGCGTGATATCACCGTGCCGTCCACCAGCCAAAAATCATCTCCCCGCTCCGGGCACTCACCGGGTGAAAAACTTGAAAACCAGCTCACGCGCTTTCCACCAGCCCCTCAGATACAAGGTCCCCACAATCGTTTCTCGGACAATAATTAAAATTACAGAAAAGCGCCATGGTAGCATAAAACTTCTTAAATAAATAGAACGCTCTTAATTACAAATAACGAAATACTTAGCACTAAATACAATTAAAGAAACAAAAAAAATGTAACAGGGCAAAAAAACACGTTACAATACTCAAAAAGGGAACGTTAAACCTTCAGAAATAATATAATGGGGATTGTAATAGGAAATTTCTATCATGTATTTCAATAACATCTAAAGGTTACATACCTGACGCGTGTGGAATTTTTATAACATCCTGTTTTCCAAGACAAAATGGAAGGAGACTGGTCAAGGTAAAATGCGAGGAGACTGGACAAGGCAAAATGGGAGGTCACTGGACAAGGTAAAATGGGAGGTCACTGGGCAAGGTAAAATGGGAGGAGACTGGGCAAGGCAAAATGGGAGGTCACTGGACAAGGTAAAATGGGAGGTCACTGGACAAGGTAAAATGGGAGGAGATTGGACAAGGTAAAATGGGAGGTCACTGGACAAGGTAAAATGGGAGGTCACTGAGCAAGGTAAAATGACGAATATGCAATGTCGTGTTGCTTACACGCTTCATCCAATACATTAACACCTCTGTCTCCTCTTTTAAGTCGAGTATCTAATTTTGTACCTGGACCGTAGTATATGTAACCTTGTATATGTAACTCTATTGGCAGTTTATTAATTAACGTATTAAGTAAACCACGACCTTTTCGTTTTACACTACTTCTCAAAATGTGGTCTCTCTTGACGCGACGCCGCATTTATGGCTTTTGTTTCTAACAGTTGACGATGATAATGTGTACTACTCTGATACTCTTGTCGCTAAACATTATATATCAAAAGTTATTAGGTGAGTAAATGATAAAACTATTGTCAGATAATTTTATTTTATTTTACAGTAATATGTACACAATGAATCAAAACATTTACATAGCAACGGCTTTATGCATACTTATGTCACACATTAATTTATTAATTCCGAACATTATTAATTCATTTGTAATCGCCCCTTTCTCAGATATTTCATTATTGAAAAATGCTTTGACAGTTAGCTTCACGTCACCATCCATAACACTCACGCATGGAATCATGTTGGAGTAGAATGTTTTATAATTCAATTGCTTCAAAACCTCCAAACGATATGATATAATATCACACAATTTCCATAATTCCAATAAACCCTTATAAGATATATACAGTGTCTCGTCACCTCTTTCTAATTTCAATATTTTTGTTCCTTCGATACGTTCGAAAGATGCCTTTACCGAAGTAATTTTCATTACCGGATAAACAGTTTTTTTCTCGGTAAAATATGATTTTAATGTGTAGTTATAAGAACAGAATTGTTTCCATTCCTCTTCTAAAAACGATATGCTCTGCCTTTTAGTACCCATAATGCGTATTACAGGATTAAAAAATGTTTCGGCACACAGTCCCACGCAAACCCACTTCGTGCGGCTCTTATTTAAAAAATATACACTTTGAGCTAACAATGGTAATTGGTCCACATCAGCCACTTCCCTTACTTCTGATATCTCTGAAGGTGCTTTCTCGCTAACATCATACTGACGCAAATCTTCATCCGTGAAAAAAGGTTGAGACAATACTTCAAATTGAAACTCGTTTCGAAATGAGGACATATTCAAATCTTGGTCATCCTGTTCTTTTGGTTTATCAACTATAAATATAAAATATAAAAAATATAAGAATTATATATGATTAGAAAAATATAATAAACTTACTTTTATATAGATCGATGATACACTATTAACTTTATATAACACGACTCACAGTTCTGCAACAACTGAATCAATTCACAAATTAACGGCCTTATATAACAAGATTTTAGGTGGGGGTAATACTAATTTAAATCCTCACCTCCTCCAACCACAAGGTCACTAAGCAGAAATCAACACTAGAACCTCCTCTGACCTCAACACCATTTTAAGGTTATCTGACTCTGGAACCTCCTCCGCGTCAAGGTTATGGTGAAGGTCAGGGGTAGGTCGATTCTGGAAACTCCTCCGACCTTGACCTTGAAACTGGAACCTCCTTCATGTCAAGGTTATGGCGAAGGTCACGTCAGGGATAGGCCGATTCTGGAACCTCCTCCGACCTTGACCTTGAATTTTTCCGTCAAGGTCGGAGGAGGTTCCAGAATCGGCCTATCCCTACTACTCGCCTTATTTGTTTATTTTCATACCTGCATTATTTAATGCTTTGATTACCAATTCTAGCTTGTCACCAAATTTATAATTTAATTTACTTGCCTCGTACCTACCTCGATGGTGGACAAGTTCTGCTGTCTCTTTCACCAGCTGATCCCCCAGGCTAGCTGCAGTGTGAAGGGTGTGTGTGTAATTAAGATATTAAAACAATTAAAGGGCGCCAGTCAGTGTTGCCAACTATGGAAAGCAGTCTACCACCAATTAGTGATATAGAAACCACCAGATTTCCACTAAAATCTTCAAAATTGTTTGGCAAATAATAACAATTTTTAATTCTTTTTCATCAGTTTAACAGTTATCCAGTCTTTCAAAGTAGGATCTTTCAACCATACTTAACGAAATTTCTGTGTATACTGTGATCTTGGTCTTGACATTGTCGAATCTGCAGTGTGCAATATAAGGATAATTTTTAATCTACGTCAAGTATGCTTAGCCATTTAATTTACCAGAAAGATCAAATCCGCAATTAGCAAAAACCGATTAACCGAGTATATTATGTGATACGGTCTGACTGTGACTGTTGTGAGTTGTAACTTGTGACCAAAAGTGACATGACATTTGTAAGTTTGTTTGTCATGATACATGACAAACAATTAATTAACGAAAATGCACAAATACGTTTATAAAAATCACTGAAATACATACGAGAAGAAAAAGTTAGTCTTTAGAAACTAAAAAAATGAGCTTTAATTTTTATAATGCGAAATAGTTACATGAAAAGAACCACCAAAAATTTCACTAACCGCGAAAGGAGAAAACCTGTCGCTAAACGAAGGTTCCGAACCGCCAGATCTAGTGGAGAATCCACCACATTGGCAACACTGGAGCCAGTTCGGACTCAAAAATCAACTGAGCGACCACAACCCTGTTGCCGTCTCCGAAGCAACCGGATTGGCAGAAAAATCAAAAGTAAACAGAGGCTTTTCACTCACTAGTACGTCAAGGTAGTGGACATAAACACAACAGCGAACAACAACTTGCAAATGTAACTACAAACCGACACCACTCGGATGCCAATTTTATTTACTTAGGCCCAGTTTTACAATCGTGGAATAAGGACGGAATAACTGTTCACAAAATATCCTTTAATATTCCTCCATATCTACGTCATACCTACGTCACGTTATTCTAAGAATAATGCTTATTCGACGATTGTAAAATCGAGCCTTAGTGACCTAAATCTGTTAATCTAACTTGTGCCGACTGCAATCAGCCGAAAATTCGCTCTCCGATACTCATGCAATTAAATTCACGTTCGCAAAAAAAGAATTGACGGAATTGACTAATAAAGTTAAACGTCAAACTCACGACCTTGTCGGCAGAGAAACTTGTCGGTAGGACACGGCTGCGTTCAGCTGTGTGTTCAAACTTCGGGGTGAAGTGGACGCTCACAACGCCACCTGTGGATTGCTGCTAACAATGATGATTCGATTCAAAGCGGTTTTAGAAGATGCGTCGTAGGAACGTCGGAACTAAATTCTTCACAGGGAAAGACGAGATGATTCAATACGATGATTCGAAATTATTCTCCAAAAATCCGTGAACGGATACTTGAAAGTCGCACTAAAATCTTGTGCTAAAAGCCGGTGCTAAAAGCCTAAAGAAAAATGAAAATGTTAGCGTCCATTTTGGCACACGCCCTTGCACGTTTTTACGTTACCAGGGGTTTTCTAAATTCCCGGGTTTAGTATGGAGCTTAAAAGTGGCCCAACTCGTTCGGTGGTGCAACCAGGAATTCCGACACAGTCGTTTGGTGAATTTTCCTCACATAGAGAGCAAGAATTCCGAGAACACACAAAACACGTTGCACCTAGTCGAAGTCCGAACGTAAAAGAACAATTAAAGATGGTGGTCGCTACATTACGCATGAACATTGCAAGCGTTAACCTATGACGGACCAGAATACTGTCACGTGGTGTTCCACAACGAATAAGCTTCGAGAAAGCGAAGGAGGAATACAAGCTTGCCAACTGTATCGAAAGGCGGCTCAGATGTCGTCTTGATTCCGCGTTTTCTTGGCGGGAAAATTGAAACGTAACAAGCTGGTCCAAGTGTTCTTCTTCATTCCTGCTGAATATGTCGTCTACTTAATGTGTACAGAAACCTTCATATTCCATCAAGATTACTTCCATTGCTCGTACTAAAGCAGTTGATGAGCTTGATAATTCAAACGGTACTACTTTAATTTGGAAAACTTGTCCGTTTATTTTAAATCCCCTGTATTTTCGCGAGTCTTTATGGAGCGGTATCAACCAAAATGAATTTTTTAAATCAATCTTAGAGAATATTTTTGCCTTGCTGATTTTAATTAGCAAACTTTCTATTGCTTGTGGAGATTCAAATTGTGGTTTTGTAATATCATTAATTTTTCTTGCATCTAGGCACAAACGTTTCTTCCACCCTTTTTCTTAACTATGACAACTGGACTAATGTAAGAAGTTCTTGCTCTTTCAATAATATTATCTTCAATCATTTTTCTTCATTCTTTATTCACCACTTCTTCATAATGCCTTGGTATTGGATATATTTTATAATGAAAAGATTTATCTTCGCTTACTTCTAAATGATGTTCATATTCTAAGGCTTTTGTTGCTGTTGAATTTATTAATTGTACGTATTCTAGAAACATTCTTCGTAATATATGTAGGTCTGTGTTGATCTTTACAGTTTATATTTGCAATTTTTATTTCATTTTTCTCTTTGATATTATTAATAATTTTTCGTAATACTTGAATGTTATTTCATTATAACGTGAACGGATACTTGAAAGTCGCACTAAAATCTTGTGCTAAAAGCCGGTGCTAAAAGCCTAAAGAAAAATGAAAATGTTAGCGTCCATTTTGGCACACGCCCTTGCACGTTTTTACGTTACCAGGGGTTTTCTAAATTCCCGGGTTTAGTATGGAGCTTAAAAGTGGCCCAACTCGTTCGGTGGTGCAACCAGGAATTCCGACACAGTCGTTTGGTGAATTTTCCTCACATAGAGAGCAAGAATTCCGAGAACACACAAAACACGTTGCACCTAGTCGAAGTCCGAACGTAAAAGAACAATTAAAGATGGTGGTCGCTACATTACGCATGAACATTGCAAGCGTTAACCTATGACGGACCAGAATACTGTCACGTGGTGTTCCACAACGAATAAGCTTCGAGAAAGCGAAGGAGGAATACAAGCTTGCCAACTGTATCGAAAGGCGGCTCAGATGTCGTCTTGATTCCGCGTTTTCTTGGCGGGAAAATTGAAACGTAACAAGCTGGTCCAAGTGTTCTTCTTCATTCCTGCTGAATATGTCGTCTACTTAATGTGTACAGAAACCTTCATATTCCATCAAGATTACTTCCATTGCTCGTACTAAAGCAGTTGATGAGCTTGATAATTCAAACGGTACTACTTTAATTTGGAAAACTTGTCCGTTTATTTTAAATCCCCTGTATTTTCGCGAGTCTTTATGGAGCGGTATCAACCAAAATGAATTTTTTAAATCAATCTTAGAGAATATTTTTGACTTGCTGATTTTAATTAGCAAACTTTCTATTGCTTGTGGAGATTCAAATTGTGGTTTTGTAATATCATTAATTTTTCTTGCATCTAGGCACAAACGTTTCTTCCACCCTTTTTCTTAACTATGACAACTGGACTAATGTAAGAAGTTCTTGCTCTTTCAATAATATTATCTTCAATCATTTTTCTTCATTCTTTATTCACCACTTCTTCATAATGCCTTGGTATTGGATATATTTTATAATGAAAAGATTTATCTTCGCTTACTTCTAAATGATGTTCATATTCTAAGGCTTTTGTTGCTGTTGAATTTATTAATTGTACGTATTCTAGAAACATTCTTCGTAATATATGTAGGTCTGTGTTGATCTTTACAGTTTATATTTGCAATTTTTATTTCATTTTTCTCTTTGATATTATTAATAATTTTTCGTAATACTTGAATGTTATTTCATTATAACTGCATTGTTTCCATGGTTGTTATGCTATCCAAAACGGCCTAGGCCGGTTTAGTATATTGTGTCACAAGGGCAGAAAGTGAGCATTAGCAGCCCGCGGCTATGAGCTGCACGAGAGAGCGAAGCGAAGCGAGGGCAGGCTCATAGCTAAGGGCTGCTAATGCGTTTCTGCATGTGTGACACACAACTGTTTTTCGCCTAGCCCCAAATCAAATTCAAACTTTGTTTAAAACTGACGTTTAATGAAAAATTCTGTGAAATGTCAAAGCGCGCAAATGAAAGTCAATGTGTTGCTAGGTTACGAACTTTAAATCGTGTTATGAGTTTAGCAGCCCTAAGGCAGATAAACATTACTTTCCGTCACATTTTTAGGGTTAATATGAGTTACTTTCACATATGTTAGGCGAAAAAAATTTTAACAGCACGGCCGTTATTACTATTTGCTCTGTATTTCACACGTTGCTATAGTTACAACTAAATCACACTCATAATTCTGCCTACTTATCGACGTTTATTATTAAGAATGTTTTTACCAAAATAAAGATTTATTTCATCATTTAGTATTACGAAAACTATAAAATAACATACGGCCGATATGCATATCGATAGCTTCAAGTCAATACCATGTAAGTGTAAAAAAATGTCTATCGACGTATTTTACAAAAAACTTCTTAATTTTTAATTGTATTCGACTTTATTTGTATACGTAGTACCGATTGCTTTTTTTGACTTGCGAGATATTGATTTGAGACCATCGATATAACGAACTCGGATAATTTATAGCCTCGGCTTGCGCCTCGGCCATAGAACTTAACCTCGTTCGTTATATCAAGCATATCGGCTTAATACCGTTATATACTATTTCGTAATACTTGAATGTTATTTCATTATAACTGCATTGTTTCCATGGTTGTTATGCCACGGCCGTTATCATTATTTGCTCTCTATCTCACACGTTGCTATAGTTACAACTAAATCACACTTATAATTCTGCCTACTTATCGAAGCGTATTATTATGAATGTTTTTGCCAAAATAAAGATTTATTTCATCATTTAGTATTACGAAAACTATAAAACAACATACAGCCGATATGCATATAACAAACTCGGATAATTAATAGCCTCGGCTGGCGCCTCGGCCATAGAACTTATCCTCGTTCGTTATATCAAGCATATCGGCCTAATATCGTTATATACTATTTTCTTCTATTACATTTTCTTCTTCCCAATAAATTTCTTCATTTTCTATTACGCATTTCTTCTTATCAGTATCATTTATCATATTTTACTGTTTCATTAGATCCATTCCTAGAATGCATTTATTCCTTAACTCCTTAACTTAATTCCTAACTCTACAATAATAAATTCGGTGTTGTACAGTTTATTACCTATTTGTAATTTTAAAAGCATCATTTTATCAATTATAATTAACTTTTTATTGGTGGCTGTAACTAAGTTTGTTTTCTTGATTGGAATAATATTATTTTAGTTTTGTAAATTGTTGTCTATTACAAACTGTCTGTCTATTAAAGAAACTTCTGCTCCAGTATCTACCAATGCTGTTAAATTGGTACCTTCTAGATGTATTTTAATGTTTGGCAAGCTTAAATTAACTCTTCTCTCTTTTTCAAGTTCTTCGAAGATAAGATTATTTAAATATTTTACAGTTGTTTTATCTATCTCTTCTGGTTGATACCTGATCTAAAAATTTTTCTTGTGTACGTTTGCAGCTACTGTAATTTTGTCAAAGTCCTGTTGACTTTTTTGTTTCATTATGTTGATTACTTCCCTATCTTGACTCGGTTGTGTTCTTGTTTTCTCTTCCCTTTCATTTCATTTAATTTCTGTTGTCTTCTAGTTTATTCCCCACCTGTCTTCTTGTATTTGTCCATCCTGGATAATTATTTGTTCATCTTCGATCTTGTCTTTGTTCGTATCTTGGATCTCTTTTATATTCTTGATTAATCTATCCTGTTTCTTTCTTTTGAAAGTTTGGTCTGTTGTTGCCATTGTTATACTGAAAATTGTTTACTGCATATCTGTTTTCTCTTTGTGTCTTGATTTCGCAATGATCCATTCCTTTTATTAAGTCAATACCCACAATAAGTGAGCCCACTAGAGGTACAAACTGTATAGATAATATTTGCACATCCTATCCAAGTGAATTAATCAGCAGTTCTGTAATTCATAATGGTTTAAGTGATCATAGCGCCCAAGCATTCTCCATATACAGATTGAATCACAGAACTAGGTGGATATAAGTCATTTCGGACGAAATCGTGCGCAGTGAGATTGAGGGGTTCCTAGCGTAGATCACTTACGCCTTCAGTTCAAATCGAACCATGTAGATCTGAATGTCGTTTACTTTCTTTATCACGTAAATAATCGAGATTCATCTGTTTAAATAAAGAGTTATTTCTTTCAATATTCATTTCTATAATGTATACTGGATACTTATAATTAGAAATAATATTAATTATATCATACAAATGTTTTGCGAACGCATTTAGAACAATCTCTTATCTGCTTCACTGTTAGCAGACAATATTTTTAACTAATTTCATTGAAATCATTAATAGGTAATGATTTACATTTTCGAGCAGTTTATATTTACATTGAAAAGTTTTGTTGAATGACAATAATTTTATTGACACTAAAAATACTTTTTAATCATTAAAACTTGTACTACATTTTAAAAAGAATTATTAAATATGCGCTCCTCGCTTCAAAATGCTAGCACAAGGCCGCGGCTTTCCCGAATACATACGATGTGCGCGCCCGCCAACCTAGTTGACTGACTCGATCTGTATACTACCAATCATATACCTAAGTTAACTCCTAATAAATTTCCGTATCGCAAAATAAAAAATAAATATAATTTAAACGTGTTTAGAGTTTTATTGAGTGAGGTTGACTGGACTGAAATTTTAAATTGTAATAATGTAAATGACCAGTATGACAAATTTATATATACGGTACAGGAGAAGTACGATATAGCTTTCCCATTTACATATAAAAACAGTGTAAACAATAACTGTTGTAAGTGGATCACAAAAGGGATAAAAATATCATCAAATAGACTTAAAGAACTACATAACTTATGCTTAACGGGCCAAAATTCAATTAAAGAATATTATAAACGCTACAAAACTGTTTACAAGAAAGTAGTAGCTCTGGCTAAAAGACAATATAATGACTCTCTTATGTTACATTCCACTCAAAAGTCGAAAACTGCTTGGAATATTATTAAATCTAACAAAAATCTAAATCCAGCTGATAATATAAAACTTACAATTAATGATAAATTAGTTGACGATCCGAACTTAATAGCTTCACACTTTAATAAATATTTCAGTAATGTAGCTGAGAGAAATATTCATACAATAAATCACGAATCTTTTAGTATACCTAAAATACTTCTTCATTTTTTCTTAGTCCAGTTATTGAAGCAGACATTCTTAAAGTTGTATCTTCACTTAAGTCAACTTTTAGTGCAGGATATGATAACATCAGTTCCTTTATATTAAAGCACTGTATATCGGAAATTGTAACACCATTTACTACGATAGTAAATAACTCATTTAGACAGGGAACATTTCCAGAAAAACTTAAGATGGCAGAAATTAAACCTATACATAAAAAGGGTTCTAAATTATTAATTGAGAACTATAGACCGATTTCTTTACTAAGTTCATTTTCTAAAATAATCGAGAAACTTGTTAGCAATAAATTAATTCTCTTTTTTGAAAAGCATAAATTAATGAACGTCAACCAATTTGGCTTTCGTAAAGGACGCTCTACTACATCTGCAATTTTAACATTTTTGGAAGAGATATTTGTACATGGATAAAGGTGAGATTTGCCTAGGCCTCTTTTTGGATCTCAGCAAAGCATTTGATCTGGTGAATCATCACATACTACTAGAAAAATTACATGCATATGGCATTAGAGGCACAGCTTGGGACTGGTTTTACAGTTACCTTCATAATAGAACTCACTGTGTTGCATTCAAAAGCTCTAAATCAGAAACGTCGAAATTAAACCAAGGTATCCCACAGGGATCTGTTTTAGGACCTCTGTTGTATATATTATATATAAATGATTTCCCTCTTACTAACGCTACAATTTTTGCTGATGATACGTCTTTATTGATTCATGACATTGACACTAACCATACTTCTTCAAATGCAAAATCAGATTTAATGCTAACTGGAATATATTACGCTACGAATGATTTAATTCTTAATACTAATAAATCTACTTACGTTAACTTTACTGTAACAAAAGAACCTGATCACACCTTACTCATTCGTTATCAAAATAATACAATTAAACAAAGTGACGATACAAAATTTTTGGGTGTTGTTATTGATAGTAAATGCAGGTGGGTAAAACATATTGATACTTTATGTAATAAGTTAGCCCCAATTTGTTTTACACTGAAGCATCTCAAAAGATCTGTAAATTCCGATGTATTGAGAATGTATTATTTTTCAAATTTTCATTCGTTGATTTCATATGCTACAATAGTGTGGGGATCAAGTAGCGAACTTGAGCGCGTTTTAATATTACAAAAGAGAGCGCTACGTTTCATGGAAGAAGTAAACTCTCGAACAAGTTGTCGAGATATTTTCAGAAAATGGAAAATAATGACAGTAACAGGAATTTTCATTTTTCAGTTGCTAAATTATGCGAAAGAAAATGCACCTCGGTGGAGTACACTAAATTCATACCATAGTTATAATACTCGAAATGGCTTTTCACTGGAAATCCCTCGCCACAAATTGTGATTTTATAAAAGATCACCTAAGTACCTAGCAGTTATTAGCTATAATAAAATTCCACAAAATTTTAAGGTCTTGAATGATAAGACATTTAGAACGAAACTAACTAACTTACTAATTCAGAAGTGTTATTACACTTTCAGGGAGTTCTTGGATGACAATTCGTTTCCTGAGTAACTTTCATTTCTGTGATATTTTGTTCTTTACACCTAACTAATAATGTTCTAATGTTCAATGTTGAGTAACTTGCATTTCTGTGATATTTTGTCCCTTTACCTAACTAATAATGTGCAATATTCAATGTTTAATGTTCAAATCTGACAAATTTTTATGCAAATTTTTCTTTTTATTTAATGTGTTGTACTATTACGCCATTTAAATGTATTTTGACGTGTCCAATATCATGTTACATGATCTACTGGATATAAATTAAAAAAAAAAAATGAAACCTGATATTGTTGATATGCCTTGCAGTGCTACAGTATGGATAATTTCTTGGTCGTAATGCCTTACTATTTAGTTGCGTGACAATATCTCCTTCTTCAATCTTCGGGGTAATGTATTTTATTATGCTCTACTTATTTAAATATGCACCAGGTCTATATTTACCCGTGAGTAAATCATCACGTACTCTTTGTTGTTCGTTTCTTCTCCACCTACTGTTGTAAGAAGTTCTGTTCAAATTCATCCATATTGTTAATGTTTTCGTTTATCGTGTTCCACCAAGTCTCTGCATCTTATTTTAAACAGTTTTTAACCATTTGTAACTTTCTTTTTTCGTCCTTTACTTCTTATTATACCATATGTCCAAATAAATTTCTGATAAAGGTAGGTCATGGAGTGTAAAAATCTACAACACCAAGCAGTTTTTGAAGTTAGTGACATATCAAGCTGTAAGATATGGCCAATTAAACTTCAATTTTACTTAACTACTCAAGAACTGGACAATATTTTAGTGTAAATAATGTAATAATTTATCTTCCATGACCTAGCTTTATCAGAAATTTATTTGGACATATGTTATCCTTGATATTCTTAATAAACTGAACCGGGTTAATTCTATTGTCCCCATAAAATTTCGGTAAAGTTGTTTTTTCGAAATAAGGTAATTGTTATTGGTATATGGTATGGCTGTTGATGTTGTACGTATTTCTTCTATCTTTTCTTCAAATACGGACTTCATAACAAAATTGGTATCTACGTATATTTCTTGTTCCTCTATGTTTTCTCTTATTGTTCTTTCTACTTCCTTAAATTTCTTCTCACTCCATTGTATTATTTCCGTCTTTGTGTTACTAACTAATTTTTCTGTGTTCTTAACACCTTTTTCCATTTTATTGTTCAATATGTTTTGTTCTTCTTTTATTTTTATTATTTTTTTCTCCTTTCCTCATTTTGTTGTCACCTTTTCTCATCTTGTTGTTCTTTTTTGTTTTCTCCTATTCTCACCTTCTTGTTCTTTTTTGTCTCTCCTTCTTATCTTACTGAACGAATTTCATTAAGTCCATTATATTGAGTTGTTTTTCCGTCTTACTAGTTTGTGCATGTTGGCTTTGGGAATATTTTAATGTTTCATCCAAATCTGTTTCATTTTCTTCTTCTTTAATCTCTTCCTCTTCTCCTTTTGTGTTGTGGTTCCTCGTTTTTTATTTACTTCTTCTTCTTTCTTCTTTACTTCTTCCTTTATCATTTTTTTTGAATTGCTACTGCTGCTTTCTCCTTCGTTCTTCGACAAGTTTTTATTTTTAAATAAATGTTAACTTAATTGTTTGTTATTAAAATGTAATTCAATGTTGAACGTGTTTTTATTTTTAAATTTATTAAAAATTTTATATTATTAGTATCTTCAATTGTTCAATCAATGCAATATTTGTCCAACATCTTTGTCAACAAAGCGTGTCACGACGATTGAAGTTATCAAACTTGTTAGTAAACAACCGTCAGTATTTAAATCAAAATTTTCTAATTTTATTTATTAATGTCACTTCGATTTAAATTTCTAATTAATTATAAATTTAGTAATTAATTAAATGTAAAACAATTAACGTTTAAATTTGTTTTAAATTTATTAGTGTAATTTGCTCGCTAATTATTAGATATCTCGTAGCGTCAAATGAGTATCTAGACAGCCTTTTGTTCCACGCGCCGCTAACGAAATTCGTTGCGATCTGGTTCTCGCATATCAGGCGTCAATAACAAATTTCTTTCGAATTCGCGTTGGTCGCCAAATAAATAATTATTTGCTTGCTTGCCCCACGTTGGCTGGTAGCCATATAAATATGCTACATTATTCGTTATTGAGAAATTAATTTGTTTGTTTTTCAGTAACGTACATATTCGTCTATAACATGAAATTCTTTCAGATTCAGGGCGCAATCTTTTTCTTTTGTTTTAAAATTTGTGTTTCAGTAATAGCAAAATTTTTGTTGAATTACCTTGGGATCATAATTTTTGCTTTTAATGTGCAAAATTTAATTGATGTATGATGAATCACGAACGCAATTACTATTAACACATCAAGTCATAAATACAAATAATATTGTTACAACAATTTTCAAACTTCAAAACTAAAATAACATAGCAATATGTTTACATGAACTTTCTTGCATAGAATAATTTTCTGTACGACCTCTTTTCGTTTGGCACACTTTAAGTGAAACACCCTGTGCATATGTATTTCATCTAAATCATCTACCTCATTGTACAGAACGTTTCCAAATATTTGAAGCTCTTTATACCGATTATAAAGTTATTAAGATTACTAAGCGTAAAGGATTGCAACCTGTTTATGACCACATTACAGCACGTTTAAATGTTTCATGACTTCATGAGTTTCGAATATTTGAAATGTTCTATACGAAGTTGTTGGTTCGTTTGTTTACAGAATTATTAAACGTTCCATATTTTGAATGAAAAACATGTTTTGGCTATGTATAATCAAACAAATTATCAAAAAAGAAATTCTAATTGTAAAGCCCTCGTCGTATTCTTTTCTGTATCTCTTTTGATTTTGATGGTTCATCGTCCCAACAAACATGCCAGATGTCACGTTTATCACTTCCTCACATCTATGGATTCCAATTTCATAGAAAACTATAATTTAATATTTATTTAATGTACAAATCGTCGCTATAAAGTTGTTAATTTATTTGTTTCCAGAACTATTAATTTGATCTATTGTGTGGCAGCGTGCGTTTGAAACAAGAATAACTCGGAGAGTTTATTATCCTTTAACTTCCAAGTGGAAACATGATACGCGATTTTATTTTTACAATGATTAAGCTAAGTACACTTGTAATAAATTAAACATTTGGAATTTTATTGGTTAAAACTAAGAACGTTCGAAGACAAAATAAATTTATCTCGCAGTATGCGTTGTGTGTACGCTTTGCTAGTTGAGAGCTAAATCAGGTGGGGTACTTAATTCCGGTTCGGTTTTAATTAATTAAATTAATTTACACAAGTTTCGAATATAGCTCGGAGCAAGTGCTGTAGTGCGCCTACTTATTCAAAAGAATCTGTTTGTCTTGGGTCCAATTAATATTGGGAAATGTAATAGGCTACGTTCATACATACATAATTTATTAATCGTGTTATAAAAACTAATTTCTATTGCAATTAGGCACACCCAATAAATCTAACCGTTCTAAATATATTAATTACATACCTAGTTATAGTTACTTTATTTTGTAACTATGATCCGGTTATTTTTTTCTCATACTGTACTGCAATAATTTTTACAAATCTACGTAAGTGTAAGTGAATTGGAATGAAGATAACGGGAATATTAAATATTATTATTCATACTAAAAATTAATGTCTAGATGTTTTGATTTATAGTTAATGGTGTAACATGCATCTAATTCTTTCCCATCTTCATTAAATTCTTATGTGTAAAACAACAGTTTATGCAAGTTGTTTCTATTTATTACAGATGTATAAATAAAATTAAATAAAATTCTAAAATTTTCGAGTAATCTAACATTATCATGTTTTAAACAGAGTATTACCAAACTTGAGTTATTGTTTAAAATCGCAAGTGCTATTTGCGAAAATAAAACCCAATGGTTGAAAAATAAACTTATACACTTGAAATTAAAAATAAAAGTGGTTCCACTACCGAATCCTGAGGCACACCTTGATTAATGTATTAGTATGACAACAAACGCTCTACAGGGTGCGTCAACAGTGCGTGGGCGGAAGATTGTGGCGTTATGATTGAACATTTTAAAAATTTGTGTACACAATAAGAAATTATCGGTTAAATGCACAATCTAAAATTATTTAGACATATTATATGTCTAAATAATTTTAGACAGAGTGTCCCGGAAGAGGACTTGTTGTCCTTGGCAACACTAAGTTGTATTTTTTTAATGGAACAGGCTATACAGGTTGTTCTTCAAGTTCGTACCAAAAATTAATGGCGTATTTGGTAACAGATATTCTCACGAATGCACCAAAATTAAAACGAAGAAAAAAAAAATAAAAAAATTCATAACGACAATCCTCCAATTCCTTTTGAAATGTTTAGAACCGCTAGACGCAACGGACGGTGACCTTCACTCACAATAAGTTCGGAGCCCCTCCCCCAGTGCGAAATGTAAATATTCCGATTAAAATGGTGTGTAACATACCTGCCCACAGATTGATCGAGAAGCGTTGTTGAAAACTACGGCGCCGCATTGCATGAAGAGTTTCTTTTGCCTACACATGCATGTTGTGAAAATTAAACATACCATCCCTTGTAAACATTGATTCGTTCGGACTGTCCGTCTGTTTCCGGAGTAACAAAATCGCACGCCATAAATTAAAATCATGTCCACAATAACACTATCGGAAAATTGGGTCATATTTTCAACACTGTTATCTGCGACGAAGTGCAGTTGAGAACTGACCCACCTAAACAGCCGATGCTGACATACTTCTCCGATTACGCAATTATGTAATAAAAATAAGCCAGGGACTATCAAACTGTTTCATCGTTCGCCGAAAACATTTATTATCTCTAATATTTATTAATCAATTGTTATATAAAAACTGCTTCACTATATCACTTTTAATGTCAACTTTCACTGGTTTCATTTTTTTGTACGAAGTTAAAAAACAGTCTGTATATTATTGCACGATTAGGTAGCTCATTACAAGTGGATGAAAATAATATGGAAATTTATTGATCTAAAGTTTATGTTTCTCTAGATATAGACAATTTATTGCTAAAAAATGGCAAAATTTGTTACTATGTAAATTAGTTATTTTTAAATATTCGGCTTTGAATTTTGCTAAATACAATATTTAACTGTTGGGAAATAGAAAGGCATTCTCAGTGGGAAATTTCTTTTAAAACTTTATACAGGGTAATGCATAACGAAAAAGATAATTTTTCTAAAAAAATTTAAATGGAACGGCCTGTATACATATGTATAATAGCTAATACGGTCTTAAACATCTTTTGTTGAAGTTTCTAACGCCATAAGTTTTTTTTATGATTGGCCCTTAAACCTTAGATGCAAGAATTTTTTAAACTTGTTAATTTGAAAAACGAAGATATTATTGTAATTTAATAAAAAAATCAAAGACTTCATTGATTTCTATTCATATTTGACAGCTTGTAGAAACATTAACTATATTTTAGTATTAAATTAACATTTAGCATTAAAAAAATTATTTTCTTGGATTAAAAAAAGTACAGATTTGAACCAAATGTAATCTCTTTGAATATATAGTCAAGCAGTGATTCTATTGTTTTCCAACAATGTGGTTTCAAAATGATGGAACGCTAGCATAATATAACTATAATGTTAGAGAGCGGCTTAACCAAAAATTTCTAAATAAATGGATAGAGCGCGGTGAATCCGTGAATTGGCCAGCCAAGTCTCCCGATATTACTTTTCTAGACATTTGTTTCTGGGGCTATATTAAAAAAAAAGTGTGTAGCGAGTGTCCTATTAATATATAGGATATGAAAACTAGATTTGAAATGCATTTGCATCGATAACTACGCAATGTTAACAAAAATGTAAAGAACTCTTTCCTTCGCCATGTTCAAAAATGCGGAGAGCAACATGAATGTCATTTTGAGACTTTGAGTACCTACCTGTAAAATTAAACTTTATTTACAAAATTGGTAATTATGTTTGTTGGCAGACTATAAAATTAATTTAGTAGTTGACGTTTTGCTGTGCACTGACAGTTTCTTTCTGAAGAAGTTGTCAACCTACAGCAAACCGTCGACTTTAAATTGATACAGTCTTTTTCTATTGCTTTTCCCCTTTTGTCAAATGTGTTTCCTAATTTGTCAAATGACTTTTCAATCCGTTGAAAGTATAGTAGGCCTGCGGATTGGAAAGTCATTGGACAAATTCGGAAACATAATTGACAAAAGGGGAAAACGAAAAGAAAAAGGCTGTATTTACAAATGCATAGTAATTTTCAAGAAAGTGTTTTAATTAAATTAATTTTTTTATTGTTGAAGTTTTAGTTTTTTATTGTTGTTTTTGATGAATTTTATTATAATATAATACTATAAAAGCAATGGAAAAAGAATAATAGAATTACTATACTTTTAAATCCAAGAAAATAAATTTGGCCTACCCTGTATATAACTCGAAACAGATTGCCGTTACATACTGATTCTTATCGAGTTTTTTATAAATAAAAATCGGTAAAGTCAACACATTCACTACTAGTGCAATTGCCATTACGGAAACCATGTTGACTACTCGTCGTAGTTGATGAAATGCTCTAAATAATCCATTACTCTGCAGTGAACAATCTTTTCAAAAATCTTTGCAAATTCATTTACAATCGAAATAGATCTCCAACTGGCTATTTTATACAGCATCTTTTTTATTTTAATATAGAGAAAGAACATTCCGTGTTCAATGGACAAATTGAATAGAAATAATAGTGGCTGCACTAAGGCACTCGAATTTTCTTATTATCTGGAGTGATTTTATCAGATTTCATCATGTTTTCTGCTTTCTGTTTTTATTACCTAATTCTTCATGTTTTGATGTAATTTAATCTGCTTTTTCTCCTTTTTTTTGTTTTTTCCTTTCCCCGATTGTTTTTTTTCCATAGAATTTTTTATTACTACCTATTAGGACTGCGATATTTCAATTTCATCACTCATGTTTCAATCTTCAGTATGTTGATATATTTGAATATCGATCTTTTTTATATATTCGACAGTACGAAACAATATCGATATATTTGATGTGGTTTCTAAATACATACGTGTCCACTGCACTCGGCCACCGCTGTACTTCCTATTGTTACACCACTTCATAGTAATTTCATTACTAGTAGGTACTGAAAAAATCTTAAAACTGTCAAATAATCACTAATTTCTCTGAATAATAATCATAAATGAGAATTAAATGTTTTTCAAAGATAAGAATTTTCAAATTAAAGCCTCCTACTATGCGATGTTACCAGGTCACTATGGAGAATTTGTATACTTTCTTTTCTTTCCTCCTCGTAATTTAATTATTATTGTTCATTAGTTACTCATTCTTTTTTTTGAATATTATCCCAATATGTTTAAGTTCTTAAGTGTCAAATAGTATCTTATAATACAAGTGCATAAGAAAGCCTTTAAAGCACGCGCGACTTGCAGCGGAGCGCTTTTAACGGCGCAAGTGCTTTAAAGGCTCTTATGCACGTGTATTATATGATATTTTTTATTATATCTGCGCTAAAATGTGAAAATTAGAACGACATTAAAATTTAAATTCATTTTGTAAAGTTGCCCGTGGATCGCATTTTGAATCGTTAACGTGGAGATTGTATGTGTTGTTCCCTAGGCAACTTTAAAACACGGCGTGCTTTAATCGCCCTTTTTCGCACGCTTTTTAGTTTTAAAAACAGGGATTTTGATGCAGGTATAATAAAAAAGAAATTAAAGTTTCATCTGGAACATCAATGTATGTATTTAATTTTTATTCTTCATTTCATTTTGCTCGAAGTAAATATTTCATTACATTTACAATAAAAGCTTATTTGAAAATACTGCGTGTATAATCGTTGAGTGAAGGAGGTTATACAGTGCGGGACAAAATTATAACCGCACTAAAATTCTTGTCATAATTCGCCTTATGTTGGGAGAATTTAGCTGGGAACTTTTTGTTGAAAAATTTTTTAAGAGAGCTTATCATTCCAACCTTAACAAACTCAACTACAAAAATAAATGAAAAATGAAGGGAAAATTTGAAAAATGTACTTTTTTCCGTGGGAATAAACTCTAAGTGCGGTTATAATTTTGTCCCGCACTGTATTTCTTCAGTCAACGGTATAATAACGAGCGTATAAATAAAAACCTGGTCAAATGGGTTGAAATCGAGAATTTATCCATTGCATTTACATAATAGAATTACTAAATATAGCCTACTTGACCAGGTTTTTATTTAGACACGAGTTACAATGAATATGGCTAAGGATTGGTATTCAAAACAATCACTTGAAAAAATTTAATTAGTTTTATTGACAAGGAAAATGGTACAATAAATAAACAATTTACACTTCAAATACACTACTCAAAAATGCCTAAGGGGCAAGCACATATCGTGATCGTGTTAAAACAAAATCGATTTAAAACTTGTTATTTAGTTTTTATTTGCTGCTTTTTTGTAAAACGGAACAGAAACTAATATTTTTAACAACAATAATTATAAATGAGAAACAATAAAAGTCCACAATGTCAATTTAATGAAAATACAAATCTAATTAAGTAATGAAAAATAAAAAGAGATATACAGTCCAAACAAACGCTTACGCGAATAGCGTCGGTGTTTCTTGTCGAATTTGAGTGGTCAAAAAATCAAATGAAATGGTAGAAAAAACTCTACAATTGCGTCTTTACTACATTTAAGACAGCTGCATGACAGCTGTCAACTTTGTTTTTTAAATGCTTCTCGTTCTCTTTATAGTGTCAGCGATGGTACAAGGAGAGGCCTTTTAAAGGCTTTGGAATTCGCAAGCAAAATGAACGCCTAAATCTTTATAATTATGTTGTTTCGTTGTTGTTTGGGTGACATATACAAGAGGGTGGCCTATTCACTAGGATGTTAATAATAGTATGACGTTCAATTTGGATTGTGAACGAGTATATACAGTGCCTGTAATTGTTGCAATTCTTGCACCATTTAGTTAGATACATTGTAGTACAGAGCGGCATTTCTAATTTAGTTTTGTCTGACTGGAATAAAAATTACACGGTCTGTATAAATATCATATAAATTTTTTCATTAAGCTGTTCTTTACATTTGTAGAGATATTATGTGTTGCAGCGTTTAGAAAATTAAGAAATATTTTCACATTACACATGGTCTGTATAACTTTAATAAATATTCAATTAAATATTTTGTAAAATTTACTGACGCACTGTATGTGAAACGCGAGATGATTTCAATTTAATATTGTTTTTATCTGGAATATTTTGTATAACATCATATTTGTTTCGGAAAGGGCTTTATAAAATATTTAATCTGAACCCGAATAACAAATCCATTAGCGGTGTTTATGTTTGTAGCAAATACAATGCATCAATTTTTGCATAAAAACCAAAGCAGATTTGAATAATTTAGATATTGATATATGACGATATCTAAAAACGATATTAATTTTATGGTATCAATAATAACGTTCGGCGTGAAGAGTTTTTTCATTACGAAAAAATGCTATCAGTTTCATTTTGCCCGATTGAAAAAATTAAAGCGGGCGCGCTTAAAAATAAATCGCAAAAAGGGCTCTACAAAGGAAGTAGTAAAACAACAAAACATTTAATTAATATCGCTAATTGAAAACAAAATATTGGAATAACTGTACGCGGCACTAAATCAAAATTGAAAATAATTGAAATAGTTTCTCGTTCATTACAAGTATTAAATTCTAACAGAGGAATTCTCGAATTTATCGTTTAATCCTGGCGCAAATTATAATTAAACCTAATTTAATGAATATTCTACGTCTCACCGCAACATCAGTGTAACCAAGTTAACTGCATAAAGAACAACTACATGTATTAGATTGAGATTAATTACAATGAATAAATTTCTTTGTTTTGTATAAAATAGTTTTAAGTTATAGATTTTAAAGACAAGTTGAGTATAAGTATAAATGCCGACTGTATTTTAATAGGTACAAAATTTATCTATGTAAAGGTAAATTATATTAAGGAAAAGTAAACTTTTTTAAACCAACATACCTAATTAACGTGAACTTAATTAACGACACTGTAATAATTAGAACACAGAAACGCGTTACTATAATTTGTGTAACCGATAATTTAAATTAGTGTTGCAGCAGCAGCAGCAAGAGCATATTATAATATTTACATTCTGCAAATAATAATTTTATAATTACGCAATGTGTTTCATAATTAGCGCTCATTATTAAACAATTGCGAACGAAATTAATGTTTCCTGGTATAACGCGGTTTCCAAATAAAAATCTATTAATTACATTGGCAGAATTAATGTGGATGAAATTTAATTACGTATCTGTTCTGTACAAATTAGTCAATCAATCATGTTGCAAATATGTGTAAGTCACGTTCGTGATGCCGAAGCAGCAGACGTTTAATTAAATGTCGATGTTTAGTTGGTGTTGATTTTTTTGCACAGCGAAAAGATAATTAGAAAACCAATAAAAAACTCAATAAATAAGTGACATTTAATTTAATGATAAAAACAATACAGGAAGATACTGAATTTTTATTTTCGGGACATGTTATTAAGGAGCTGTCAGAACTGCATCGATAAGGCTGTGTTAAATTACTAATTTTTATTTAAATTTCGTTCTGAGGAACTCGCTTTATTTTCCCCTTAAAAACTCATTAAACGGAAAAATTAGAATTGAATAAAATTAATACGCTCCGTTTTTCGTTTTTCTTTTCGCCTGCGGATTTGCTTCGGCGTTCACCAAATAACGCAGGCAATCCAGACTTTTGCCTCATAACCTCCGGCCAAAATTTCTAATTAACGTTCTCTACTAAATTTAATTGCAAAACATTTCAGTGAGAACGTTACCTCGTAAATGCATGCATTTAACTTCTTATTTTGACTGCAGCTCGCATTAATCTTTATAAAATAACGACGCTTCGACTACTATGCAGAGTAGGTATATAATTACAATACTTTGCTATTTTCAACGAATTCACGCTAAAAGTACAAGTATGTATAAAGTAGGAGTGTAATGTTGTTCATTGCGAAGTGTAACTTTTTTTGGAAATTAGCTAGGCCCTTGGTATTACGATTACTACCAGAGCTAAATAAGCTCTCACTCCTTATTTGTTGTATTACAATCTTATCAAAGATATTTTCAAATTATGTATGGGAGTGTGGGGGGTAACTGTTAAAACTGTTAAAACTGTTAAAGTTAGGTATAGGGAATGCTAGTACAGTTCGACGCAGCATTTGATTCCACATACAATGGTGCATTAAAATATCGGTCATTCCATTTGAAAAAAAGTATTTTTCTGTGTTTGAATATCTTCGAGTGGAGCGGTGCGTTTTAGACACCCTGTAGCTTAATAGATTATGCTGATGGAATTTTTAAGAACCTTAAAGCTTCAACTACAATATTAGCTATTACAAATAAAATTGCTTCAATAACAGCTGTGTTATAATTTTTTGAAAATCAGATTGCAGAATCCAAATTTCTAAGAAAATTCAAAACATCTCAAAAATGATGCATTTTAGAGATAGGGAAATGTATTGCAATTTAACATATTTTTACATGTAGAATTCAAAAACGTGATAAAAAATATAGCATTTCATTTAAAATAAGCGAGTTGATAGCGACTTCCGGTACAACCGGAAGTGATACAAAGGCAATTTTATTTTATTTAAAGAGATCTCCACGGAAAACCCTTGCTCCTTAAATTTCAAATATCTACGTGAACTGCAACCTTGAAAACTTTTAACGAACGGTTTATGTGAATATCCCTGTATAATAATAATAATAAATAATAATATATAGCGTCGATATTGACTCTTAAATACATTACTACTTATCAAATACACTCCAAATTTTCAATATGAAAATGTAAACGTCACCGGGAGTTTTGTGAATGGACTATACTCGGCACTTGGTAAGTATTGGTAAGTACTTGCCAAGTACCGCGTAATGAGTAGCCGGCTTTAGATAATACCAAAGAGATTTACGAGTAATCCTAGAGACCTAGGAGAAATCATATCTTCCATAGAATTTCAAAATTCCATATTTTAATAATTGAGTTACAGGATTACAGATCTTACGGTTGCTACAGATACGAGCAGAATCGACACATTCATTCATTTTTCATTGACACTAATTTATGAATGTTTAATTACAATTAAATTTAATCAAAAATAACGTCAATTGAATTTAACTGCAATTAAAAAGTTTAGTTGCAGATCACAATTAAATTTAGTTATAATTAAATTCAATTGCAACTACATAATTTAATTGTTAGTTACAATTAAATATTTTTATCCACAATCACATTATAATTGGACTTTTATCCGCACTCATGAAACATTTAAAGTGACCTATTATTATGCACTAGTGGAATAACTATTAGTGGATAATAATAAACAATGTACCATAGCAACCAGTAGGTATGACAAAGCCTGTCACGTTTCATTTTAGGAATACGAATATTTTTTAATTAAATTTCGTTCATTCTGAATGTTAAATGTGGTGATTGTGGATAAAACGTTGTATTGCATGCCATTTTATCCACTTAAGAAAATGCTATCTAAAACACTTATACAATAAATAACTATTAATAAAAAAGTATTTATGTGGATCTTTAAATTGTTGCTCAATCTGAATAAACTGAAATTTTGGCCAATAGTAACTCGTCTTTCCGTTTAAACTTCACCTGGCAATGTCAGGACTTTATTTTTGAGCGGAATTTAAATGAGGCATTTTATCAAAATAAATATGAATTATTAACAATAAAATTTGTATTAACCGTCAAAGTTACTACTTGTGCACATACAGGTTGTCCCATAAATAAGGGGCCATAGTACAAGGGCTAACACAATGATACAGAAGTCCGCGAATGTAAATTAAAATGGTCTGCTTCGGTAAATTATTGTGAGAAAATTTTCGGAGAAATTACAAACGGAATATGGTCTTCTTTGTTTATAAATTCTATGCGTCATTGGCACGGAAATGTGATGATGTAAAACGATAATAAAACTGACCTGCTCAATATAATTACACGTATTGCTGGGGGTCCTTGAAATGCCCTCCGTTGGTGTCAAGAGCGTTCCCATTACAAAGTCCACCATTTATCAGGGAAATAATTGATAAACATTAATCGACCGTTCATAAAGATCAAGTTGTTCAACGGACGATTTTAACGGGAAGATGGAAAAACCGACCGAGTTCATGAGAAGAATCGTACTGACTTTGTGGAATGGAATCAAATTTTAAAGTTGTATCTTGCTGATAAATCTTTAATCAAACTCGACGACGGCGAAAATTTGCTTGCACTAAACTTTGCTGTTGCCAGTTTTTGTTGTTGCATCTAATGGCAAAAGATGCGTCGCTGATGGTAATCCTCTTGTATCAAGTGTTGCACACTTGCGCGTGATAGAGATGTAAATACAACAGTGCACAATAGTACGCCAATGGTACGCCAATTTCACGTGTACCGAGCCCTGGATTATTATTCTTATTATTATTGTATTATTATATATTAGAAACATATTCTACAGGCATAAACATAACAAGTGTCTAAATAAAAACCTGGTCAAGCAGGCTACTTTTAGTAATTTTGTTATATAAATGCAATGGATAAATTCTTGATCACAACCTACTTGACCAGGCTTTTATTTAGACGCTCGTTACTAAACTCGTTTGGCTCTTTAAGTCGTTTTGTAAAACTACACTTTTCTAAACTTATTGCGTAATATACCATTTCTTAATTTTATTTCCTAAAAGTCTCATTTACGATCGCATTGAAACACTCAGTGTATGAAGGGAAGTAAATGTCTATGCAATTTACATGTCTTCAGAATTTATTCTTCTTTCTGTAAACAAATTTGTATTTTAAAAGTGACAATTTTTTGAGCATGCACAATCGCTTAAGTGATCGTCGAAATATCAACTTGGTCCATTCTGTAATCGACGAATTTCGTTAATCGGATCTGAATGGGTAATATGAAAGCCACGTGACCTGTCGGTATCAGTAGCCGCAGAAGTCACGTGTTGGCTATCGCCGCCAGATCTCTTCTATAATGCACGCTCTACTGCTTGCTTTAGATTCAATGCATCCGTCGAACGCGAGTCTTTATAGTCTTTTTCAATGTTGTAATTATAGGATTTGTAACGGTGCACTAGAATATGTAAATAAAGGACGCGTGTAAGGGCTAAACTGAAAACGGGTTGGTTCTGAAATGATAGCTCATATCAGAAGGTTTTTTTAAACATCCCTTTCATATGTATTTTGTTTGTTTACTAGAATAAATTCTTTTTTGATTTTCATCAGGTAACTGTTATCGAATTTCCTTAAATTTCTTAAATTCTGAAATATTTTATTGAAGGTAGAAAGTATGAAAGTGATTTTTCGTAAGTAATAGTATAAGTTTATTAGAGCTTATATGCAAAAGAAATTTTGATTGTTACGTAATTCATATTATGTAAGACTAGGCGAAAGAATACTTTTCGCTGCACTTTGGTACACCCCCTTTTGCTTAGGTTGATCAGAATTACCTACTCTTTATTTACAAATGTATATATGCAAATTTTCATTTTTGCTTTTTACGGCTTAATTTCTGAAAATTGAAAATGGTATCTTTCTCTTCTTTTGTATTTTATAGTTATTAAGTTGTCTTTGGACATGGGAAAGCATGGCAAAGTCTGAAACAAGCACGCGTAAATCACGACGTAATTTGATTAAAATGCGATTCCATTATTGTCTTGTTGATGCGTAAAAAGCTACCAGATTGCATAATGCAATATCAGCGAACCGCATCCGTGCACAATGAGTTGGTGAACACCGGGGTCGAAGGGCCGAGTCATCCTCGATGCCATTCCCACGATCGACCCTCTGTCAAAACTTAACTCGACGTAATCCGGTCTTTATGATTTTTCTGAAACGCTATAAATACTCTCTCTATGAAAATTACACGCTTTTGTGGCGGCCCTTTGCGTATTAGGTCCGGAGGACGATGACGAATAGTTTGACTATATGCAAATTGAATTTGTGGAAGAAATTGGTTACAGTTAAATTTAATCCCTGACATTGTTATAATACCTGTATATTTTAATTTTATATTGAGATAAAGATAAAATTTTTCTAATTTCTTTTTCAAAAACTTAGTTGACCATTTTTATTGATGGGAACATAAATAGGAAGTTGACATCGAAATCCGACTTTAAAACATCGCGGCTCCTTTTATGAAGAGCGAGCCGAACGGGACGGCCTCCGTCATGAAGGGGAAGGACGAGCGTATCCTTCTATTCAACCACCTCGACGATATCGCTTCCGGTTTCGAAGAAGGGAATTTTTTTTCGCACTATTTCGAGATTTTTTAGAAAACGTAAAGTCACACGCAAAAACATTCCTTCGGGTACGTGACCCGCCGGACTCCTTCGCAGGGAAAACGAGTTTTTCGAAGATATGATTTTACCGAAGGAGTCCGGTTTTGCGAGCTTTTTTCTGGAATTTTTGACGGTGCCGAGAACGGCTAGGACCGCCGACATGTTTTCCCCATTTGGAGTGAAAAGTTCGGGGAAAATGATGTCGCAGTCCGTTTCGCGATCGGACGACCGGGTTGCCTGGCATAGGGCCGTACTGGGGCGACCTCTGGGCATCCTCCGGACCAAAATTACAGGGCGGTCGCATCCCTTAGCTCCCTGCTCCTTCTTACAGACCCAATCAGTTACTTGGGCCTGCGCCCCATAGCAACTCGACTAAGCCCCCGAGTAGCGTGGCGCTGTTTCGTGTATTTCTTATGGGAATCGAAAAAATGTGGCCTGCTAAATGATTACGATTTCTAACTGGTTTGAGCAAAGCAAACACCCCATTTGTCACTTCTATCACATGTGAATGATGAATGAGCTTAGTTTTCTTATTATAAAATGGTTTCAAAAACTGGAGGTGCGCACGGAGGTGGAAAATATGTCTTCATTTCCTTTTATTACCAAACAATTGACTAAATTGCATTGGTAGCTGCGAATCAGGTTATATATTATTTTTCTTCCCCAATCTTCCAACATGGTGTGAATCTCACGGTAGGCTTGCGAATGCGTTCCAATCTATTCGTCTTAACTCCATAAGTTAGGAACTCGTTCACTTGATGTATTGGTGATATTTTGAGTGTTTCGAACTGGTAATTTGCAAGGAGTACCGCTAATAGCTATACCTACCCGAACTGTTGACTAAGTGGCTATTTTTCTTAACGTTATCAGCTGCGAGCTTAGGTTGTCTGCCGAGCAAGAAGAAACCATTATTGTTTTCGCAATTATTTTCATTTAGCCATTTGCGAAGATGATTTTGATGACGACTGTGGTAAATGTTGTCTACTTTAATCAAATACATCATTTGACCAATTCGCTTCCTAACGTGATTTACCCGAGGGTATAAATGCACCCTCCTTCGAAAACTGCGTGCACTTGATGAATGTCAAATCAAGCACACATTACTCTAATTATGCTGAACAAAAGAACAAATTGAGTTGTTTAATAAGTTGTAAATAAATGTACAGAGAGATCCAGATTGACTGAACTTTATTGAAAATTTTTTTGTGCCGACTAACTTGCATGCTGATCTTATACTACAATCATAAGCGTGCTAATGGAAATTGTAAAGGGATAACGATAACTATGTGGCTATGCAACCAATCGTACTTTAGCGTATTGTAGTTGTCGTCATGTCTCGTGTTTATGTTAATTTTCATATAATTTTATTATTAAAATCTCGAAATTTATGATTTCAGTGAAAATCAAATAACATGAAAACTCACTTATTTATAATGCAAATACGACATAAACACGTACCATTGCGCCAGAAACCGTTTCCAGACATGTATGTAGCAAAGCAATTGAAATAAATGATAATTGAAAATGTATGTACATGTAAATAAGCTGTAAATAAGATTTTCAATATCACTTTTTATTAATTGTTCGAGAAACATTTTATGAGAGGAATATGTAATAAAAATTAAAAAAAATTGTAGGTTCTAATTCATGCTCGAAATGTCAACCATTATTCTGAATGCACTTTTGTATTCTTCGTTTCATGCTTTCGAAAACGTTATGTAAAACATCTTCGCCTATATTATGTACTTGGTTTGTAATAGCATCCTGTAAATCTTGCACTGTGTGTAAGCGATTTTTATAAATTGAGTTTTTTAAATATCCAAACAGGTAATAGTCTACTGGCGTAAGGTCTGGAGATCTTGCCGGAAATCTTATCACACGATCATCAAAAAATTCTTGAATCAAAGCCAATGTTGCATGTGCCGTATGTGCAGTTGCACTATCTTGTTGGAAGTACCCACGTTGTATTTCATCATCATGCAGTTGTTCAAAAAGAGGCTGTAGTATTTGATTTCGATATCTTTCCCCAGTAACAGTTTCGTTAAAAAAGACTGGTCCATATATCCTTCTACGTGACATAGCTATCCAAACTGCAAACAGGGTGTAAGGTTCTTTCATGTGTAATATGAGGATTTTCGGCAGACCATATTCGATAATTTTGTGAATTAATATATCCATTTTATGGAACCACGCCTCATCAGAAAAAAACATAAGATCCAATATGTTGTCATTATTTATGTTTTCATCAAACCAGTGACAATATTGAATCCTCTGATTATAATCACGTGGTAGCAGCTCTTGAACGGTGGAAACTTTATATGCATTTAATGCAATTTTTTTGCAGCCCTATTGCATGTTCCGTAAGATAATCCTAAAAGTTAATAATTCATGTCACAGTACAATTATTTGTATAAAATGCTTTTTACTTGCTTGAGCAGACAACTGCCGCAGAGGTTTTGTAGGACTTTGATTTAAACGGGCCTGAACATCCTCCAAAACTTCCGGAGTTAAAACTGATGGTCGTCCAGGAGACTTTCCCTTGCAGACACTGCCAGTATTATGGAAACGAGCAACAATTCGGCGAACATGCTGTGCAAATATCTCATAGTCAACTGCCACCTCATTCGGAAACCGGTTCATAAAATGTAAATGACATGAACGAATAGAGTAGTCCGTTGTCATTTTGCTGACCACTCCGGAAATATGCTTCGAGCATAAATTTGTCGTGTTCTAACGAAAAAACCATATTGCGCTACTGCAAAAGTGATGAACTTAACCTGCAAAATAAACATTTCATGTGTTATCTTTTACTTTAATGATGGCGAAAAAGTGTACTCACAAAACTCTGGCAGCTTGTTTAGATAATTTGCGTTGAAAAACACAGATCTTACTTGCTTTGAATGCTCTGAGTAACGAGAAATTTGTAAAACTTACGAAATACACTTCACGAACGTCATTGATAAAATCACTGTCAAAAATGCATTTGGTAAAAAATGCGTGACGTCACCTTCAATGATTTTGGACCGCCTTGTATAAAATGTGTGCTGAATAAAAAAGTATGCTTTGATGATTTTCTAATGAATGTGATTAGCTCTTTGATGAATAAAAAATATAATAATCTGCATTTGGATGGAAGGGGGGATCTAGGGACCAAAATTTTGTCTCTACCACAGTATAAGAATCTACACAGTAGCGTCACTCAACTATAACTGTCACATTTGCCATTTTGTTTGATACCTACCGATTTGCAAATTACATTTCAATAAGGGCATCAAACCGTATGGCCGCTTTTTTTTTGACACTGACGTTTAACTGACGCTACTGGATAATTAGTAATTACTTATACTGTGTCTCTACTCTCATATCTACTACTACTACTCTCATATTTGCTTTAATTTGTATCGGGAATTGGATCCATGTAGACGTAACTGTTGCGTGGCCTATTCGTAACCCTGGCGATCTCCGACGCCTTTGACCAGGAGAGAATCAGTAGTACTCACTCAGCTCAGAATTGGACACAGATCTTTTACTTCAGCTTATTTGCTGACTGGCGAGGAAGAGGAACAACCTTTATGATCACTATGCTTCTCCCCGCTCACCGTTCGACACGTTATGCAGGATTGTCCCCGTTATAGCGCTCTCCGCACTAGATTTTGCGTCGAAGGAACACTCTCCGAGATACTCAGTAATAATTCCCTGAGAATCAAACAACTCTTGCTCTTTTTGAGGGCATCCGACTTGTGCCAAAGAACCTAAATTTGAAGTCCCTCGATTTAATTGTCACTTACACTATTAATTAATTTTCACTAACATTTAGCCGCTCATTTTAACCCTAATCTGTGATATTTACTATATTCCCCCTGAACTGCGACTTACAATATTCTCCCTAAACTGTGATATTTATCTTGCACTTACTATACCATCATTTTTGGTTTTAACCTGAGAGTTTCAGGGCCAATCACCTTGGTACTTGACGCCCAAAACGAATTAAAAAAAAAACTACAATACGGGACTATGCTCTATGCTCTTCAATTACTTTCAAAGTGGTTTTAAGTAGGTATGTCAATATTTCAGGATTACCAAAATGTAAAAATTCTATAATTTTGCATTTCTCTCACTTATAAATAGTACAGGGTTATCCACATAAACCGTTCATTAAAAGTTTTTAAGGTTGCAGTTCACGTAGATATCTGAAATTTAAGGAGCAAGGGTTTTCTGTAGAGATCTCTTTAAATAAAATAAAATTGTCTTTGTATCACGTTGTTATCAACTCCCTTATTTTAAATGGAATGCTATATTTTTTATTACGTCTTTGAATTCTACATGTAAAAATATGTTAAATTTCAATACATTTCCCTATCTCTAAAATGCATCATTTTTGAGATATTTTGAATTTTCTTAAAAATTTGGATTCCGCAATCTGATTTTGAAAAAATTATAATACAGCTATGATTGAAGCAATTTTATTTGTTATAGCTGATATTGTAGTTGAAGCTTTAAAGTTCTTAAAAATTCCACAAGCATAATCTATTAAGCTATAGGGTGTCTAAAACGCATCGCTCCACTCGAAGATATTCAAATACAGAAAAATACTGTTTTTCCTACAGTAGTAGAAAATTCAACAATTTTACCGCCTCATCAGAGAGGAGAAAGCAAACGTTTTCACGGCTAGCCCGGCAAATTGAACATAAATGCCTAGCCGAGAAAATAATTCATGAAGCTTTACCACTAGGTGGCGCAACAATAATTTCTGGAATGCATTCTCATCAACATCAAAAAATTAACAAACGTAAGTCCTTTTATTAAATTCCACTGGTATTTGGTTTTAAAAAGGATTAAAATTATCAAGAAAAAAAAAATCAACTCGGCAGCGGTGGGTTATTCACGCATTCCGTTCATTAAAAGTTTTCAAGGATGATCTTTAGATAGAAATTTGAAATTTACAGAGCAGATATATTTGAAGGGGAATTTTTCAAATAAAACAAAATTGACTTTCAGTCACTTCCGGTTATACCGCAAGTCGCTTTCAACTCGTTTATTTTAAATGGGATGTTATTTTTTGGTTACGTTTTTGAATTCTGCATGTAAAAATATGTAAAATTGCAATACATTTCCCCAAATTTCTCTAAATTTGCATCATTTTTGAGATATTTTGAATTTTCTTAAAAACCTGGATACTGCTATCTGATTTTCAAAAAATTATATCAGAGCTATTATTGAAGTAATTTTATTTGTAATATCTGCTACATTAGTTGAGGCTTTAAGGTTCTTAAAAATTCTATAAGCATAGTCTATTCAGCTACAGCTGTCTAAAATATATCATTCCACTCAGAGAAATTCAAACACAGAAAAGTACTTTTTTTCAAATGGAACGATCAGTATTTTAATACACCATCATATGTAAAATTAAATGCTGCATCGATCTGTATTAGCATTCCCTATAACATGTATATTGTCAACAGTTTTTGAGTTATGAGATATTTTTGATTTCATTCATTAAAATTTACAATTTTATTACGTTAAATATTTTAAATTTTGTTGATATAGCCATGAAAACAACAAATAGTTGCATCTTGCATTTCCCGTTACTGCAAATTTTAAACGAAAGCAAAAAAAAATTGAGAATCAAAATCGATATGATTGAAACGTTGATATTTTAAATTCATGAAGATTGATCTAAAATACGAGTTGTTAAGAGAAATGTATCCCCTCTTGTCTCCTATGAAAAAAACAAAGTTCGGAAGGTTTCAACCTAACTTTTTGGAACATGAAAAGATAAATTGTAAGAAAACGAAACGAAGATCAGTAGCAAATAACGAAGACAATGGTTCTAAAACTATTTCAGGCTAACCCGGAGAGTTGCAAACTAGCGGCTATTTTCTTCAATTCAAAGTAGTGAAATTCATCCTTTAACGTTTTATAAGATTATAAGCATTCAAAAAAAGTATGATCAAAGAACAATTGAAATTTTTCAATTTACATTTGCGAAACTTTATGTTCTTTGCTTTACTAAAAAATTTGTAGTGACAGTAAATATCAAAATGAAATAAAAAATATTTGATCTAAATTTTTATGAATTATATCAAATTTAGAGATAGGAAATGTAATGCAATTTTACATATTTTTACATGCAGAATTCAAAAACGTAACCAAAAATATAGCATCCCATTTAAAATAAGCGAATTGACTGCGACTTCCGGTATAACCGGAAGTGACTGGAAGTCAATTTTGTTTTATTTGGTAAGTTCATTTGGAAGCATCTCTCCTTCGTAAATTTCAAATTTCTTTCTAAACTTCTTCCTTGAAAACTTATAATGAACGCGTTGCGTGAATAACCCTATATCCTTCGCAGAGATTTTTTTTTTACTTTAATTAACGGGCTAGACAATTTGGCGAACCGATGCGAAGGTTGCAATTTGACATAGGTATAAAACAATAAAACTTTATTAGTTACAGCTGTAGGTTGGCATGAATTTTCATTCAAGATAACCGTCAGTGCCATACCGTGATTTTTGGTCAATTATATCTCGAAAACTAAAGGATAGGCTCAGTTTTACAATAATAGAATAAGGACAGAATAACTATTCGCCGTATCGTCTCTTACGATTTTTTCTTATCTAAGTCCTGCTAGTCTAAGAATACTCAGTTTATCCAACGATTGTAAAATCGAGCCTTAGAATTGTTTTTATATTTATCTTAAAATCTATGACGTGGGTTCTCTTAGTGGCTTTATTTTGTCGAGTGTTATTAAGTACATTCAGCCTGTGCAATTGTGAAATTCGACATGCAATACAAATTACAAACACACATACGACGTCAAAACGGTTTAAATATTTATTTTATTTTTTATTTATATTTATATTATAATTAGAATTACAACATCTTATAAATAATTAAACACAAGTGATAAAAATTCCTTCCAAGGATATATTATTAATGTTGCATATCTCCACACTTAGCCTTTCAAGTTTCACTCTTTGTATCAAATCCAATCAATCAATCAATCGTCCAACAATCACCTGGGTCTTTACCATTGTTGCCAGCTTTCTTTGTTCCCTTATCAGCCAAATAAAGGAGCACCGGTTCCGAAACTGGCGTAATGGCGAATGCGTATACGAATGCGAATGGGACGACTTAGTTCGCAGCCGACAAAGTTTCGGAAATTGAACGGTACTTAGCTTAAACCTGACGAGAGGGCCGAAAGTCAACAACGATCGATTCGACAAGCGAGAATGAGTTCGATTTGGTTTTAGTAATTTTTCAACGGCCGTGCGCCTTTTTCTTATTTTTTCCGGCACAAAAGCGCTTATTTGTATGAAAATATTTAGATATCTGCAAAAACGGAAGCGGTTGCTTTCGCTGTGCACGATGAAAGGCACTTTTGAAATCTCATATCCGTTTATTATTCACAACAGTGTTTATCTGAAACAGATTGTAATAGAGTGTGTTATTTTGATTATGTTAGCCATCCTCCTTTATCTACTAATTTATTTTAATTAATTAACTGTAACTGTAAAATAATACAAAATTTAAAAACTGTACTAAAGTGATCATAAAAAGTGAGATTAATATACAGTGAGCCTCTAAAGTATGGAAAAAAATTCATAATTTATTTATTTTTGACATTTCGAAAAAACGCTCGGACAGGTGAATTTTGTTTTTAAAAAGTACACATTTTTAAGTGAAAATCAATTTTTGACAGTCATTTGTTTTCGAGTAATGACGTCATCGACATTTTTTTTAAATAGCAACCCCCAATTTTTTTTGCTATAGTTACAACTAAATCACACTCATAATTCTGCCTACTTATCGAAGTTTATTATTATGCATGTTTTTGCCAAAATAAATATTTATTTCATCATTTAGTATTACGAAAACTATAAAACAACATACGACCGATATGCATATAAAAAAACCCGGATAATTTATAGCCTCGGCTGGCGCCTTGGCCATAGAACTTATCCTCGTTCGTTATATCAAGCATACCGGCCTAAAACCGTTATATGTATACTATAAAATAATATCACAAAATCTGTGGTGGCCGTTATGAAAGTATGACTCCGCCAAGAATTTTTTTTGTTCTTGCGAAAAAACGAGAAAAAAAATGTTAATTTCCAAACACAAAGAAACTGATAGATAACAGATATTTAAAAATTGCGATGTGTTCACGATAAACTTGTCACCACCAACTTCGACGCCAAATTAAAAAAAAAACACTTGTTAGAAATCGTTGACATTTTTATTTTGCACATTTCTATAAAACATCTTTTGAAAATATTAGACTCACAATACAAAATATTAGTATTTTCAAAATCAAAATTATGGTTATTTTCTAACGAATGTTCAACAAGTATTGAATGATTTTGATTATTTTTTTGGATATGATATTTATGTTGATCTAGACGTTTTTTTAAATTTTGACTTGTTTCTCCTATATAACATGAATTACAATTTAAACATTTAATTTCATAAACCACGTTAGGTTGTTTTAATATCGGTGTTTTTGTTTTTAAATTTGAGAAAATAATATTTAAATTGTTTACAGATTTACTAGCTAAAATTAAGTTGTGTTTTTTGAAAATGTGTTTAAATATGTTATACAGAGTGGAAAGTTTAACTGGAATAAATTCTGTAACTTAAAAAATTACCATTTGTAGCAAAATTCTTGGAACAGGTCAATTTTTAATTTTAATGGCGCATATTACAAAGGGACTTCTTTAACTTTTCAATTATTTGGAGGGGTGAAACAACCCCTAACTTTTTTTTTTTAAATGGAAGGGTATGTTGAGTAATTTTTTTTCTTAAAGCTTGTACAATTGAGAGTACAGCTACGTTTTTATTTTTTAATTTTTCTTTAACAGTAAAAGGAAAAAAAATAAAAAAATTTTTTTTTTTTTTTACTAAAACCGTTTTTCCCAATAGGTGGATGGGAAGAAGAGGACCGATTGAGTGGTCAGCAAGATCTCCAGATCTCACCCCTTTAGACTTTTTATGGGGGTATTTAAAAAGTAAAGTTTATGTGACTAAACCAAACGACATAGCAGAATTTCAGGAAAGAATTCGGCATGAAATTAGGAGAGTAACGCCTGAAATGTTACAAAATGTTAGGGATGGAATTTATAATCGATTAGGATATTGCCAAGTGAGAGGTGGCGAGCAGTTTGAACATCTGATACATTAAAATCGTTCTAGTCAAAAAAATTTTAAAATTTTTTCCCCTTTTACTGTTTAAGAAAAATAAAAAAATAAAAACGTAGCTGTACTCCCAATTGAACAAGCTTTAAGAAAAAAAATTACTCAACATACCCTTCCATTTAAAAAAAAAAGTTAGGGGTTGTTTCACCCCTCCAAATAATTGAAAAGTTAAAGAAGTCCCTTTGTAATATGCGCCATTAAAATTAAAAATTGACCTGTTCCAAGAATTTTGCTACAAATGGTAATTTTCTAAGTTACAGAATTTATTCCAGTTAAACTTTCCACTCTGTATAGTGGTTCAATATAAGGTAATGATATGTATTTTTTGTTTGAAGTTTGTTTTATATTATTGTAGATTTTTGAATTTTGTAGATATTTAACACGATTTTTAATTACTGATTCTATAAGATTTATTGGATAAGAATTTTGAACAAGAGTCTTCTTTATTAAATTTAAATTATCATAAATGAAAAGTTTATCTGAAAGTAAAACTGCTCAATCTGTTAAAGAAATAATTGTTGCAATTTTATAGTTTTTAGATGTGTACGAATGAAAATTAATATATCTACCTGACCACGTAGGTTCATGAAACCAATTCGTTATTAATTTGTTATTACGTCTGATGATATTTACATCAAGGAAACTTAGTGAATCGTTAATTTATTTTTCTACTGTAAATTGTAATCTATTATGGAAAGAGTTAAATCTACTTAAAACAAAGTCTACTTTATCTGATGGCAAAATCAATAAAATATCATCGACGATTGTTTACTAACATTCCAAAAGAGTTAGCTTTAAAAAGCATTAATGATAGGTGAATAGAGATTAAAGATTTTACAGACATTTCCAAAGAAATTTTTTTAGAAATTGTTACTTTATGTTTTGATACATCTTATTTCGCTTTCAATGATAAATTTTATAAAGAGATTTTCGGTACAGCAATGGGTTCTCCTTTATCGCTTGCTTTAGTTGAAGTTGTCATGCAGGAACTAGAAAAAAGTGTCATTAACTCATTACCTTTTAATTTAACTTTATATTTTCGTTACGTCGATGATATTTCATTGATTTTGCCTTCAGATAAAGTAGACTTTGTTTTAAGTAGATTTAACTCTTTCCATAATAGATTACAATTTACAGTAGAAAAAGAAGTTAACGATTCACTAAGTTTCCTTGATGTAAATATCATCAGACGTAATAACAAATTAATAACGAATTGGTTTCATAAACCTACGTGGTCAGGTAGATATATTAATTTTCATTCGTACACATCTAAAAACTATAAAATTGCAACAATTATTTCTTTAACAGATCGAGCAGTTTTACTTTCAGATAAACTTTTCATTTATGATAATTTAAATTTAATAAAGAAGACTCTTGTTCAAAATTCTTATCCAATAAATCTTATAGAATCAGTAATTAAAAATCGTGTTAAATATATCTACAAAATTCAAAAATCTACAATAATATAAAACAAACTTCAAACAAAAAATACATATCATTACCTTATATTGAACCACTATACAGAGTGGAAAGTTTAACTGGAATAAATTCTGTAACTTAGAAAATTACCATTTGTAGCAAAATTCTTGGAACAGGTCAATTTTTAATTTAATTGAATTTAACAACAACCAATAACGTAGCAATATGTTAATATGAACTTTTCGTTTATTTTGTGCTACAGAACACATGCCTAAACTGGTGCCGTGCAATTCCGAAACACGCAGTATATAAACGATACTGGGCGTTTTTGGAAATGTGGCTGAAAAAGAATCCGGATACAATATGAAACAAATCTAAAAAAAAAGCAGATATGTTTTTCTAAAGCATACACTCAAAATGTCTCGCTGCGAACTTGGTTTTATTTTTGGTTTATAAGTTAAAATAATTGTCAAAGTGGCAGACTAACATTATTATGCCGCATTTAAGCCTTGCCCAAAAAATGCAAATAATTAGGTACATTAATTGAAGAAGAGTGGGGAGTAAGAAGATTAGCGGAAAATTGGGGTTAATAAAAGCACCCTACAGTTTTCTTCTTGACTCCAAAAATGAAAGTGATATGATTTAATTGTTAGCGCTTATGTCAGTCTGACAGAGATCGATTTACACTACTATGATATTGTAAAATATAGCCTAAAGACTTGTATCCTTTTTTTAATTCTGCAACTGTACATATCCTGAACATTTATTTTAAAAATATTATAATTTATTCTTGAAATCTTTTCAGACAATTTGGTTTGTTTAATGTTTGCTTGGGGTCCCAATTATCATAGATACAATAATTTTCATAATAGTTCTGATTCAAAAACAAATGAAACGAATGAGGTTCTTATCTGAAATTATTTTTGGCGTTAGAAAAAATTATGTAAGAAACATAGGATGAAAGTTCTTCTTCTTCCTTTGGGTTCTTTGGCAACTGCGGGAAAAAATATTTTCTTCTCTTGTAATAAAAATGTCAGGTCAAAAAGCGATCGAAAAATGTCGCTACTTAAAATGTAATAAAAATAATTATTATATTGACATTTTCTGAATTTTCTGAAGTCTGGTTTAAGTGACAAATAAAATGGTGTGTTTGTACAGAAGTCCACATTTCTAGTAATTTTTAACTACACTCGAAGATAGTGAAAGTCGGCATTTTTATCTCTTCACATATTTTAAGTGCATTTTAAAATAGCAAAAACTTTGCATGTTTGCGAATGGTAAGACGAAACTTACGACGCAGCAAATATCCTAAAAACTGTCGCGCATTATTTAGCAGGGAAGTCGCAAACGAAAATACGAACAAGATAAACCAAGACCGTGTATTTCCGGCTAATATTTGCAGCAGTTTATGAAGTTATGCTAAACAGTTGAAGTACACATTAATAGCGAAACATCTGCTACCTTAAGTCTGCCGCCATCTCAGTTCATTTTATAAGGAATTAATATGGAACTTCTCTGGCGAAAGTTTCGACGCATGAAGTAATGTTGAAATTTGAAACTCGCGTGGGAGCAGCAGTGTCGCACGCCAACTGAAAAAGCAAATTTTTGAGACGATTAACTTTTATTAAAGTTCTTGTCCTGAAATACTTCATAATAAAAATGTTCGTTTTCTATCTTGTATTTTATACTACGAGCCCTACCAACTAAATGTTTGGACAGACAGTTATTTTAAAATATCTGTTAATTTTTCTGGTTACAATTATTTAAAAAAAAATTATTTGAAGACATAAACTTAATAATTAATATTTCGTCTATTAATTTTAAAATTGTTTATATTGTGTCTACATAATACAATTAATTTGATTGATTCATAAAATTTGCTGGCAACTAATTGTTCGGATCTCTCCTTTTTTACGCTTTAAAAACAAGAAAATCTTGAAAACAGAAACCCTAAATCGTTATCAATACAAGTTAATCGTTGATTTTGATGCTAACAAAATGTTTAGGAGAAATATGGCCCGTAGTGTACCAACTCATAAAGAAGTACGTGAAATTATAATTCGACAATATGCCAAGGATAAAACCGTAAAAAAATGCGAATGAATTAGTTAATATGGAAATTGATAATTGGCGATATCATAAAAAGAATATGGAGACACGGCAAAAGTCCTGGAAAATCAAACACTGTAACAGAAATACCACGAAGTAGTCTCACTAAAATTTGCAAACGGAAAAGACAGGATACTTTAAAAGAAATCAAGTCCCAATGGAATGAAGAAACTGGTCCAATTGTATTTAGGGAATGTTGCCAACAATGGTTATACAAATTCGGCTACGGTTTTTATGAAGTAAATATCATTTATAGCACTCAATACTCATTTAAATTTGATAACCTAAATTTTAATAAATTTTATTTTTAAAAAGGCGCTTATCGAAGCACAAAAGAAAGGGCTAGGCAAAATCTAAAGTTACATTGACCAAAGAAATGTAGAGCCAAATAATTTTTAGTGATGAATAAGGGTTTGAAGTCTATATCGGTGATTGTTGGAGGAGAGTGTTCAGAACAAAATTCGTTGCTTACTATAAAAACTGTTTTAACGAACCATAAAATCCCACAAGGGGTTATGATTTGGGGATGCATGTACAGCAAAGGTTCAGACAAACTAGGGCTTATTGATGGTATCATAAACGCAGAAAAAATTATGATATTTGATATTTTATTATGATGCAGATTGCAAGGTTGCAGTTCGAAATAGAAAATTTCATTTTTCAACAGGACGAATCTTCGTGTTACGCTGCCAAATCTACAAAAAGAATTGTTCAGGAACAGTAATATTAGTGTTGGCTTGGCCCTCAAATAGCCGTGAGGGTAAAAATGTTATCGAAACCCTGCAATATGACATGAAAAGGATCTTGCGAAAAATTCCTCAACGAACAATTCACGGACTAAAGGCTAAAATATAGGAAATATGTTATTCTTTCACCCCGCAATATTATGAATCCTTAGTGGACATTATGCCAGAAAGAATCCAGGGTGCAATAAAAGCCAAGAGTGATATAACCTGTATTAATTTATTAAATGTTAGATTCGTCCAAAAATTAAATTGTCGGCATAATTTATAGTTTTTCTTTAAAAATCTGCTTTCTATTTTTATTATTAAAATAAAACTTGTTTTGAATAATTATTAGTTACTGTTAATCAGTCCTTTAGTTTATTATTTTTATGTTAGAAGTTTTAAACATTTTCTTATGAGTTAGAGAACAATTTTTATAAAACCAGTTCTCGTCCGAACATTTAGTTGTTAGGGCTCGTATTTGAACACGATCTGTTTTTAAATACAGGACTTCAGTGTAAATAAAGTTCTATATGTATGTTGAAATATAAAACAATTAATTACTTAAGTGGCACGAATATTAAAGACGTTTTGATTAAAGAAGTAATTATAGCATGCAATGTTACTTCCATAATTAATATTTAGTTTTAATATTTACCTGAGCAAAGCTTAATGTAGTATCGAGGAAAAATGAAATAAAAAAATTCACGGTACATGTTCGAACACATGCTGCCTTTCTACTAATTCTGTTTACGTTTATTGCAGGAAGTTCATTAAAAGCATTTGCAGTAATTATTTAGTACTTGTAGGACACTGGCATAGATGAAATTTATTTATTCCTTTGGTATTACACAACGATCATTTTATTATACTGCTCGGAGCCAAAGGTTTCGTGATTGCAATAAGATGGTTTTTCTTCTATATCTGACTATGAAAATTCATTTTTCCACAACGTCGTTAATATTGAAAGTATGTATTCGTATCTGAAAGATTTATACACTTCCTTCCTTCCTACAGGATGGAATCGGCCTTTTACAGGCAGTTTGATGTTGAACATCAGATTTCCCAAACATTTCCAAAATGCGGAAAATTTATATCCACCTCTGTATTTGTTCCTAACACCTATCTATCCTGACGGATGTAGGACTTGGAATGGTTTTGAAGTCTCTCTTCCAAAAGACCCTCCATTTTCTTCTATTCTGCGTCAATTTTGTTATTTCTCGATCTTGTTTCCTCTTTTCTCTACTACTTTTCTAAATTTTTTTTCCTATGCTCTCCTTGGGCTTCCTCTCTTTACTTTTCTGTTGTATTTCTTTTACATATATTACTTGTAAGTCTTGTTTTCTCCATTTTTATAACATGCCCAAATTATTTTAGCTGATTTTCTTCTATTAGTTAATAGACCCGACCCGACCCGACCTATTGGTTTTGTGTTTAGATTTTCTTTGAATCCCTCGTTTTTGATTTTATCATTTTATCATTTTTGATTTGCTGCCATATTTTCCTTAGATATCTCATCTCTGTTTAATGATTCTCAGACATATGCCATTTTTGTAAATATCAGTGTTTTATATTTTTTACAATTTCTTTGTTATCTAAAACCGTATTTTTTATACTGCTGAGAAATTCTCCAGCTGATTCCGTCCTTGCTATTATTTCTTCTTCTAAGTTTCCCGCTTGAGATATTATTGTGTCTGTAGGTATTTATATCTTTGTATTTGCTGAAATTATTATCATTATAGCATATTGGTGTTGTTTTACTTTATCAGTGTTTTTTCACGACTAATGCCCGATTTCTTCAATCTTGAGGTTAAATTTATCTGTCAGTTAGAATGTGACATATATTATATGTATGGCCAGCTGTACGTCACATTCCAACTGTTAACTGATAAATTAACCTTAGGTTAAGCATAGTGAAGAAATCGGCCGTAAAACTCAAACTATACAGCGTGCGTCATTGGTATGGGTTTCTTCAATACTTCCTTAACTATTGATTATAAAGGAAAGTATCTTGTATAAAAGTTATCGACTACAATGAGTATATATACTATAGCTCTAAATCAAAGCATTCACAATCTACAGCTATTCAATAGGATGAAAGAGCTGAAATGTAATAGTATTTTATTTAGAATTAGCGGCCAAAACATTATTTTTATTATGCATAACTAATTATAAATACTTGGTAGAATAATCTGTATGAGTAATAGTAGCATCTTCCATGAGCGTTTACACAGAAACAATTGAAACTTAAAGGTTAAATTTTCTCAAAAAATTTAAATGGAATGCCCTGTACATTTTAACAGATTTGAATAGCTCGTCAAATTCTATTTCTGAAGTATGTAACATGTATTGGTTTAAAGTTTATGGTTTTTGTGATATCTACACTCACAGTTACAACTTCCAACAAAACATATTTCAACCATATCGCGCATTTTATCGTCCAAATCGCACGCGCACAAACACTTTGTGTAGTTCTGCGCAGCGCAGCCGCGTTCGATGTACGCTTTAGAGAAAATGTACATGTACAGGGTGTTTCATTGAAGATGCACCAAACTTGAGGGACACGTGTCTGGCATTATTTCAAACAAAATATCTTAATAAAATTTTTTAATCGGAGCAAGTTGAAATTTGCATAATTTGGACTCGATGTTTTTAGAAATTCTGTAGCACGCGGAATCAAAACAAACCGTGAGACAAAACCGGCGATCTAAATTTATGAATGGCACACAGCTGCAGGGGGGCAATAAAGTTACAGCGAAGAAATGTATGACTAGATTTTGTTTTGACCTTGACCGAAAGACTCGCTCGGTCATTCAACTGCAGCAGCAGCAGCTGTGAAATCGCGTGGATATTTAAACTTATTTAATTTAATAATAAATTACAAATGTGGGGCTTTGCGAAAATGTGCATTTAGTTACGCATTGTTGTCGCATATTACAAATTGTTATTAAAATAAAATTTGTCGAATCTTAAAAATAAAAACATTTATTTTTATTACATTATGATTACGTTATTATTATTACAAGAAATGTTCAAAAATGCCTCCTTCCTGCTGTACACACAAAAAATACCATAAAGTCCTTAATTGGGGTAGTACGGCGAACGAAATGTTTTGGGTAAAACAAGGAACTTGGGCGCTAAATTTCTACGAACGGTTTCATGAAACGTGAATTTAATAAATTCTTTAAATAAGCGCAAACTACTAAATGTTTGAACAATCTAAAATTCTTCAACTAACAATTAAAAAATTCGTACGAAATGAAGAATCGAAAATGAACGACTAATTAGTATTTTTATTGATTTCCAACAACCACGATGTTTTAAATGCGTTTTGCCGAATCAGCTGGGGCGACATTCTAGCTAGAGTAATAAACCAATAAAGCGATTCGTATGAGAATGGGTAACAATACATTCATTCTCATTTAAAGTCTATCCTAAAAATATGGGACTTTGCTTTCCCTTCGATTTTCTCGAAACTTATTCATTGAAGAAAAGAAATTATAGAAAACTTTTATTTCTTTTCACGATATCTACCGACACACCGAGTTTGGTGCATCTCATTGAAACAGGCTGTATACATATATTCTTTTTTATAGTTATGTACTCATTTAGTTACATAATTGGTTTTAATATAACGTTTCTGTCTGTATCTCATATCTTTTTATGTTTTGGGTCTAAAATAGTATATTATTATACTATGACTAGCGAAGCGTAGCGAGCTAGGAGTGCCCCAACGGAACGAGTGTTACAATGCTTCTTGTGAAACGTGTATAATATACTATTTTTTCTACTTTGCGTCACTTATTGAACAAAAATATGAAAAATATTGGATCTTCTTAGTATATGGGGAATTTTAGTTGTAATGCGTGGCAACACTGAAAACCTTTCGTTTTAGTCAAAAGTCACATTAACAAGTTATTATTTGGGTCGCCGATTGGCGCAGCGGTAGCCTAGCCGACTTTGCAAGTCGTGTCTCTCGGCGATGCAGGTTCGAATCCTGCTATTAACCATGGATGTTTGTGGTGTTTATACTTTGACCCAGCTATAAAAATCTTCGTGACTGTCTGGAATGGCTTATATGCCGAAAGACAATAATTGCAGCATTGCTGCGCAAAGCAAAACAAAAAACAAGTTATTAATTTTTCGTATCCAGCTTCATTGTGAGTATATTGTTAAGTAACAAATAAATATTGAGTTATTATGTAAAATCTATTAAATATTTTCAATTAAAAATGACTAAAATTTCCCCAAAAACAGTGTCACAATGAGCTTCATTGTGAAACTGTTTTTGGTGTCACAATGAGTTCATTGTGAACGCAAAGTAGAAAAACTGTTTTACATTACACTAATTTCTATTACGAGAACATAATACAAGAAAATATCAATCAAAACGTCAATGTCCTATTTCTGTACCTACTACTTTTCATAACACCATTTTTCTGTTTTACGCTATCCTAAAACTTGATTTAGGGGAGCCTGAGGTAATGAAAGCCTGCGAGCAATTAGAGCCAGTCTGGTTCAGGTATAACTAACAAACGAAGAAAATTGAAATATGGTGGAGCAGTACCCTTTCGTGCCCAGGCCGCATGGACAATTCATTTGTCGCAAAAAACAATGCCCAGTAATGACAGTGAGTACAAATTGTATATCAAAACTTGTGTTGTTTTTAGTAATTTTTCATTGAAAAGATAAGTAGTCAGATACTATTTTTAGGACAATATTTAGATTTCATATTACTGCATTTTATATTTCTAATATTTTGTTTCTTGTTTATCTAATATGCTTTATTTCTAATTTTCATACTTAAAATATTATTGCCATCTGGGGAAATGAGAGCCAAGTTATTATAACCACAAGTGACTCTTATTAATTCTGATATTACAAAAATATGTTTTCTTCTTGAAGATGCCGAGGACTCGTAAAAGAAAAACACTGTAAACTAGTTGGATATGTGATTTTTGCACCTATTACTTCAACAAGTATGTTAAAGTACTTTTATTATCGTTTTCGTATTTTTCTCACTATTACATTTTATGTTGTGTTATGAAAGAAAAGTGTATTTTCTATTTTATTAACTGTAGCAGTTATTTGTTATAACAAGTTTATTTAGGCAGTAGTCGGTTCGCCTTCTTTCAAGGTTCTCATTACCCCAACATATGGGCAATAACAGCTAATTATTTTAAATGAATATATTATAATTTCTGTTAATGACAGGAATGGTACAGTTACGTAATTTTAATGGTTTTTCCTTATATGAAACAGCAGAAAATTGTTGAGAGAAAACACTTTATATTTCTCAAAATATACTGATTTTTCCTTAAGTGGCTCTCATTACCCCCGTCACCCCTACGATTTTCTAGGATTATTTTCCATGATAATGTAAAATAACCTTAAAATCTAATTAAGCGGGTTTCGGTTAACAAATAGGGATAACCCAAAAATCGATTTTTAAAATATCCGGATAGTCGGTTTTTGGATATTGGAATAGTCCGTTTTTGGATATTCGAATAGTCGGTTTATCGAATATCCGAATAATCAGGTTTTGGATATTCGAATAGTCGGTTTTAGCTATTATCTGGATAACCGGTTATATCCGAAACCAGTTTGCGGTTTCAATTTTGTCCAGTTTTTGCCAGCACTAACATAAACGCGTTTCTTTTTGCTGAATAAACGATTTTTTATTTTACTTTACACTAAAAAAATTTAATTGAATCTTAATACATATTTAATTTTTTATTACCACACTGATATATTTTAAATTAATTTCAACAGATATTCTTAATATGTAGAAGATATAGGTATTAAAGTATTTTTGATAAATTGTGTAGTAATATTTATAAATTCCATTCATAAGTCGAGAAAGACACTCCCCAATAAATTTTACGATAAAATAGACACTTTCAATAAACGTTTTAAACATCAAACCCTATTTCGAACACGTCCGAATATTTGACATGACGTATCTGACAGGCGGGTGCTACTGTCTTCTGTTATCCACCCCCACTCTTGGGCAGAGCTTTAGCCGATGCGCGTTTGTCAAAGCTCCGCTCGCTTTCGTCTCTCACATATTCTGCTCGTGCAGCTTTCGCATTGCGAGCTCGAACGCGCTGAGAGTCGGATGTGCTTTCAGTCGCTATTAAGAGGCGATTTTCCGTCACAGTTAAGTTTGTCAGTTTGTCTCTGTTAAGTCGTTGACGTGCTTTTTATTTGCCTGATGTACTAAGCGGTGTTTATTAATTTGCTGTTTTGTTGTTTTTATTTGGTTGTTCAAGTGCTGCGAATTAAAAACGCCGCGCCGATCCAGTTGCGGCAAGATTCGTCTTTGGGCCCTTCGACTTCCAGACTAGCGTGAATTTAAAAGGCGACACCATTAAACTGGTAAGCGAAAATAAACTCTTTGTTATTTATGAATTTCTTGCATCTACGAAACGCTGATAAAATTTGATTAAAGAAAGAATCGACGAAAGTCTAAGAAAACGTGTTAAAGAAAATTCTCACTTTTTCATGACACTAATAGAATGCGTGTACGTGAATGTTGATTTGTATTAAATACATCAGTTTCTAACTGGTTTTATAGAAATAGATTTTTTTTAATTGAAAGGAGCGTTTGTTTATCAAATTTGTCCTGAGTGCTCTTTGTTAAATGTCAATTTCATGTTCGTTTTCTAAACTGTACGACCACGTGGACGTGACCAATCGTCTGTTAACGTTACACGCCTCAACGCGTTGTTGATCTTTATGTCTTTAATATTCAGTTTCACTAAATAAAATTCATTTCCGGGGAAGGTAAATACAAGAAGTAGCTCTGGACTCAAAAAGATGTTTCATCTCGTCAAGAAACTCATCAAGCATTGTACATTCAAAAAGTATGTGTAATTGTATAAAAGTCAATCTTCCAAATTCATAAAATAACGGACACAATTGACTATAGAAAAATTAGATCACTAAACGTATTCTTCTATTTGTAAAATATTAGACTTTCTCGTAAGTTCCTAATAATAAACCGCAATTCCTTCGAAATGTTTTGGACTGTTTTGTCAATAAAATTATCATACGGGACACTGTTGTTTTAACTGTAGCCAATTACCTAATTTTTCGTCTGTGCTCCTTGAATTTTTTCATTCTTGTTCCAAGAAATTTTCTAATCAGGGTGATGTCTTTGAGTTTTAATTCTTATGAGCAGTAAATTTATTACTTGTATTTCTTGGTTAAATACAATAAAACTGTCTAAAAAAATGAGAAATTCTCCGATTTTTCAAAATCTTTTTCTTCTTAATCACTGTTATTCATAAAGTCTGTGAAAATCTACAATATTTATCAAACATTAAAAGTGTGTAAAGAACATTTTGCATAAAAAGGCATAGCCACTGTTTTATCTCCTATTATCTAAAAAATAAACAGAAATGCATTAAAAATATTTATTAAAAAGATTTTATTAATCAGACGATTTTTGTATTTATGATAAAATCTTTAAAATTTTGTTGCAAAATCTTAATTTAAAAGTAGAATTACAATGTCAAAAAATATTTTTGGTCATACTTAGACATACTCGAATGTATTGTTTCCATTTTTGATTTTGATCCTGGTAATTTTTTCCCCGCAAAATAACAATAAAAATATTCTCATATGTCACGAACTTTTTGATAGACAGTGTACACTGAAAGTAGTATTAAAATTACATAATTTTTACATTAAAATTTAAAGTTATTTTACTATTATTAAATAATAAAACATATAATTCTCCTATATACAGTGAAACCTCTCTTAAGCGGATACCGATCCTGACTAGCAATCTGTTCGCCTTTTAGAGGTAAAAAAGCATGTAAACTACATAAATGGGGAATTAAAAAACTATCCGGCAAAGGGAGGTGTCCGCCATGGGAAGTACTAAAAATCTACATACTTGAATTAACATTAAATTTTAATCATTTTTGTGTGATGTTGTGAAGGGTTGTTACAGCTCGAAGTGTGTAGGTTTATAAAGTCACATAATATTCTATTGTTACGCACTGTATTTCGAAATTTTTTTCTTCGTCAGACGCACTACAACAGATTGAATAAGACTTATTATAATCAAATTTAGACAATAATTTTAAATGAATATAACTTATGGCAGTTCTCGTGTCCAGAAAGTGATTTTGCTTAACTTTTTGTTTTGACGTTAAGTCCGTTTTACATTTCACTAATTTCTGTACGAGAAAATAATACAAAGAAATATTAATAAAAATGTTATGTTACACGTCTTGTTTCTATACTATTTTTGGTAACATAATTTGTTTTTCTGTTTACGCTACCCTAAAACTTGATATAACTTTTTCTAGTTACATCTTCAATGATAATGTAAAGCAGGCATTACTTAAGTAGGAAACATTGATTTGTTTTTTCTTTCTCCTTAAATAAGGCAAGTATATATTAAAATGAGGAAATTACTGTATATTAAAACGAGGAAACTGTTATTAAAATAGCAGTTTAATTAATAAAAAAATCATTAGCTAGGGAGAGAGAGAGAGAGAGATTGTTAAGGAGAATCGAGGAAACTTGAAATATGAAAATACCTAAATTAAAAAACAAATGAAAAATTGCGGAATCTGTAATGATCAATTAATTCAGCAAAACTATTTTCTCAACTTCTTGTGTGTCATATTACATATTTCATACTCTTTGAAAAATTAAATACCTTCAGAACGAGCAAATATTTGTCCTGATGGCGGTTATTTCAAAAGTTAAAATACACCGAAACGTTTAAGTTTAAGTGTGTATTGTTGTACACTTTTACTTATTTTAAGAGGTGTTTAATTATATACTATATCACGACCATTAACATTCCCGAATTCTAATTAAATTTATGACTGTATTGTACGAGTAAAAATCGAATAAAGTGCGTCATACAGGCATTAAAAGCTGAATAAAGTAGAACTTAAAATAAAGAAAAGTAATTGAAGCACTTGTCCGTTGAAAATTATCGCAAAATATGTACTATCGCGGCCTTAAAATTTTGCACGATTCAATTTTCCGCTGTAAATATGGCTTTCTTTAAGGGCTTGTCAAAAATTATCATTTTAAACGTCAAATAACAAAAAAATAAAAAAATATATGTATTATTTGTCCTGAAGAAGCTGCCAAACACATTTATTTCAATTCTACAGTGTCCGAGCAATTGTAATTACATATCTGTTTGTGATATTAGAAATAGATGGAAGTCCAACCATAGCTTGATAATAACGAATAAAGAGGCAAATACTGGGCTAAATACTAAAAAAAATAAAAATTTCCTCCAAAATAGAATATCAATGCCTATGCATTAGGTTCGTTATGTTTTGTAATATCGCCCTAATATATTTTTTTCTAAAGCGTTAGTCTTCTATGCTCTGATTTGTTTTTTGACAAATCAGAAATAAAACAGAATTGCATAAAAAGGAAACGGACGATAAAATGGAAGCGAGCGAAAGTATTAATATGATGGGTGTCATGAATCTTGGCGAATCTTTTTATATAGAACGACTGTCTAGGTAAATTACAATTAATTTAAAAAAAAGAAAATATAATAAAAGTTTTTTTAATAAGGGAGATAGGTGTCATCTAACTGGGTAATTATTTCCATATAGAGTGATAGTAAACTGGTTTGTGACCTAATGTGCATCTGCACCAATTGGGAAAGTGATGATTACGGATACATATATATTCAATGTCAACCAGTGTTGTCCAAAAGTTTACCTCTACATTTTAAAAATTTGTATCTCCCTTATTGAAAACCTTTCATTATATTTTCTTTCTGTAAATCGATTGAAATTCACCTCTACCGTCGTTCTATATAAAAAGATTCCCCAAGATTCATGATACTCTGTATATGTCAGAGCAAAAAAAAAAAACTATAAAAAGAATGGTAAACAGAGCTAAGCATGTAAAGAATGGTACAGCAGAGATAAACGAAGAGAAGAAAAAAAAATTGATAGCTACAATACCTTAAAGAATGTTTGAAAACAGAATGTGCCGGTTTATGTTTTAAAAAGAAGTTATGCAATAAACAACAAAAATATCTTTATTAATTGATTTATTACTTAACAAGAAATACCTTTGCTTATATCTAAGTGTAACCGTATCTAAAAAAATGTACCCCTATTCTTTTTATTAAATTTCGTACAGTAACTTCGCTCATTTGTGTGACGTCCTATTCCGTATTTTTTTTAATTATCTAAATTTGTAACCACTTTTTCTTGTATGTCTTTTAATATTTCCTCTATACCTTTCTTTTGGACACAATTCTAGACAATTAAGTACATTCCTTCTTTGTTAAAAAGAATATTTACCTCGAGTTTCTGTAGGTAATATTGCTCCGTAGTAAAATCGGGCCCAAATATTAGTAGTTTCGTTGCGATAAATACCTGGCGTTTATTGTTCTTTGAGTGAAAAACGCAGATGACTTCTTCCCACAGGAACAAATTACCCAGCTAATAAAATTTTCCAACAGAGATGGTTTTGCATGGATGGTTAGCATGATTTCCGCTAACAACAGTATAAAACCAAGATCTTCATGTTGTGGTTTTCTTTTTCGCAAGTTGAAATACTTACGTTTACACTTTTAGCTATAATACCTATCGTAGACATTGAGCAATCCTTCCTCGATAACATAACAATCCTTTTGTTGATTTTTAATCAGCAGGACCCTTTTCTCTTCCATATTTTGCTAAATCTTTTACTGACACATTCATTGATTTGTTTACTGTGTTAACCATAAACTATTTTTGCTGCGCCAATGTTGCACAATTTGTTACCTTTTTTTCTTTTCTCATACTTGACATTTTATTTTACGTGCAAGTGCTAAATATTGTAAGAAAAAGAACAGACTTGGTCAAAAATAAATGTGTATTATATTAATACTAATATAATGATATTTAAAAATGTGTTCCAAGTCGGCTTTGATTGCGTTGGATTCTTCATGTAGAGGTGACTCATAAGTAACATAATGGCAAAGATATACAGTGAGCTTCAAAAGATTGGAATTAAATTCATAATTTCTTTCCTTTTGACATTTCGAAAATAACGCTCGGACAGTTAAATTTTGTTTTTAAAAAGTACTAGTTTTTACGTGAAAATCTATTTTTATGTCATTTGTTTTTGAGTAAGACGTCATTCACAATTTTTTCTTGATTCTGATATTTGACGTTTTATAGGAAATTTTTTGAGCAAATATTGAAACCTTATACGACGCATCTCACCAATGAAATAAGAAAAATTTCGTATTGCTTTTTGTTCTGGGCTCTTTATTAGGAGATGTTCATAATGTGGGTATCCAACTTGTCGTTAATGCCATAATTGTGGCAGTTGTGAAAAAAGGTATGCTAGTAGAAAGCACAATAAAAAATAAGCAATTCCATATCTTACTTACCTTTCTAATTTTGAAAAATATTTATCTTCAACATTTATTATTGATATTAAAGAACGCAGAGGAAAAAGCACTTTCATTTTTCGGTAAAAATCTCTTGATAAAGTGTCGGGAATACATACACTGATAAAAGTTTTTGTGTAAATTTACTGCAATTATCGGTGGCTGTCAGTGACCACCGATAATTATAGTCAATTTAAACTCGTAATTACAGTAAATTTACACATAACTTTACCTGTCTAAGGTATACCTACACTGATAAAAAGTTTTTGTGTAAATTTACTGTAATTATGAGTTTAAATTTACTATAATTTATGTAAGAGTAAAATTGTTCATTGGACATTTTTTGAATCAGTGTACACTGAGAAAAATATGAGTTACTTCAACTCAAAACACGTTAAATCAACTTCAATTTAGGTTGTATATAAAAAATTCCATGAAGGCTTTGTATCAAACCATTGAAAAATGTTGAAAAAATATGTTAGCACAACATAAAATATGCGTTCAATTAAAAATTAATGATGTTTTATTTAACTCAGTGCAAAGTTACAGTAATGTGAAAAAATATTTTAAAATAAGTCACAAACATTTTTAGATCAATTCAATAAGTTGTTATAACAATGTAATCTAAATTTGAGTCGAAGAAAATAAAATATATGACCAACACTTTAATTGATCATTAAATCAAAGAATGTGCTGTAAACATTATCGCAGCATTTTGCGATACTGCCAAAGTAAGGTGGTAAACCCTTCAACCTTTGGTGGTGGTGCAAGAAGAGCTGAAACAAACCGCTAAACGAATTTTATAAAGTCGGACACTTTCGAAATATGAATGACTTTTATTCATTTAAGAAACGATGTCGAACAACAAGGTTACTTATGCTGGGTCAGGCAGTAAATATACCTGAAGTTTTAGCAGACGCCACCTGTAACTCGATAGCAAGAATTTAAATAATTGTTTACTGTTTATTCCTGCAAACATCACACAAACATATCACGTATCACTCAATGTTACATGACTAAATGTATGACGTCTTAATAATGTGTGAATTAACCCTCGCTTTTAGTAGACTTAACATTTATTCCGTTAAATAAAAAATTAAAATAGGCACATAAAGGCAAAAGCACTTTACGATCATTTTGAAATTTCAACTTTAGCATTTCAAACACTTTTATTTTAAGGCAAAATATTTACATCGTTCAGTCAAATGTAATACTTTAAAATTTTTTTGGTGTTATTTCAACAATTTCCAAGATGTTTAGTTAAGAATATTACTGTTGAAACAAGTAAATTTTATTTAAGTCAACGCACAAAAAGTTGACATTCAAAAAGTTGTTAACTTAACTATTTCATTTTTCTCAGTGCACAAATTATTCGGGATTGAGAGCATTAATTCAACTCCTAGAAATGTTAAATTAATATAAATCATTTAACACAAATTTCAACGTTAATTCAATCACCAGAAATTGTAATTTAATTTATTTTTTCTTTGGATTGAAAACAGAAATGGTTAATATTACTTAAAAAATTAACATTTAATCCTGGTTCTTCCAACATTATGATTTTTGTGCGTCACCAACATCACATGTTGAACGAAACCAAAGTATTAACAAAAAGTGTACTATTGAATAGAAGAACATGTAATGTTATTTCTACGTGTCTTTGCTGTATTTTAACGTATTTTATGTTGTTTCAACTTCAAAGCGCCAACAGTCCAAATATTGTAAATTTAACATTTTCATTTTTCTCAGTGTACACTGAGAAAAATGAAAATGTTAAATGCATAAATAAAAAGTAAAAGCGACAGTTAATTCCCGTATTAAAAAGACGTCATACATTTAGTCATGTAGCATTAGAACGATATACGAATTTACGTGTTACGTTTGCAGAAATAAACAGTAAACAGTTATTGAAATTCTTGCTATCGAGTTGCAGATGGCGCCTGCTAAAACTTCACGTATATTTACTGCCTGTCCCAGCATAAGTAACCTTGTTGTTCGACATCGTTTCTTAAATGAATAAAAGTCATTTATATTTCGAATGTGTCCGACTTTATAAAATTCGTTGAGAGGTTTGTTCAGCTCCTCTTGGCCATCTCACCAGAGGTTGAAGGGTTACCTTACTTTGGTAGTATCGCAAAGAGGTGAACATTTAATTGATGTTTCCGGAAACGATAGCCTAGATTGAATTGACTTTACGCTTTTATTAACCGTACTGACAAGTTACTTTTATATAAAAAATATAATTTTAATTCCCTAACAGCGTTCAGACAAATAAAATATTTAGCAATTTTAACAATCTAAAGTTGTTGTATTAATCTTCTTGTGCATTAAAGCAACAAAAAAGATGTCTTCATTGTATGCTTGCCTCAAACAAAATATTGAGTTGATTCAATATAAAATGTTTAACATTTTTTGATGTTGGTTCAATGACTATAGTCATTGAACATAGTCATTGAACCAACATACGCGTGATTGCTAATAGGTAAACGAAAAATATTGTTAACTGGAACGCGTTTTTGGTTGACTGAACAGTTTATTTTTCTCAGTGTATTAGATAGCTTATACATCATTTTAAATAATTTTTTTTCTCTAAAATTTTCCCATAAAACATCATAAATTCTTGATGTGACTGGACAAATTCAAAGAATTACCAGAATCAAGAAAAAAAAATTGGGGGTTGCTATTTAAAAAAATATCGATGACGTCATTACTCGAAAACAAATGACTGTCAAAAATGATTTTTATATAAAAATATGCGTATTTTAAAAACAAAATTTACCTGACCGAACATTTTCTCGAAATGTCAAAAATAAAGAAATTGGGAATTTTATTCATTTGTAGCTCACAGTGTAATGAAACAGTGATTTTGGGATTGCTTACTGAAGTATATTTGGTACATAATATGAATATTTTAACAAAATGTTTCCGTATGAAAATAATATTGCTATAATAATTATTTTCGTTACTACTGAAGTCCTATTAAGCTTAAAACTAATCCGATTATGTCAGGATTAAAATTATATATGACTTATGTTTCCAAATTTGTTATTATAGCAACCACCACACCACCGTAAGCAGAAAAAATAAATAATTTTTTATTTTCGTCGTTAATCCTGCTTTAGTTTATTTACACAAATTTTTGTAGTTTATTTTTAATGTCTATGGGACATAAAAAATGAATATCAAAATTTATGTACTCATATTTTTAGGTTTTATTGCATATTTATGGCGAAAATTTTGCTGCATTATGCTACCTATATATTAGTTGTTTCACAGTTCCTTTAAGAAATTCCTGTATCTGTTAAAGAGAGGAAGGAATGTAATATACACGAATTAAGTAGAAATTTTAAGCTTATTAATTCCGTCTTTATTTTTCAAACAAAGAAATATTTATTTCTATTTTAAGGCATAAATAGTAATACAAAATTACTTTCGTTTGTTTATTTTTACTATTTTGTATTATTTTTTTATCTCGCACTGCCTCTGCCTGTTTTGCATAATTTTATTTTTCTGATAACTAATTTTTGCAAATATTTTTCAATTGTCATTTACTTAAGTTTTTGGTAACTGGATAGTATAATGTACAAAATACGATTCATTTGAATACGCAAAATGAATTATTAACATTCTATGATGGACACAAAAGAGCGATTCAATAATCCGGTAAATCAAAAAAAAACTATGTGTTGTTTACGAAATATTTTATTGTAGAAATCAGAAATTGCAAGTTGATTGTTGAGAAATGGATTAATAAAAGTGTTTTGTATTTGCTGCAATTATCGGTGGGCACCGCTGACCACAGCTTTTGTAATTGTGCTTTTTTTTTATTTGGCGTCGAATGTGGTGATGACAAGGGGTGCTTATTGTGAACGCACCACAATTTTGATTACTTGTTGTAAATTTTATTTTCTTATAATCTTTTTTCATTTGTTACAACAGATCATATTCTTATTGTCTTTTCTCGCATGTTACAGTAGATCACATTCTTGTGTTGCCCTATCGTATTGTTGAACGAGAAATCTCGAAAGCAAGGTTAGGTATGGCAAGTTCAAATATCAAATGAACAGCTGTCATGATGGTTCACAAAAAAATGTTCATGGCCAACTTCGACGCCAAATTAAAAAAAAAAATACTCTTTACTTGTAGTCCTGGGTGACTGTGGAGTCAAACATTTTATTAATTAGGTACTGTTTCAAATTACAATAAAACATTAAAAACGTAAACAAGAATTTATATGTTGTTTAACAGTCACTATTTGAGATGTCAATTCAGCGATACGAAGTAAGAACTAGTGCTAATGGTGCTAGTAGTAATCGAAACCGGTTTTTTTGATAATCGGTTAACCGGTTTTGGATATTCGCGGTTTTGAAGAAAGCCGAAAATCGGTTATTCGGATAATGGGTTATTCGAATATCCAGTTATTCGGATAACCGGATATTCGAATATTATCGTTTTTTTGGAAAATCGGATATTCGAATAACCGGTTATTCGGTTAACGGATATTCAGATTAATTTCAGCGAATTCTATAATAAATTACAATACTTGCAGTACCTAGATATTTTCTGCATTTTCTAAATATGTCGTCTGGCAACAGGAATGTGCCCAGCAGTTGAGATTAAGCAAAATTCAATGCGACTAAAACTTATGGCGAACACGTTTAATTTTAATGAGAGTAATCCCCTTTATTTTGTAACTCATAACGACATCGCTATATGTATAAGGACAATCGTTAAGGGAGACATTTTTACCAATCAGTACTTAGATACAACTCATTTTTATGTACTGATTGGTCAAAAATATGTCACTTAACCATTATCGTTGTGTAACGATGTCATTATCAGTTACAAAATAAAGGGGTAAGACTGCCTTTTCACAAAGAGTCTCGTCATAGACGCGTATAAATTATTGCTGGCAACCGAAACCGGTTTTTTGGATAATCGGTTAACCGGTTTTGGATATTCGCGGTTTTGAAGAAAACCGAAAACCGGTTATCCGAATAATCGGTTTTTGGATATTCGAATAGTTGGTTTTTAGCATTATTTGGAAAACCGGTTATATCCGAAACCGGTTTTTAAAGAAATCGATTAACCGGTTTCAATTTTTTCCGTTTTTTTGCCAGCACTAGTAAGAACCGGCGTTTATGTTTGATTTCACAGCCACCCATGATTACAATAATTGTTGCACACATGTTACATATAGATTAATATTGTGATTTTGTATTGTAATATCCATGATTACTGTTGAACAAGTATTAATATTTTCATATGCGGTAAATAAGTAATTTGTCCAACAAATCCAGACAACAAATAAATTTGTATAAAAATGCTATAAGAAAAGAAAACTCATTGTATTTGTATTTAGGAGTATCCAGATGCTCGCACATGTTCGCGAGTATGAACGTGGCGATGTCACGGCGATGCTCGCAATGTTATAAAAAAATCATCAAACGGTTCATTTCTTTTTTGCAAACGACAATATACAAAAAACGGTGTCTTACAAAAAACGCCCCAAGCCATAACTCCTTTATTTATGGGCTAATTTTAAAAAACAAAGAGGCAAATGAAATGAGACTAAAGACACTATAAAGTGTGGTTAGTATTTTTTTTTTAATTACCTTCATGGTCAAACGACTGTCATCTTCTATTTTTTAAATGGTTCTGTATATTTTTTATTATTGTATCTCGTAGAGCTACTTTTTCTAAATTCAATAATGTGCAACATTTCAAGTTTTAACCAGCAAATATTGCAGAAAACATTAATGAAAGAATTGAGTGTGCAAATGTAAGTTGCTTTGTGAAAAAAACTCACGTCATTTCTTTCTAAACCATGTACTTTCTGAGGAATGTAGGAATGAAGTTTGTGCTTTTTCTGCACAGTAACTTTTGATATTCCAGTCAAACCACAATTTCGATTATTAAAAACACCATAATGTGTGTTTAGTTTAATTGTTTTTAATTATCTTCATAGTCAAATGACTATCAACTTTATTTTTTAACACGCGTTAAAAGTTGTACAAAATTTTTGGTTACAATGGATAATAATCAGTTGACTGACTTATTGCAAGTTTATTTTGAATGCAATAAGAACAGCAGTCGAGCAGTGCAACTCTATAGAAAGTACATGGTTCAGAAAGAAATGATCCTGAGCGAAGACAGGTTTTTTGTAATTTTTATTTAAACAAAATACGAGGACCCAATCTTTTTTCAAAAAATTTTTTGGTCCGACGAGTGCACTAATTTAACTAACCACACTTTATAGTGTTTTTAGTCTCATTTCATTTGGCTCTTTGTTTTTTAAAATTAGTCCATAAATAAAGGAGTATGGCTTGGAGCGTTTTTTGTAGACACCCTGTATAAAAATAGATACGCAACAGAGATTCTTTAGGATGCAAAGTCCACAGTCAAGAGAGAAGATTTTGACAGTTTTAAATTTATAAAAATATTCGAAACTGTATTAATTATGATCACAATCGTTACTATGGGAATTAATTGCCAGATAAGTTATTTGGAGATGAAAAGATCAGGCCTAAGTATAAAATGATTGTCATCATTATTATCAAGTGCATTTTATAAAATTTCGCCCACTGTCTTAGTAAATTCATGTAGATTTTGCGCTCAGATATATTGAAACGTCTACATGCATGTCCTCGTACATATCGGTGTATATGGCATTTACCTGATTGTGCACATGACTGTAGATATACAGTGACTTTCAAAAAGGGTGCTACAAATGGAATTTTTTTTTATTATCGGTTTTTATAAAAAATTATTAACGCAGAACGATTCTGCATCCCTTAAAGTCAAATTGGAAAATATCAGATGAAATTTATCTTGAACGGTATACAGCGTGGACACCGAGAAATGAAGACGGCTTAAGAGTAAAGTAGCCTTATTTTACAAGATACAGCAAAATGTCATAGGAATAAGTTGTTCAGAATTACAAGTTATAGCTAAATATTATAAAAATTACAGTCTTCTATCTCAAAAATAAAAAAAATCACAATTTAGTGTGAACCACTCTTTATACACACTACATTAGGAAATACTGGTTGGATAAAAGTGTCCGCCAAAATAATATGAACAGGAAAACATAAAATTCGTTCTTATTTCTCAAAGATTTCATTTGATTCTGAGAGATTATTTCAATGCGATCCGAAACTTTGTGCTTCCTTGTAGCACCCTTTTTGAAAGACACTGTAGGTCGCGAACTTTCATAAATTCGCGACGATGTGTAAGTGTCTGAAATTCTCAAAATTTTATGTATCAAGAAATTAGTTTTTTACTTAAAAGTATTCAATTGCAGTTGCAAGCATGGCAAAATTTTACTTGCACTTTTGCCGTTGTACGAATACTGGTTTTGGTCGACCTCTGTAATTGATACACAGGAAACTATTCAGTGTTACCATTACTTGGATTTGCTCTACTTTACAATGCATTTTCGTAAGTGAATTACTTTCACAAAGATTTCTTTGAATCTAGACGATAGATATAGATGTTGTTTTCGACTTTTTGTTCCGTTGTTTTTAACAACTTTTCTAAAGTTTAATGAAAAATGTTATCTAGAAAATTTGGTTATACACAAGATGTGTAAAATTATCTACTTCTTTTCCACCAACGTCAGTCGAATGGTGCGCGTCATTCTAAGTAGATAATCGTACGACGCAAACAGTAATAAAATCGGCGCTCTTTAATTTACAAATACCAATTATTGTATCAGCCTTGATAATGTTAATTAAGTTAATTTTACTACTATTAAAAAGTATTATTAATGGACATTATGATTAACGTTGGGCAAAACAAGTGCACAAAAAGGCTTCAAAGTGAAAATACCGTTTTTGACCTCTGTCAATCCATTGCATAATTTAGTTCTGAACAATTTTAATAGAGATATTTGCTTAGTCTTGTTTTAGGAACTTTTCTGTAACAGACATACAGGTATAATGTTAGATTCAAATTTCTTTTTACTTTTATTTTGTCTAAGAAAGATATACAAAAATTCGAACATGTAAGCATGTATATTGTCCATTTTTATTAAAACGACTTCTGGATAGCAGTCTGCTATCCTGCTAGAACTCACAACTTTTCCATTTTTATACGAATAATATGTATAAAAGAAGAATGTTTCTCTGTAGTGACGTTTTTCTTTTTTTTTTAACTGTGGGATGTTTTATATTAGGTTTATAAATAGTGAATTCACCAATTAATGATTATGGTGGTGGTTAACTTAAACTGTAATTTGAAGAAGGAAGAAAAGTACATAGTAGGCAGAAACTCTTTGAGAAAGAAGAAATTTCCACCTCATTCTATAAATGAAATTTTCTCATATAGAAAGTTAAGTAGGTATGCTTTTGCTATAAAATATTTGGTATATTTTAAAAGAATTCTTATTCTATTCTTATAAAAAAAATTTCCAGATTTTATAAAAAAAGTTATAAACAAATTTTTGGTTAAGTATACTTGAATTCATACATGGAGAATTGTATTTTCTTCAACCTTTCTGTTTCAGAATTCAGCTGGCATTAATGTACGAAAACAATTTTCTGCTCCGGTTAACGTGATTAAGCAAAGACAAGAAGCAATTGAGTTTCGGAATTTATTACTGATTTATTAACTTTAGTAAAAAGATATTGGATGAAATAAACTCGGCGAGATTAATTGCATAAAGAACCTGATTACTTACGGCCCGCAAAAAATATCGATTAAATTCGTCATCGGGCGAGATATCGTTTTGAAATTAATTATTGTCAACTTACACATTGTTTCGGTGCGTGGTCTTTGAAAAAAATGGTCGTAAAACGAGAGAAAACAATCGGATTTCAGAGAGATATCGCCTTGTTTTCAACATGCTACTTGTAAATTGATTAGAAATAAGCAATTTTACGGATGGCTTGGCACGTTTCTTGATACAAAAACCTTATTGAAAATGAGTGGCGAGCCTCGACTACACCTGATAGATATCAGGCGAGATGTTATACTTCTTTCGGTACAGAGACGATTAAAAATTCATTTGCGAGCAATGAGCGATGTTTATGATTTCTGGGTTTAAGTTATTTATGGTTCTGCAAGAGAGAAAGGGAAACGACCCTAGCCACTTATTTCTTAATATAGGGTGTAACTTCTAGCTCTATATTGCATTTTTAATTGTGAGTTTTAATAATAGGGTTGGGGTGACAGCTGAATTGCATATATTTTTTTTCTAGCGACCCCATTCCATGTGATTTATTGGATGAAAATAGGTGGAGTATTTAGAATCCCTTGTTGTATTATGCAGATATTGGTAATTTTGTACGTAAATAGAGCACTAAGACTATCCAGAAAATTGATATTGCGTGTTAACAACTTAAAGAAACTGGGCTTCCACTCCCAAAAAATCTTATATGAATAACATTTCGTGGGAAATAACTTTTCATGAATTAAAAGTAGTATTAATTCTTAAGGTTCAAGCAGAATGCAACGCCGTTAGCTGTCAAATGAATGTTAAATACAAAAGTTCAAATGTCATTGCATAGAATGAACGACGTTAAGCGGCGTTGCACGCGAAAAGTTGGTCAACTTTCAACTTTAGCGGCGTCAAACGTCATAATACATAATCAAATATGTCCCACCATCGCATTTTCATCTGGTAATTTCTTGTATATGTGAATAATTCAATATACGAGGGCCGCCTTTTAAGTTTTTACAAATGACTACTAGATGGCGCTATTGAGATGTGACATGACTATTTTCGTAAAATTTGACATTTGTTATTGCTAAAACAGGGACAGCTCAGAAATCGGCCGAGTAGTTTGTTTACAGTGAGCGTTTAAAAAAAGCAATTTTGTAGAAAAATGGAAATTTCACGTGAAGGTTTTCGTTGGATGATTTTTTATGATTTTAGTAAAGGCTTAACTCAACAACAATGCCTCGAATCGCTTCGATCGGCTTTTGGTAATGAAGCTCCATCAGAAAAGACAGTTTACAACTGGTTTGCAGAATTTCGTCGTGGTCGTGCTTTCGTCAGTGATGAATTTCGTGAAGGTCGACCAAAATCGGTTGTTGTTCCAAAAGACATCGATGTTGTGCGCAACATGATTGAAGAGGATCGCCATGTGACTTACCATGAGATAGAGGCATTCTTAGGCATATCGAAGACTGCAATACATTCGATTTTGCATGAACATATAGGCGTGAAAAAGATCTGCTCCCGATGGATTCCGCATAATTTGACTGAAGCTCAGAAAAAGGCTCGTGTCAATTGGTGTAAGGAAATGATCAAGAAATTCGGCCGAGGAACTGCAAAATCCGTATACAACATCATAACAGGTGACGAAACTTGGATATATTCGTACGAGCCGGAAACTAAGCAGCAATCAATTGTTTGGGTGTTCCAAGATGAACCAAATCCAACAAAAGGTGTTCGTTCACGAAGCTCTTCCAAGAAAATGATTGCTTGTTTCTTTGGTTGTACTGGACATGTCGCAACCATTTCTTTAGAGGATCGAAGAACAGTTAATGCTGAATGGTATACAACAATTTGTTTGCCAGAAGTCATCGATGAAATCAGGAAAAACAACCGAAAACGTCGCATCATCCTTCATCATGACAATGCCAGTTCTCACACAGCACGTTTAACAAATGATTACTTGAAGGAGAAAAACATCTCATTGCCCGTATTCACCTGATTTATCGCCTAACGACTTCTTTGTGTTCCCGAAGGTCAAACAAAAAATGCGTGGACAGCGATTTTCATCACCTCAAGAAGCTGTTGAAGCCTTCAAAAACCATGTTTTAGAGATACCACTTTCGGAATGGAAAAAATGTTTGGAGAATTGGTTCGAACACATGCAAAAGTGTATAAAACTTAAAGGCGAATATTTTGAAAAGCAATAAAACGATTTGTACCAAAAAAAAAATTTTCTTTCCTTGTTTTTGTAAAAACTAAAAAGGTATCCCTCGTACATTACATCAGGTGTAACATATACATAATATAATAATATAAATACTTGAAATTTATCCATTTGTGGCACAAGTTATTTCTATTTTTATGTTAAACTGACGACGTTTCACGCCGCGTTATCTGTGGGTGTCTTTTGAAGTGACAGTTGGCAACGGTGGGTAACGGCGTTGCATTCTGTTTGACCCTTTAACATGTGCATACGGAGTATGAGAAATCTTAAAATACTTTTAGGTACCGATTTTACAATCGTCGGAGAAGCATTATTCTTACACTGAGAAAAAAGAATCTCAAATATTGTTTCATTCAAATAAGTCTTATTTGTGTTAAAAAGGCTATTTATTCACATGAAAATAATTTCTTATCCCCAAAGAAAATATTTTATCCCGAAAGAAATATATCTTTGCTAGTATTGAAAGAAACAATTTCTTTAACTACATAGAATTATTTTTCTCAGTGTAGAATAACGTGACGTAGGTGTGACGTAGATATGGAGGAACATTAAAGGATATTCGGCGAACAGTTATTCCGTCCTTATTCCACGATTGTAAAACTGGGCCTTAATGTTAAGTTATGCGCAGATATACAGAAAGTTTTTAATTGGTGTGAACATGACGTCAAGAGATGATTTCAAGGTAAAAATTAATAACTTATTTAGTTTATGGAATAAATTCTGTTCATAAATTATTAATATCTTAATTTAGTTAAAATATCAACGAGAAAATAAAATTATTTACATTTGCTTTAAATGACTTCACATTACATACAGGGTGTCGCTAAATTGCGTGGACATGGTTTAACCACAGATTCCTGGGCTTAAAATAAGACGATTTAACCCGACTTATCTACATATGCGGTCAAAATAATAGCAGTAGAACGCCAAGATAGTTAAAATTATTGAAAACACTATTATTTTTATATGAGATAGCGAAATTAATTTAATTAATAAGATGGTATTAATTTTACAAATAATTTAATTCTTTAACGGCCGTATTCACCATTCACAAATTAACAGTCAATTTACTAAGCTACCGTTAAAATTTAAATCTCCGTTAAGTCAAAAGTAAATTTAATTTAATTTAACTATATTTGTGGTGCTACACAAGTGTAATTACTTATAACAAAGCGTTAAATTCTATTAACTGCCAGATAATGCATAATTAACTTAAAAGAGTATGTTTGACAGACCATTAGCTCTTAACAGTGGTTGGTGAATACAGCTTTCATATTTAACAGTCTGTTAACAGCTTAACTGACCTTTAAACATGTAACTGAGGAATGGTGAATACGGCCATAAGAGTAATACATATTTTTTTGAGAATCTGCGGTGCCACTGCTATTATTTTGACCGCCTTGGTACATCCAAAATGCTTCGTTGAGTCAGTATTGTGCTTGAAAGTTGGTGAAAAGAAGGTAATTTTTCTTATAATAAAAGATTGTTTGAACCAATTTGAATGATATGTAGTAAGATTGTCCACAGGAAAGTAGATACCTTAAGTTACATTTTCAGATGGTTTTAAATTCACTTCACATAGTCGATGAATGAATATTTTACTTCTTGCGAAACAACTTTATATGACATAAAAACGTTGTATCAATTTTCGATCTTATCTTGTTTAATCTGACTGTCGGAAAACCTAAATATTAACTTAAATTTAGGGCGATACACACACCTACATCACAATGCTTTAGGTGCAAAATCATTCTTCTTTGTTATTCTTCCCCACCTGTAAATATTTACTATTTTCTATTTGGACTTGAATTGTGATCTTAGCGAATGTTTATTACATTTTTCAATATTTATGTTAAAAACGGGCGTCTTTGTTCGAAGAGCAGAAAAATTAGTCATTGTTTTTTTGAAACGTTAGGCGTCTCAGAAAATGTTTGGGTCTTCAAAGCATGTCTAAAATTAATTTGAAATACAAACATCGCCTCTCTGCTAATTTACTGAAGCAAGTGGTTCGCTGAATAGCAAATCTTTTGTCTAATTTTAATAGTGATATTAACCTGTTGCTGTTTGCGTTTGTGAAAAAGTCCATTAAGTATTCTTAGGTGTGCGGTGACTATGTGTTCTGCTTATTTGTGTTTGCAAGTGCTAATTATAAAGTAGATATTAAAATATTGTCCTAAACAATTTTGATTGATCCGACTAAAAGAAAAAGTCCTGTTATCTTCTGCAAACAGGTGAGATAGATCATTCCGACGATGAAAGTAAACTCGATTTGCGTATTTTAATAAAGCAGATAATTGAATGGCCTAAATCTTGATCACATAAATAACAACAGGATACTAAATGATGATAAAGGCGGAGAGGATAATGAGATTTATGTTTCCAATGCCAGTAGTGATTTAATGATGTTTTTATATGAGCTCTGATCGGATCGATACCTTATTGATTGCGTATTTTTATAAGTTGAGACAGCAATGGAGTTTTTAGGGAACAGGAATTTATTGCGATTGAAATTCTTTATTATTGTTTTATACAAAAATATATTATTTAGACGTTTGCTTGAGTTTCTAATAGAGTTTTCTATTCACTTGAACTGGTTATACTCAGTGTATTTGCATTTTCTTTTAACCTCATGTAATAACATGAGATGAAGAGTGCGCACTAGTGCGGTCAATCGAAAACGCTATAAGATTCAAATGAAGTCGTGTTCATTTTTGGATGTAGATCTTAGACATCGAATTTAGATAAATACAGGCTGAGTTACTGCAGATATATTGTTCACTTTACGATTATAAAAAAAATGTGTTAAAACTTATATTGAATATTATTCTTTATTTGGGATTTATATTAATATTCAATTATAATATAGATCGAAACTTCTCCTTGCACTTGTTTTTGATTCCAACCACATGGACTGACTATGTTTCAGTAACTGAAAATTAAACGACTTTCTGAATTAAAACAATATAGAATTTTTGTCCTTCACGACATAAATGAATCAAAAAAAAATAATAAATATTTTTTGTGATGATATTAGAAGATATTTTTACATCTACATTATTTGTAATATTAAATGTGAAACAAATAAAGAAAACAATATTACCTCTTAGACTTTTGTACAAACTTAAATGTACGTTGAATTAAAGTAAACTTTTCAGAAGCGTTAAACGGTAAACGAAAGAAGGGAAATAATGCTAATGAATTTAATTAAGGGCTTAAGACAAATTAACAAAATTCAATTAGTTCGGCAATCGTGGACGAAAATAATAAATCTTCAGCACAGCAATTCAGCGACATCTGAGTCGCTTTATAAACTTGTTTATCTATTGTAAGGCATTAAGCAAGTTAATTATATTAGAGCCGTTGACAGAAAAATGAAAGAAAACGAATCGTTTGGCGACAGACATACGCTCATGTTTTTTTATTAAAAAATCAATTAACGCTCCTTAATTTAAATCTAATTTCATTTAATTGAAACAATTTCAACACAACGAACGCAATTATCCGAGGAAAATAAAACAAGCAGCAAGACAAACAAGTTGTCAGACTGAGGGGCTTCTTTTTAAAGGATTAAACTTGTCTGGCCGTGTTTTTCACCCATTATTCATGGACCTGTTTTATTAGCGGGGTTTTACAATATCCATGCTACCGGCCAGCATAAATATTTAATTATCAATTTATTTTTCCTCTGCCTCCAAATCAAACCAATTATATTATACTGCTCGCTGCTGCCGTACTAATTTGTTTTATTAGCTCCATTCTACGGCACTGTACGGCCTTAATTGCCTGAGAAATTATATATTACTACTTCTGCTGAAACGTACTTAGTCTCTGGTTTATGTGTGGATAATTTAAAGTGCACGTGTGGTAATAACATCTTATTAAGTATTTTCAGTGGCAGTGCCGTGTAAATTTCAACTTGTTGAAATTTATTTTATTGGTTAACTCACGGTTTTAAAACATAGACATTTCATTGCCACTTTATTATATGTATTTGACAGATAATGCTACCTACCAGTAATTCTGTTAGAGTGATTTGATTATGTAGGTATATTTTCGATTTCTTAAGTAAAATGAATGCACATGAAATTCCGAAAACAATGTAGAATACTTAGCTAGCTAGATAAAGAAGAATATAAGACATTACAAGACAATTTTCTTTCATTAATTTTTTTTCTCATTTAAATAGAGACTGTTGCAATTTTTGTTTTTTGTTTTTCCAGAATGCAAGTGATTAATCCTAAAGGTCGTTCTACTTTACACAATTTGTTGTACAAGAAATTGTATAATTTTTGAAATAATCTAAATTGTGTAGTTTCAAACAGAAAACTACGTGAAATATTGCTTGCTTTAAAAATTGTATCAACCTGTTCTATTTTTAACACAATTTCGTAGTTGCTTGCTATTTTTTCTACACTACCTTTGCTTCTCTCTAATGTTTAATTCTCTTTCCAACAAATTTTTAACTAACACACGGGCAATAAAGGTAATCGTGGCGTCTACATCTATTTTAACTGATAAATAACATGTGGACATAACCAAACATCTGTCAAATGACAGTTACTGGGCAGAATTACTCACTTTTTCTTATACAAGAGGGCAAATTCCAGCGTCACTTACGCGACAATCGTAGCGTGTTTTTTAAGTTTTATCATTTAATATATTTTAACTCTTTTAAGAATGACTTTGTTCGAAGACGTTTAATATAGTTAAAGTTTGAAATTACATTTATTTTATGAAAGAGTTTTCTAAATTCTAGTAACCTTTAATTTTTTAATTCAGCGTCACTTACGCGACAGCTCTGCAACCTGAGTTAAAGAAAGTTTATAAAAACTGTCAATTTCTCTAAAATTATCTAATTGTTTAAAAAACTACTGATATTGTTGGAAGCACAAAATACTAGGTTAATGATATACACATTTGGAATACATTAATCTATTCTTAGTAATAAAACAAACCCAAAAATTTCGCGTCACTTACGCGACACAGATTCGTCACCTGTGAAATCAAAAAAGGAAAATATATTATAATATGAATGTTTTATTCAAAAACGATAAATTTCAATCAGTTAATAATAATTAATTAATAATCTGTCCTCTTTTTAACCGAAATCTTTGTCAGAAAATCATGAATTTTCCATGAATTGCTTTGTGTTAACTTTGAATACTGTATTGCATTTTCCCTGATGTACCTCACACAATGAATTTTACGACTGTTAGGAATTGGTAACAATCTTTACTATCGAGAATTCAATTTTTTTACCACTTTCAATTTTGCTGTTGTCTATTGCGGAAACTAGTCAAATGATTTTTTAAATTTTTTATCAACTCTTGCCATGAAATCTGGACGGCATGTCTTAGCTTAGGCGAAAAGTAAGTCAATGCCATTGTCACTTGATGTTGGTTTACAGTGTAGCTAAGACATGCCGTCCAAAATCCATGGCAAGAGTTGATTAAAAAAATTACTAATTCGGTTGCAAAGGGTGTTTTTTCGCTTGATTGTCGCGTAAGTGACGCTAATTTAACACAAAGTAACGAAGCTATCTAAATGTTTTAAAGCGGAAAATAAAGCTAAATGTTCACAGAAAGAGACTGCATGTTTTTAAGTGATGAATAGTTTTCTAAAACGAGATATACAAATAAATGTTTCTGTCACTTACGCGGAGGATAAAAAATTGGAGACTTTGTAAATCCTTTTTCTTGTACTTCAAAACCAATTTTTATTATTTCAATACTTATTATAAAAACAACATTATTTGTCTTAATAATGAGAGGACAATTTCAGCTGTACCTTTTTTATTTTATGAAATTTGAATGAAAGTTAATGAATCAGTTATTCACTGAACTATACGCGTACATTGGTTACTTTAGTTTAAACTATGAAACTATTTTTTTTTGGACAATACTAAAGGTAAATAAATAGAGAAAATTAAAATTTATTCTTTTGCTAATCATTTTTGAAAAATTGGACAATAAAACTTAAGGATAAAAAATTATCACTCAGGTTGACATTACCGTGGAGTTGCCCAAGAATTAGTGTCGAATATCAAACAAGAAACCTTGAGACAACATAAGATGCTATGCTATACAATTTAAATTATTTCAAAAATTATATAATTTCTTGTTACAATAAATTATGTAATGTAAAACGGCCTTAAGACCGTTTCACATGCAACCGACGGACGGTCAGTTCTGACGGTCGAGTCTATTTCACATGAAAGCGTATCGTCAGCGTCCTGATCGGTGCATTGCTTGCATTAGGTTTGATCGTTGTGTAGTTTGTAACTAGTTTGGAACTGTCAGAACCAGTCGCCCATCGAAATAATGATCAATTTCGACAGTTGCGTTAGGTGTAAAACATTCATTGGTGCATATTTCCAACGGTTCCAAACTAATAGTCAGAACTGCTCTACGCATAGACCAATATTGTAGAACCGACCGACCAACCGTCCTATTTGAAATGGGTCTAGGGCAGGGATGGCGAACCTTTTTTACCAATGGGTCAAATTTAAGTTAAAAATTTTGTAGTAATGGACCACTGGTCAGGTATTTTAAGTCATTAAAAAGTACATCATGAATAAAATAATAAAAATAAATAATAATAATAATAAGAATAAAATAATAAAAAAAACAAGAGATGAAGTCAACGTAACATTAAAAACGTAATAAATTTGATAATTTAATAAAAAATAAATAAAGGAAAAATTGAAATAATTAACAAGAACATAAATAAAATATATATTTTTTGTATTTCTTGATTTTATTTCTGTTTGTCCGTATCTCATTTATTTTTATTTCACTCTATCTGCTATAATATTAATTTGTGGCATTAGCATTAGTAAGTAAAATTTATTGGATTTTTGAAATATGACATTTGACACTTTTCACTAATACCAATTCAAATTACATAGGCATAGCAAAAAAAGTAACACCTAATTATTGAGATGAAAAAAATCCAGGATGAAAATAATTTCTACAAAATTCTTATACAATTTATAAATATCTGCAAGGGCCACTCTAAATATTCTGACGGGTCACTCATGGGTTCGCCATCACTAGCCTAGGGTATAGAATTATATAATATTTAGCTTCCTGAAATTTTCAGTTTTGAAATACATATTTCCAGAAATTTATGAAAAAAAAATGCCCAAAGGTTTGTGTGCTTTTCGTATTCAACATTTTTTTTTAAGTTCACAAATAAACCATCCTAATCTTAGTACTTTGAAGCATGAAATACAGGAATGATGAAAATGGAGTATGCACATAAGTGCCGTGGAATAATCCACGGCCACATTTACGTTTAATGTAACGCCTAACGTGATTTTTAACATCTAATTTGACATGAATCTGCGGTTACAATTAAGCTTAATATCAAATTACTCGTTATAAATTTGTTTTCTTTTCTATATTAACATATCACGAGTAAAAACTACACCAAACTAGTCAAATTAGACTTTGAAAATCACGTTAGGCGTTACATTAAACGCAAAGGTGGCCGGAGAATTAAAATGAATCAACTAATAGTATATTATTTTACAAGTTTCACAAGAAGGCTTATTGTAACACGAGTGGGGTTGGAATACGACGAGCGAAGCGAAACAAGCTCGGAGTGCCCCAACGGAACGAGTATTAGCATCTATTCGTACTTCGTTTTATAAAATCCATTCACGATCTTTTTAGACTCAGAGTAGGCCATGTTAGGGTGACATTTTTGTTGGTACCTCCAAGTGAATATGTTCCATTTTAATTTGATGGTTATATTTTTGAAAATTGACGCCGAAAAACATTGATGATTTTGAGCATTTTGACTTAGTATTACAAAGTCACAAGTAATTATTTGTTTTAATGCTATTATTTTACTTTCTTCATGCCATCGTAGAGTATAAGAAGCAATATAGTCGATGGGACTGACATTAAAGTGTCAGAAGTTTACATTTGTCACATTTTGAGTTCTATCAAAAATCATGTACATAACTTAACGAAAAAAAAGCATGGCCCTCTAGAGTCTAAAAAGACCGTGAATAGATTATATGCATACCACCCAATATTTGCAAATATTTAATTTTACATGTTATTTCCCTATGTCTGAAAAATGAATCAACACCGTGTATAAATGATATAAATTTTCATTTTTCTAAGCGATCTTTACTGCCTTATCAAAATTTTCAATAGTATTGTTATTATCAGTGATCCAGTAGTAATACTTAAAATGCGTGGTCTTAGATTTTATTTTATAAACAGTTGTTTCCTGGAAAACTGTAAATGACAAGCAGGATTTTCAAATTGTAAAACATGTTTCAAATTATTAAATTTTAAACATTACAGACGATATTGATTGGAAATGGAATTAAAAAAATACCGAATAAATGCATTTGCTTTTATGAGAGAAAAGAAAGTTGTCAATACATTTGAAAACTGTCAATCATCAATTGTTAAATTTGTAAGGTTATTAGTTATTACATATGAAACGTCCGATTTTACAACAAACTAACATCCTTTTTAATTTTTTTTTTCATCGACCGTTTTAGTAGTCTTTTTTCAAAAATAAAATGTTTTCCTATTCTTGTTATAGTAACTTTTTTTTCTATAAATGTTTTATTTCTTACGAAAAAAAAAAATAAAAAAAAAAAACTTAATCATATTGTGACATACAATGAATAATGTATCTTTTATGATAATCGGCCATGTTCTGTATAAATGGTTTTTATATAAATTGAATAAAAATACTTGGTAATGTTGTTGTATTTACGCAATGTACGATTTACTTTTCGGATCATCAGGAGTACTGATTTTATTAAGAGGATTCAATCTCAATCAATCGGTACCTCATGTTATATTTTCTTGAATTTAGGAGAAACAATCAACGCAGTAAAAAAAATTGTGCTGAATTTCAAAGAAGTTGTGCAAAGAGTAACCACACTAATTTGGCAAAGGGTCTATTCTATTTCATGACAATGCTCGTTTACACGTATCGTCTTCAGGGAGGTTCATCGATTACTTGCAACAAAATCAATTGTGTATGCTTCCTAGGCGGCAATTTTATACAGTTTTAAACATCCTAGTTCAACTCTCACTCGGTCGTTTCATTTTCTTGGGAGTTATCTGTTCTGGTATGATGCCCATTGACCTGTGCAGCTGTGCATTTTGCAATTGTGCACCCACTATTCATCTTGGTCAGGTGTGTGTGTCTGAAACTTAGAATGTCAGGGACTATCGTGTCTGAGTTGTTGTAGCTGTTACTGGTGTAACCAAGTCACGGGTTGTCCCTACATATCCCTAACTTCAAAACTCGGCTGACTAATGGGATTTGGGGCAGTCGAGATGTTTCTTATTTTATCATATGATCTTTATTCCAGATGTGCTCTGCTATCCTCGATTTTGTTAGTTCCTATTCTGTGTTATGGATTTATGCTCTTTGGCCCTAACCCTCAGTCGTCTCTTCGTCTGTCCAAGGCACTCTCTGCCACATTCATGAGCTAACATGTACACATAACCTTTGGACTTTTGCTTTTCATTCTCTGGCTTACTATCGACCTTAAAGTGTTTGAAATATTAAATGCCGTTGAATCTGTTACCTACTCCTATTTTTTTTCCGAAATACACTTGGCATATGCCAACACTTGTTGTGCTTGTTTGGGTTTTATGTCGTTGGGGGAGGGGGGTGACATTTAGTAACTTTACTTCTTCCTCTCTTTAGCTCAGGTTTGAAGTAAGATTAGTTGTTTTATAGAGACACTTACCTCCAATTTGACTTAGTTGTTGTGATTTGAGTTGAAGTAGAAGTAACGCCCAGTGAGTATGTGCGAGTTTTTTATAACCAGAATTTGCTTGTTGATACCATGTGTTTAAAATACAATATTTAACTCTCGAATTTTTAACGATCTTAAGCACTAAGAATGTTTAGATAAACTACTGTAGCTATCATTATTCTTGAAATATAAATTTGATGTAGATGATTAAAAAGTATGTTCTACCATAGTGATATTGGACTTTAAAGACTAATTTCTAATCTGAATTTTATGTGTTTTAATTATTTCACCAAGTTTTGCCTTACAATTGGATATTCTAAATCTACTTTTCATAAGTGGATAGGAATAATCGCTGTGAAAAATTGTGTGCGAGAAACAAGTTTTTGACAAAAAGAGGAACAACTGCATTTTAACTGCAACTATAAATTTTGACGATCTGGAAAGTAAAATACGTTGTCGGTATCTCGTCGAAATGGCACTTCATCACTCGGCACGTTCGAACTCTTCATTGCGTGGATCCAGTTCATCATCATCAGATTGTGAGGCGCCCGTTAGTATGCCGCAATCGCGACACACGATGTTCCGTAAATGAAACGTTGAACCTTCGACGGGGACCGGCGATAAAACGTGCATGCACATTACCATGACCTATCTCTATTTTATTTTTAATAACCGAATTCAATATCTCCTGACATTTGGCAGTTCCGTTTATCTCGCGCAATGAAACACTTTTATCGTGGCGCGCACGTTTAATTAAGCAGATATTTACCTATTTTAATTGACATATTAATCATTTTTGGAGTCGGATCGAATAACTAGCCGCTGCCTTTTATCGGCTCAGTTGAAAGCAACCGAACACGCATCGCTCGACCCTAATTTGGACGTAAATATTTAGTAGGTTCGGTATAGTTAATCTAAATTGGATAATTTGGTTCCTCCTCTTGTTTATTTTGAAATTATTTAAATTACTGTTAAAAAAATACTTATATAAATTTAACTGAGGCAAATTTATTTAACTGTACTTGTATCTATGTATTTAGCATCATTTTTATGTTTGTTTCATTCACTTCAAATATGCAAACAGTACGGGGGTGTAATCAATTAAGTTTCACTTATTAATACTGTAAGTTTTCCCACATTAATTCTGCAAATATCAATGGTATAGCTCTGGCCCAAGAATAAAAAAAACTGACCTCTCACAAGAGCTCATCGTCTTTGGCTTGAAAACCTCTGCTCATTCGTGAGATATACGTGCGTGGCGGTTTTTATAAATACATCGTAAAATAATAAAGCTCCAGCAAAATTCACGGTCGCTGGACAATGTTGCCCGTAAGCAATTCTACGATGTATTTTTTTTTAAACGCCATAAAGGTTGACCATGAAAATTAAAACTCATGTCTTAGCTTGGCATCTAACAAATGCCAAAACTGACAATTTAAAAGTACATGAATGGAGACATGAATTTTCTTTTCCACAGCCACCTCTTATGGCATTTTTAAAAAAACACCTAGTATAACGAAAGAAGCTTCTAAATCAACGGTGGGCAACCTTTTGTAAAAAAGATTAGGGATAGTTAATAGCTGCTAGTAGGCGCACGTATACTTTTTTTATTGTTTCACATTTTTGTTTTATTAATATTTGCCATCTATGTATTTTATAAATAAAATTTAGATTTATAAGCCAATTTTTACGTATTGTTAATACCGTTTATAATTGGTGCTCATAAAAGTGTGGTACTTGCATTAATAATGGTTACAGTAAGTGAAACTTGAAGCTTGTTGGTCATTGTATTCATGTTTGTCGAGGTTACAAAAGTACAAAAATTATAGAAAAAAACTTCTCACTCAAAGAAAAAGAAAAACTGTATGTATCGATGCTAAAGGTATTTTTCTATGTGAGACTTTAGTATACGAGTAGAGTTCACGAATTATTGTCTCCAACAGAGAAAGAAACAACTGGGACGTTTCAAATAATTCTATATTTCAACATAATTTGCATTTGGTGAATCGATGACGAAGGGCTTCGATTCTTTTGGAAAGAAAATTGCTTTCATGTCATGCCAGTCACTCATTCACAGCAGAAATTACGGCATAGGCAATCTCATCTTAGTGAAGATACTTATTTTCTCAGTTCGTATTCAGAAAATACGCGATGACTGATCTCAATCGTTCATCTCAAGTTATTTATGAATACTAAAGTAAAATTGAGACTGACTGGCTCTTTCTAAATCCAGATGAGCATTAGATGGTCTCATCCGTAGGTTTTTGAATTCGGGTCTACGTCCTCATCGTCAGAAAAATGAGTTCCTTCAGCTTAGAGAATAAAAAATAATCGTTGGGGAGCAATTTTGGAGATATGTTTTGTGTTAAATACCGTCAAGTTTGCCTTAGTGGTGATTTGGCTGATGCGTTTTTGAGCAGCCGCTAATAAATAATCTAGACACCACACGAGCAGAGACTTGTTTAAGATCCAATTCGTGGTGCAATTTTTTAGAACACTGCCTACTGAAAGACCACAACTTTATGCTATAAATTTTACTGTAAATCTTCTACCATTTTCGGTGCTCCCGTACCTGGTAGATGTTTCTCAAGAGTCTCTTATGAATTGAAAATCCCGAGACCAGTTTTTAATTCCTTGATATGAATAGACAGAATCACCTACATCGGTCACATCGTTATAAATTTCTCAGTTTCATCCATTTTTGAATGAAGGCATACATCACTACAGACTAAAATTAATAAATATTAGGAGTAAATGTTAAAGATATCGGGCGATCAACTGAATTTTACCTCGAAGTTGGCCATAACTCGTACATAAAACGTATGACAAGATAAACAGAGTCGCTTATGTTTTGATATTTAAGTTATCGGTATTGTATTGTGCGGTGATATTGTAAATTTCAGTATAGAAATTGAATTAAAAATGGCGTTTACAGTAGTCCACAAAGCTTTTATGATTAAAAGTTACTTTCGAAACGGACGGAAAATAGATTGTGTTTGGATATATTCAATTCGTGATAGCATGGCAGCACTAATTTCAGAAAACATGTTTTGCGTTCAAAGCCCACCAGAGGTAAAATTCAGTTGATCACCCGATATGTTAGTGCATTAAATTAAAGAGAAAATTCAAGAAATACTAACAATAAAATTAGCAGAAAAATTTCTGCTACAATCGAGATTCGAACTCGAGCCTTCCGGTTGCATGTCAGAAGCTTTTACCAAATAAGCTATCGTGACCCGAAGTTTGAACGTCAGTGTCTAATATACACCGTGTCGCTAAATTCCGTGGACATGGCTTAACCACGGACTCCTGGGCTCAAAATAATATGATTTAACCCAACTTATCAACCAAAATTGCTTGGTTAAGTCGGTATTCTGCTTCAAAGAGGTTGAAAAAAAAAGGTAGTGCATTAAATTAAATGTTTATCCAAACAAAACGTTTACTGTGTGTATCAGTTACTTAAGCAATCACTTGTATAATAGTAGAATAACAACAAATTAAACAGATTTTTGCCTATCAAATGAGGTGGCAGAAATCTCTTCATATCCGGCCAATTTGAATATAAACTTTTGGACCGATCCGTAAGTTATATGCTACTTCTTGTCGTGTTACAGATTTGTAACAAGATTTGTAACATGCGTTCAATTAAAAAAACGGTCAAGTAGGCTGTAATTTTTGTAAAAAGTTTAATAAATTAGTAATAAACATTTATTTTTGCAATGTGTCTTTTGAGTTGGAGTGATGTTAGAAGAAGACATTCAAAAATAAACCTTACTAATTTACACAATATTTTACAAAAATTAAAGCGGTTATAGCCTACTAGACCGTTTTCTTTATTGAACGCACGATACAAGATTACTATGAAGTATTTATGCTTTATTCATATCTAAATATGTATATACCGGGTAACCCAATAAGAGTGGTGATCGGTTATATATATAAAGTGCCTTTCATAAAATTCGTAACAAGTGGGAAACATTTTTATTATTGGTTCTTGCGAATTTTTTTTACCAGAGTTGGTTTGTGCACCAATCAAAATAAAAGACGACACAATTCCATCCAACTGATCATTTAAGATATCGCTGAAAACTTGAAAAATAGAAAGTCTTGAAAATGAAAAATTGCGATAATTCAAAAGTTATTAATATTTTTCTTCTAGAATCTATGCACTGAGATAAAATTAAGTGTAATCAACAATCTGCAGTGTCTAAATACAATAATTTGCTAGAAATATGACCAAAAATCCATTTTCTTAGAATTTTATTTTGTGTGATCTTAAAATTAAAATGCTGTTTTATCATTCAAAATTTACAATATTTTTCAAAAGACCAGAAGTATGCATTTAATATGCCGTTAAGAACAGTTTTTGTACAAAAAGAGTATATTTCGATCTAGTCTTTCTATTATGCAAAAAATAAACGGAAACAATTAATTTTTATTTGTTAAAAACCCAGTGTAACAAAGACGTGTTTTTTAAAGCGAAATTTCTATTTTTTGTAAAAAGCGTCCTATCCTAAAGTAATGTTTTCATATTAGTGATTTTGTCTTAGTAAACGCAGATCAAAGAAAGAGATGATATTTGTTTTTGAACGATTTAAAACAGCATTTTAATTTTGAAACTACATAAAATGAAATTCTAAGAAAATGGATTTTTGGTCATAATTCTAACAAAATTATTGTATTTGGACGCTGTAGGTTGTTGATTACATTTAATTTTATCCGAGTGCATCAATTCTAGAAAAAAAACATTAATAACTTTTGATTCATCGCAATTTTTCATTTTCGCGAATTTCTATTTTTCAAATTTTCTCTTATGAAAACAACTAGCTATTATAATTATACTTGTTTTAGTTATTTTTGAGCGAAAGAATTTGTTGTCCAGATGACAGTAAAATTCAGAAAGATTAAAGATCCTGTAACTCCGTGAACTGAATTAATAAGATTACATTTGATATATTGAATGAGAGTCTGGAATATAATAAATAATTTTCCATTTTCCCTGTTTTGTCCCGGTCCTCTTTTCCATCTTTTTAATGCAACAACATATAAAAAAATTTCGAATCGATCCGTCATAAATTTCATAACATCGTAGGCCTGCACAGACTACAACGAAAGTTCTTGACCCACAATAAAATTTACGATGGCTTGTTTATGTGTCTTGCTTTAAAGGCCCGCGATTGTGTATTAGCGTATTAAACAATAACGCTCACGTCCCATTTTGGACATTTTTCTGAACAAATCATAGAGCACTCTGTAACAAATAAATCACAGTCGACTGAAATTTTTAGAAAGCTTGTCGTGATGATATACACATGTACGGAACGGGAAGCAGGCCCGGAAGTATCGGATCTTGCGACGAATGTTGACATAGGATGATTATCTCTATAAATTTGAAGAGGTAAGGAGTCGGCGAATTCACGATATTGTCAATCACCGTGATCTGTTTACCGACCGGGTGAGCAGCCCTTGACCGATCGTAGTTCCTTCGCCCTGCGTTCCTTCTTTACGATTGTTTTCTGCTCAAACACTCCTAAACCAATTCCGGCATTTGAATTAGTTTTATACAGCTTTTACACTGTTAAAATAAACTGCAGGAGGGCAATAAAACTTGTTTCAATTACTTTGCTAAATTGGATTTATTTGCACTTTAAATAATTTTGATTACGAAATTGCCTATCAGAAAAAAAAAGGGAAATTGAATTGGTTGCTTTTGTTTAACATAAAGCTTTTCAATAGTTTCTTAAAGTTTTTCATATGCAGTTTTTTTTGCTATTGAGTAGCTTTCTACAATAAAATGCGGTGAATATGATTTAACCACAGATTTTTCAAAATGAGATGATGTAACCCAACACATCTACTTATGTATATCCAAACGTGCTCCGGAATTCTACTTCAAAGTTCTTGAAAAAAGGGTTGTTTTTTATTATAACAAAAAACATTTCAATTCATTTGGATGATGTTTGGGGAATGAGGCTCTTCAGAGATTTGTCGATAATAATTTTCAGTATCGAATAGGTACTTTTAAAATCATTAATTTATCGACAATTCGTTTCACCAGATTGACAACCTTTTCCAAGTCTTTGGGTTTTCTAAATATACAGTTACATGGTCAACAGTAATAAGAATTGATCTTTTCAATTTTGACTTATTGATGTTATTAGTTTATTACTGCCTATTATATCGACAGTTTTCCAGAATATAAAGGAGTTGTTTTGTCCAGTTTTGGTTTAAACTATTAATGCACAGAGAATATACATAACTACATAAATTCTAATTTATTTCAGTAAACCATTTGACCAAAGGTTAATTGTATGTACGAGTGTGAATGCAATTAAGCGTTATAAACATAACTCATAACAATGGCTATAGGTGTGTTTCAAATTAATTATTTAGCATAATCAAAGAAAGTACTTTAATCACGCGTCAAATAAATTCCGAAACAACAAGGCAATAAACATTTCGATTAGCTCATAATTATTCATTTATTCAATAATAGCTTGTGAATGTCGCCTACCACAATTGTTACTTTATAGCAAATTTTAATTATTTCTCAAATTGAAGGGATGCGGCACACGTAAACGTAAAAAGTTACGTCGTGCTCTTAGTGGACGACGAGACGAGTCGGTCTTATTACAGTTTCCTTTTCAATTTTGTTTCTCTATTTGAGCGTAAAAACAAATTTGTTTTTTCTCGAGTCCATTATGTGGGGACGTGGAGGGAGGGTTCGGGCCATCGGCGTGCCGCGGACAGGCCTTCTCTGCCGTTCGCTCCGAAATTGCTCCGGACCTAGGCAAGAACAAAATATTGCGTTGCCAATCGATACTGCGTGTGTGTGCCGTTAAAAAAAGAATTTTTCAATTTGCCGGCCGTGACCGGACCGGCTGACATTGTTGCAAGAAGTCAATTCGAAATATGTTATGAAAAAAAAACTGCGTTTATTATCGGAAAATCAAATGGGGAAACAAGTAATTACGATGGTATAAAAATGCATTGCAATTCTGCTGTTCTGCATATTGAGAGATTAAATAACGAGAAAAAAATGAAGTCTCGTGACAAAGCGAAACTGAATTAATACGAAAGCTCGATTTTAGAGTTGCGATAAAATAACGTTAAATTACACGAAACGTGAAATCATTCGCGGCAATCGTAAAAAGAATTTATGGAACTAGGACATTGTAATAATTACTTCATCGAGGTTTTTATATAAATGTAACAATAATATTATGTATTTTTTATAATTAATGCAATTGCACAATAAACATTCTGCTTGCCTAGCACTTTCATATTACTTCTCGACCCTAATTAGTTTTCTCGGCCGCCAGAGTTGCTTTTTTGTTGAATTTAATTAACCGCCACGTCAATATAGAAAAATCGTTGTATTCACGACATGCAAAGCGGCGACCGCTAATAAGATAAAGCAGTGAATGGGCATCGTTCAGTGATAAAACTAAGGCGGTCGAGGAACTTCGGTTTGGTGGTGGTTATTTGATTTCCGCTACGAAGCACCGTTTTATCACACTCGAATCTATTGTTCCGGACAGTTTTTGGTGAGACTTCCGCAACTCTGCGTCTGCTAAATCATCAAATAATGCTAGCCACTAGACTTGGTCAATAACAAAGTAAAGTGCACACGTTTAATTTATATGGTGTATCGAAATGGGATACAGAGTGACTGATAACTATTCCGCATAGAAAATCGAGAGCGAAATCCAAAATTTTTAAAAAATTCCATGTATACAGTATGTCCCCGGAATGAGTTTACGATACGTATAAAGGACCAAAAATTTTTGAATTAAGATTTCATGTTCTGCAGTTCAGGCCTGCTTGGTGTGAAATGAATTTGTGCCAAATTTGACGCCGAAAGTCTTCAAGGTGGCGGAATTAACACAAGAAGAAGAAAAATCAGTGTAGGTAAAGTGATCTTCCTTGTGAATCTAGGAGAAAAATTTAGTAAGATAAAATGATTCTCATTTCAAATTAGGGAAATATACCAAATTTCAACATCCTAGAAAAAATAATTGAATTACGGAAAATTACTAATTAAATTATAAATATTTCAGTAAAGTTGTAAAATGTTAACGCCATCTACATATTTATTGACTAAAAACAAATAAAATATGATTATTCAAATAACACTCCGTCCATATTAGCACCTGACAGTGTTAATGTCTTACAACTGTACTGAAATCCTAATATTCCATAATTCAACTTTTTCTTCTAGGATATTGGAATTTGGTATATCTCCCTAATTTGAAATGAGAATTATTTTACCTTACTAAATTTTTCTCCTAGATTCAAAAGGAAAACCCGCATTCGAATGGAGAACTCTTTTCCCGGTCGATAAAGGTTTTTTTCGAAAGGATGGATGAGATTACTATTATTGCCGAGGAAATTAGTATAATTAAGGAGGCTCTAGAAATTATAATGAATATTATTGCATTTTTAAAATTTCTTTTTTTTGCATTTTTCACGTTTGATAGACATTCTCTTAAGTAAGTACAGAATACAGAATAGAATAGTACACTTTACCTACACAGATTTTACTTCTTCTTGTGTTAATTCCGCCACCTTGAAGACTTTCGGCGTCAAATTTGACACAAATTCATTTCACGCCAAGCAGACCTGAACTGCAGAACATGAAATCTTAATTCAAAAATTTTTGGTCCATTAAACGTATTGTAAACTCAATTCGGGGACATACTGTATATGTATATAATTTTCGAGAAATAATTAATCAAAATAATTTTTGAGGACAATTTCCAGAGCTATGATACGTCCCTGGTTAAGAAAGAGGAGCAGAAGAACGAAATAAGTACAGTCATAATAGTATTTTTTCTACTTTGCGTTCACAATGAATTCATTGTGACACCAAAAACAGTTTCACAATGAAGCTCATTGTGAAACTGTTTTTGGGGAAATTTTAGTCAATTTTTAATTGAAAATATTTAATAGATTTTACAAAATAATTCATTATTTATTTGTTGTTTAACAGAATACTTAATGAAGCTGGATAAGAAAAACTAATAACTTGTCAATGTGATTTTTGTTTGAAACGAAGGGTTGTCAGTGTTGCCACGCATTACAACTAAAATTCTCCATATACTAAGGAGATCCAATTTTTGACATTATTTTTCATATTTTTGTTCAATAAGTGACGCAAAGTAGAAAAAATAGTATATTTTACACGTTCCACAAGAGGCATTGTAACACTCGTTCCATTGGGGCACTCCGAGCTTGCTTCGCTTCGCTCGTCGTACCCCAACCCCACTCGTGTTACAATAAGCCTTCTTCTGAAACTTGTAAAATAATATACTATTATAGTTTTATGATCGTTATGGCGCATACTAATTAATGGGCGGTTACACTGGATCCGTGATTTAAAATTCTGCCGTGTACATCAGAAATCGGTTTAAATGCAACTTCGTGTTAACAAATGTGTACTGTCACAGGATTGTAATGCTGCGGTTACATTGGTTGCGTACTCTAACGATAATCAGGTCGTACGTAGGTAGCACGACGCTGCGCTGGTCGTATGGACAGAGTAGGTTTACTGCATGCATTTAGTTGCAACTGGCTTTAATATAGCTAGTTATGCCATATTAAAATTAGTCGCAACTAAATGTGTGTAGTAAAACCACTTGTTCACACGACCAGTGTCGTGCTACCTACGTACGATGTGATTATCGTCAGAGTACGCATCCTGTGTAACCGTAGCCTAATGGACTGGCGTATACTGCCGAACACGTCAGACCACCGACTAAAATCAAATAAATTTGTTTTTTTCGGACATATTCGGCAAAATCATTCTGCACTCTCTAGTGAGATTTATCCTAATATACGAGGTGTGACAATTAAATAACGAGAATTCTTGCCGAAGAACGCCATGGGCAAACGCTGACGACTTCGATATGACTGAGTACTAAAATTCCACAGTTTGTGCGCATTTCTGCAACAGTGAAATGCCATAGGATGCGTTTTATATGTCGTAGACAGTTTCAAAGTTGACTGTGTAGTGATTGCACGTCGGCAAAATGTGCGATAATAACATGGAGCAAAGGGTTGTTATCAAATTCAGCGTTTGTGATGATCTCTTACCACAATTAGTTTATATCCGTAGATACGTATTTCGGCAGCTACACTGTCATCTTCAGTACACATACGCGCTCATAAATTAAAAGCATTTCATACGTAGCATTTTTGGTTGGTATAAAACTGAGGATATTCTCCTTCCAAATTTCTAGTGGAAATGCATTTTCATACACTTTTTCTTACTTTCTTGTGTGCCACAGTTGCTCGGGTGAGACCAGAATTGGCCAAGAATGGGTGGATTCTGCATCATGATCACACCCGTGCCTACACTGCGTTCGTTGTGCAGCAATTGTCAGCGAAAAAAATATTCCAGTGCTGTCCCACCCCACTATAACTCCTGCAGACTTTTTCATGGTTCCCAATATGAAAATTCCGCTGAAAGGCCACCGTTTTGATACGATTGAAGATATCCAAAGACTCACGACGGAGGTTCTGAAGGGGTTTACTTCAGATGATTTTCGACGATGCTTCCAGCAATGAGAGAACCGCTGGAAGAAGTGTATCACACACTCGAGGGAGACTATTGTGAAGGGATAAATGCTTAAAGCCATGTAATTTATTTTACTTAATAAAGTCTACAGTGAAAAATTCTCGTTATTTAATTGCCACATCTCGTACACTATTATAATGGATTACGATAAACCAATCTAGTATTTGACAGGCCGCCTCCATAGGACACTTAACATAAAGTTACCACAACAGGGATATGTCAGGAAAGCAGAGTTCTTCCGAATTCGGCAATACAATAATGAAGTATGACCGTGCTGTCCTGCCGAAAGTTATTCTGCCATACACGGCCGAAGAAAGCTCTGCCAAGTTCGGAGCCAATGTGACACGAATAAATGGATCGGACGTTACGGGCCTCTGCATTGGCCTCCGCGATCACCATATTTAAATCCTTGCGATTTTTTTGTTGAGTTGGATGAAGGCAGTTGGTACATTCCGCCCCAATAAATATTCCGCAAGAATTAACAAACAATATTGACAATGCCGCTGATTTGATTCGAAACAGTCCTCATGTTTTTGAACGAGAGAACTTGATAAGACAGATTACAGCGTGTGTCTGTAATGATGATCTTTTTTCGAGCTTCAATGAAATAATCGGTATGTGTACTCAACGTTCTTGTACACTCTAATCAAACAAAAAAAATTTATATGAAAACCACTTACACATAAAAGAATTTGACTTTTAGAAATACCATGATTTGTACAGTCTGCAGTTCATAAAAGCGGAACACATTCTAAAATAAACGGGGGAAATCTGCAGCAGTCCGTCTTTCACATCGCCAATAATTTTCTAGCCGCGGGGCTTGCAATTTATGCACGCTGAATTTACCCATTCCCTTTCTTGTAACTTAATTAGTCGGGCGTACACGTTGTTTTAGAAAGCTAAACGAAGGGGTAAGTTTTAACTTGGGTGCTGCACATTAACAGGCGACTGATTGCGCGCAGCAATTTAAGTGATGAATCGGCAAATTTAAGGCAATAACTTGATCACGTGATCACCATTTTAAACAACGTTCCTTTTCTTTCTCGGAATGGAAACATACTAGGGAAAATACACATAAAATCTCGTTCACGGTTAACCCTGGTTAAACCATGTCAACTGCAAAGGAAAACTTTTTTTCTAAAGTTTCTTTATTACATAATTTTGATTCTTGTTTTTGTTTTTAAAACATTTATTTTTAGCTTTCTGATTTGCTTTAATCTTTGTCTTCATCAAAAACGTTCCTTCTTGAAAAATTTTTAATTTTTAATTATTTTAAAGTAGCTAAAATAATGCATTTAGGCCCGGTTTATTCATCTCTCAGTAAAGTTGTTACTTGACAAAATCTGTCGTCAACGAGATTGGCAAAGTGAATAATTTAGACACTTAATAAAAACGCGCACAATGTACGCCGAATTGAATGCAATTAAGATGAAACGAAAATAAATCTCAACTGAAACTCAAGACTGGATTGTGTAGCAAGGCAGACAAGTTCCCCTCGGATATGATTCGCGCGTATATGCACACACACACACACACTCGCTCACCAAATACATAGGCACGCACGCACATATGCGACCAGCAGTAGGGGTTGGTCCTGTCAGTATAAATGCGTAGTTAATTGGATTTGTTTATGCGTGTGTTACGTTTGAATATAATTTTGAGTGGTTGGAAATTGAATAAGCTTGTTGGGGAAATTGTTATTTTTTTTATTCTGCGCCGCCCGTGCGTCTGCCTTGCTTGCCTCAATTTGGTGGCCTATTCTAACTTTGATTGCACTATACATAAATTTGGGGTAGCTACGGCTGCAGTATAATGGATGCCTACTGAGCGTTTTGCTTTTGTTTATTTTTTAACTAAATAATTACTTTTCGACAGCGGAGGGGTTTCATTTAAAACGTATGTGAGAAGACATCTGGTCCCTGTCGACACCTAAAAGAATCTGGACTTGTGAAGCAAATAAAAATATTCGAAGAGCTCTTGCCTGGGAGCACCTGTTGTTTGTTTTCAGTTTAATTCGTTTTTACAAAGAAAATTTTTGATTTTCAGATTTAAACTATTACATTTTATTAGGTAAAATACAATTCGATTGCACTCTTAATTTTTACTTGCTTCTTGATTAACCACTTTACTATATAAGTAAATTATTTTGCCAATTTGGCAGTTTTTCTTTAGATGTGATACATTTTGTGTTTTCAATTGAAAGCGAAAACAAAACGGGAGATATATAATTTCCTAAACATCAAAAAGTAATTATGATGCGATCATATCGATTGGATCACTTTCAAACCGTGTGTGCTGCATGGTAACGTTTTAAAACAGGGTGTATGAAATGAAAGCATGGACAAGGGGTAGCTTGGGGTTGCGAAAGAAATGTATAACTGTAATAACTCGAACGGGGAACTCCGAGGATTGAAAACCAATTTCGCGCAGACAGTGGCGTCCCGGAAAAAGGGTCCTATCTCTCATATCCGTTCTGTGCATATTTTTTCCGTGTGAAATTATTACCTTTTCAACAAAAATGGCTACATCGTTACGTATCGGAAAAAATAATTCATGCGCGTATGCATAGCTCGGAACGAAGTAATTTGTAGAATAGCCTGCGAGCACACCGCAATAAATTTGTAATTATTTGCTTATTAATTCTGGCGGCTTATAATGGCGAAGGAAACAGATTATAGAAACGCCAAAAAAATTGAATTAACATAGTTTTGAAATTTATCTTCAGTGTTTAATTTTCTTCCTTTAAGAACGAGTCCGGACCTTCGGGCCATTCTAATATATAAATTACGACCGCAGCAATAGTTTTAATGAATGTAGTTATTCTGTTCGCTATCACATCAAAATAAAAAGAAACTTGTTTCAGTGCTTTAGAAATAATTACGATCGTTTTACTCAAATGTAAAACAACTTGTAATAAGTTACAGATTAGTTAAAATAAATAGGCTTTCTTATCTCACGGTGTTTTTAAATATATCTTATAGTTGGTAACGTTTTTCACATTACTTTACTTTAATCCAATGCTGTTTTTCTTTTGTCCGAATTTATAAATTTTCATTTATAACATAGAAATATAAATATCTTCCAATCCAATTTAATTTAGTAATTTAATATAAAACGTTATACGATTAGGCAGCAGCGGCAACATCAGCTCTGAAGTTCTTCTGCCACGAAGAACGAAACGTCGGCAAAAGGTAAGACAATACGTAGTTGCACCGGAAGCCACGAAGAAGACGTCAACGACTGCGGAAGCATTCAAGTTTACGTAAAAATTAACAAAATTCATTTGATAAATGAATTTCTTAAAACATCAACGTGCTAATGGAAGAACCGATAAGTAAATTGTAGAAGGTAATTATGTGCTTATATGATTAATTGGTTGAAGAAGTTAAAATAAAAATCCTAGAAATTTTTACTGTTTCGTACGGTTCTCGTCTAATAGAAACTCGTGACAAAATGCTTTAGTGTAATTAATTAACTTGCCTCCTTGCCTTTGATTTATTATTAGATTTTGTTTCGTTTCTGTATGTATATTTCATTAAAAGTGAATTCGTTATTAATTTTGCTCGAGCCTGAAATGCAAACCTGAAATTAACTGTGAATGTGTACGTTTTATGATTAACATTCCCATAAAGGAGATTGACTAATGATAAGAATGTCAGAAACGTCGATGCGGTAAAATTAATCACCGTCCCACAGCGTTTTGCAGTGGAACGTATTCGTTCACATCCACATACGATACATACAATCTCCGAGTTTAAAAAGTGGGCACCTAATTAAAACACGCGCGCACTTGAAAAAGGAGAGATCGTACATTATTTTGCAAAATTAATTAACAAGAAGCGGCAGTTGAAAGGCCGATGAAGGTTATTGATATTAAAACAAGCGAACGAGTGACAAGCGGCTTGATTTATTCCCGCAATATCCTGGCGGGAAATTTAATTCGCATCTTAAAGATTTTCAAAATTAAAAAGGATCGTAATATAAATGACAGTGTTATGACAAGGGCCGGGCGAGTGCGACTTTTTAACTTTCATTATTAAAAAATATTATTTCGAAATCTGCATCTGAATGCATCGTTTGACGTATATGAAAAATTAAATGGGGCGCACGTCGCACCCGACATAAAACCCAAAGCAAACGTAGCAGCTAGATTTAATTATTTTTATAGTTCGCTCTTAAATACGGCTTTCTCGCGCAAAATATTGACGATTAGAGCTTGTAAAACGTTTCACGTCCCTGTTTCACTGTATAGGTTCACAAATTTTAAAAGCCGGCCATTCTGCGTTAAGTAATCACTATTCTAGAGTAGAAATTTAATTAAAATTTTATTTATGTGAAAATAATTGGTAAGGAAACTGCAACACATGTTTTCAGACCGTATTCTTACCAGATATTAAAATCTGAATTGCCAAAAGGACTGGACGATAAATAAATGAAAATGTGTAAAAAATGTCAAGTTTGTGTAAATTCCAAAAATGCATGAGAACTTATGTTAATTTTTAATTAAAATATTCATAACTCTTGTGAGCTGGGTATAGTTACTCTATACTTCTAGAATTAGTCATACCAAAACGTAGACATGTTCCAAAGTGGAGTATTATAATGTAATTCCAGTTTTTCTAAGATTTGTATGTATTCATCTCAGCGTCTTAGTTATACTCGCTTCCGCGTTGAATTTTGGAGGGCTACTAATTGTACAGTTCTTAATTTATTGTATAACATGTACAGGATGGGCCAAATTTGACACTTTGAATGGGAAACTCCTATTTCTAGAGGATTTAGATAGAAGCTGACCTCGGTGGCTAGAGCTCGATTTTTATTAGAAAATGAATGGTGAAGACCGCACTTTGATATCTTGTACCGTTTCGGAGCTACAAGGTGTTTTTCAAAATTCTGCAATTTCTATAAACCATCGTAGCTCTTTTGTTTATGAAAATTTCTGATTTCTGTAAAAACTTTCTTAAGACACTTAAGGCGGAAGAAAATGTCTCTAAAGAGTTGCCTTCTTTCAGGGTATCGCCCATGGTAGAGATTGCAAGTTGCACCTAAATTTTCAGCTACTTCTATAAAGCATTTTAACATATCGTACTTCTCATAATTTTCGTACATTTTGCATTGATTTTTTTTAGGAAAATAATTTTAGAAATCTCAAAATTGCTTTAAAGAAACCGTTGAACGCTAACAGTAGTCTACTGTGACAATGCAAAAGAAAGTTAATTGTTTCAATAATAAGTCATAGCCTACTGAAATATTGCAAAAATCTTGAAAAGCTTATATCTCGCAAATGCTTTGATTAATATGTCAACTATATTATATTTTTGTAAAGGTAATTTTATGCTCTTTTTAAAAATGTAAAAATATACAGGATGTTCCATATAAAAATTCGGAAGTTTTGCTTATATCTCGAAAGTTATACTCTTCAGAAAATTGTAATTAACAGCAATAAATTTTACGTCAAAAAGTGCCTCAAGAAAGTTTTTACAGAAATAGGAAATTTTCATAAACAAAAGATAGTTTTTAGAAATTGCAGAACACCTTGTAGCTCCGAAGCGGTACAAGATATCAAAATGTGCTCTTCACCATCAATTTTGTCTTAAAAATCGAACTTCAGACGCCGAAGTCAGTTTTTGTCTAACTCATCTGAAAACAATTGTTTCCTATTAAAAGTGTCAAATTTGGCCCACCCTGTACACAATGAAATGTTAAAGTCGGTCAGTCATTATTTCCTCAGTGCTGGTTGTTATATATGAATTATTTCTTTGTTATTGTGATATAAAAAAAGCGGAATAGAAAACCTTTAAATTTCGAAACTTAATTTGTCATTTTGGTGATGTTAATAATGTTTTTTTGTTTGTTTGTTGAAGCAATTTATTAATATGTACTAAATAAATTTTTTAAAAAGTTTTTTCGACATGCTGGAAAATTTTATATTAGAAATGCCATGGAAATGTGCTGCCTAATGGGCGGTGGTGCTCTTTACCGTAATACATACCGGGTGTCCTTCCGTCAATGAGACATAGGGATTTAACATGGGAAAACAAAAATTGCTTTATACAGTGCTTCTCTAAATGATTCTAACATCAAAGTAGGCATTGAATATTGCGTTGGATATTCCACCTCCTTTTGAATGTGTATTCTACTATCTGAGAAATGTCAACACTGTCATAAACTTGAAACTTACTTTTGGCTTATGAAGTGAATTAGTAAAACTTCGTTTTCACAAAATTAAAAAACTAAAAATTTACTTATATTATTAACGCCCAGTTGTACAATGCAGGGCTTAAATTTAAGCTGAAGCTTAAACCCATGACAACGATTATTTCAGCAATTGTTAAGGGTTTAAGCAATACCTGCTTTTTAGGACAGCAATAAATAATTTTTAACAGACATCACAATAAAAGTGTTTTGTTCCAAGGAATAAACCATTATTGCTAAAACACGACACCAGTATCAAATGTTTCAATTTGAGTTTACAACTTATTCCTTAAATTGATGATGTTGCACTAAATAAGCTTCTGAAAAAGATGTTTGATTATTTAAGACCGATGACGTTACCAATGTGTCCAGTATCGGTGGTAAGTGGCACATGTTCATTTGTTTATCAGAGGTAATGCGATGTTAGAATCATTTATAGAAGCCTTGTAATATCTGAGTGAGGACAGTATTTTTTTCTTTTCTTTTAAATATTTCTTTAGATTTGAAATAATCTTCTTAAATGTTAATTTATATTATCTCAGCCTTCTCATAGCCCTGCTCTTAAGCTACTTTAGACTACACACAGTAGGAATTTGAATATCTTGAAACATTGGTTCATCAATGTTTCATGAATTTAACGATAACTGCTTCCTTGAAAGTACAGACGAATAACTAAAATTCTATTTTCTAAACTGAGGCTTTTCATCATTAGAATTACCAGGGAAAACGAAAAGATACCTGATAAATAAGAATAATAAATGATGAATTTGATCTCGTAGGTATATATGTATTGCACTTGTCAAGAATAGGCCCCCTTGGCTTACTGAATATGCAACCAACCGTAGTGATACCTGGTTTAGTTGCTTGAAATTACCTAGTTGCCGGGGTGCTTTTTAACTAATTGCGTGGTGGGTCTGTATTGTCTATGGTTCCGTTTAGAAGACAGTAGGACTATGCTCATTAAACTTTGTTAGTTCGTCCACTAACTAAACGCAGAAGAAGACAGTCATCCTTAGAAGGATACGGAATTAAAAAAAATCATGTACACTAGATTCAGAACATTTTGAAAATCCAATATTTTCACATTTACATTTAATTTCCCGAATCTATCTAATGTGTCGATTCTGTTCGTATCTGTACGGTCAGTCCCATCAAGCAATAGCAATTTGCTATCTAATGTGAATCTATCTAATGTGTCGATTCTGTTCGTATCTGTAGCAACTGTAAGATCTGTAAACCTATAACTCATTTATTAAAATTTGGAATTTTGAATTTCTGTGGAAGGTATGATTTCTCCTAGATCCCTAGGATTACTCGTAAGTCTCTATGGTATTATCTTATAGACGTACAAGAAATCATATCATACTGAGAACTTCAAAATTCTACCTTTTAATAATTGACTTACAGGCTTACAGATCTTACGGTTGCTACAGATATGAGCGGAATCGCTCCAAAATAAACTGACATAGCGTCAAATAATTCTAACCTGTTTCTAACAAAGTCATTTTCACACTATGAAAATATTGAAAAAAATGTGCCAGTTTTTTTTTGACATTTCCCATTTTTATTGATTTCAGCTGTATTTATACTTTTCAAAAAGTCAGTCCAATTAAATTTCCTGTTTTCGTTAGGCTGCAGTTTTTTAGTTACACCATGAATAACCATTTTAAAATTACGAGTCATTTTATTAAAATCAAGTTATTCGCCGAATAACTTTAACGGGCAGATCCAAACGTCACTTATTTCAATTATAAGAATGGCGGTTTTCAGTCTTCCGGGGTTTGAGGGGAGTACTGATTTCGAGTAGTTGATCACGTGCTTCATAGTCCTCTTAAATTTTATTATCAGTGAACAGTTAATTTTTTTAATATATGCCGATCGATTGATAAGTCAAAGAACTTTCATATATATAGCTATCACCTTCTAACTTTCGTGAAACTTTCTTAACTCAGATCGGCATATAAATAAAAAAGAAACTTTAGACATTTTATACAGGCTGTGTAATGAAGTGTAATGTTTAATGAAAGATTTTTTTTATCCATATTACTCTTACATCCTTTCTGTTTTACAATTAAGTATACGTATAGTGGTGACCATTCAAATCGTTATCCCTGTATACTAACTCGCCCTTATTCAATATTACTGTTACATATTACTCTTTTAGCTTAGTAAAGTATCATTCAGAATTGAATTAGTGCAGAAAATTAGTGCAAATAGGTACTGCAGATTGGCCGTGCAAATGTTTGATAGATGTATTTTGATGTCTCTATTCACAATCAACTTAGTGCAAAACGTCTGTTGATTGTGAATAGACACATCAAAATACATCTGTCAAACATTTGCACGGCCAATCTGCAGTACCTATTTGCACTAATTTTCTGCACTAATTCAATTCTGAATGAGCCTTAAGTATTATTATTAGAAAAATATTGGTGCCTTCTCAATAAATTTCTTTTTTAATAAAAGTGCAGCATATCGTATTATGTATTGTAAAATAAGAATAAACTAAAATAACTATAAACTAACTAGGTAGGGCAAGTACTCAAAATTTGAAATAAATTGCTTCCAAGTATATAATACCATAAAAGAGAGTAAGAGCCGTATTACACTATGATATTTTTTGTATAAAATTTGTTATGAAGTGAGTGAGAAGGGCCAATTCAACCAATCGGCATTCACCCCGGTAGCTTATCTCTCTCACTTTGTAACAAAATTGTTATAACAAGTGTAATACGGCTCTCCGGCTTATTTATTAGCAATTATTAACATGTCATTTTTTAATTTATTTATTAAATGTTGTGTTTTGTAGAACACGTTATAGTATACTACTTTCAGGGTATAATAATACACAAAAATAATAATACAAGTATACACACTCTCTGTATAAGAAATGTAATAAATTCAGTCTTATTTATTTTTTTACTAATTTTTAATTATTGATTTGTAATTTCAAAAAAATAACTATCATATTCAAAAATCTTTATTCCCATATTTGTAAGACATGTTATATATTGATTTCAATAGCACAATTGACAATAAATAAGAAATCCCTATGTAGTTGCGAATAAAAAGCGTATATAAAATTGGTAAGATGAAAATGCATGCGGTAACTTGGAAGAAAAGTGAAGAGAAGCAAAGTCAGGTAATCTCTGAGCGAAATCTGCGATATTTGATCGTAGTTTGCCGGCTCGCCGCAATGGCGCTATTCCAATAATTGAATCGCTCTCCAATAGCTGTAATGCGCTAATAATACGTCATAATGTGCGATGCTATCGCTTGATGGGATTGCTTTGTTTCGGGCAAAGCACAGCTTCTTAGCTCTCAGATAGATTGGGGAGATGTAATACAATTTAGTCTAGATATGGAGTAGAGAACTTATATATCGGACGAAATAATGGATTACGTTATAGATCGAAACCGTACACGACATTGTTAACCAAATCAAATTTGCTCCCGTCTACTTAATACTCGATACCACTTACTTAATGTAATTTCTTTCTGTATTTAATGGATTCATCTGTTTTAATATATTATGTTGTTTTGCGTTTGCACAACGATTTTTTTTATTGGAAAGAACCGTTTTCGGGAATCGTTAATAAAGAAAAATGTCTTGCAATGTAAGTGAATTTTTATAGTTCAACGTTACAAGGAATTGCGTTTCGATTAAAAGAAGAAAAAGCTTATGGTAACAGTTATGTTATGGACAGTCGTCGAAATTGCAAGTGTCATTGCTGATTACTTTGAAGGTAATTTTTGTGGTCGTAGATAAAGTACACTAAAAAATTTCATGGTAAATTTACCTGAATAATCATTGGTTATTTGTGGACAGCAATAATCATGGTAAAAATAATGTAAAAATACATGTAGGTTTACCATGAAATAGTAAATTTACATTTATTTTTACTATTTCGTGGTAAACCTACATATATTTTTACAGTATTTTTACCATGATTATTGCTGGCCACAAATAACCGATGATTATTCAGGTAAATTTACCATGAAATTTTTTACAGTGTAAAGCAATTACGCACTTGTGGAATTACATGCATTCGCCGCTACGCGGCTCATGCGCAACTTTTCCACCGTGCGTAATTTGCTATTTACAACTTTCGTTATGTAATATACTATTTCTTTTGTCCCGTTTTACTTACTGTATGCTATGCTAAACGTAGTGCATTCGTCAAGACAAAGGAAGAAACAACAGCTGTGGCGATTTTGTATTTTGGAAACAAAATCTGACTTTCCAAAAATCTTATAATAAAAGTCTCATGAAAATTATGGGGTGCTTAAATATTCATGACCTGTTCTGTGCAAAAAATACTCTTCTTCTAATCGACGAGTTTCCCCAGAACACTATTGGATTGTAATTTACGATTTAGTTATGATGATTTTCAATCGCGAAAAATCAAAATAAGTTCTTTATTGTCTACAGACTTTGTCAAAAGCACAAACCACGTCAAAAGCTTTTCCTAGTTCAACTATTGATTTTGAGGTTATTACAGATTGTTAATAATTAATATAATAATAATAATAATAATTAATAATTTTATGCTGTACTTCTCATCAGCGAATTTTTTTTTTTGCTAAAGAACTGCGATACAACTAACATATAATTATTAATCTATTTTTGAGGCATCAGGCACCAAATTGTGATAAAATGGATTTATGTATTTACTCTCTACGTATGAAGATCTCCCAAGCTAGAGTTGATATTTTTGGATAAAATTTGAGGGCGTCATTTGCGAAAAGCTTAGAAAAATAAAATTTGTAAGAAGTCTTATGGAATACTTAAGCCATGATGGCAAAAAAGTTAATGTATGAGGGGAGTATCGATTTGACCTGGACTTTCTTTTACAGCGATAACAATAATAACACAAAGTTAAAAAAACAAATTTTATTTGTCCTTCCTTTGATGTAGGTACACTTATCCCAATGTTCAGACAACTTCCAAAATACTGACAGAAAACATTCTTTTGGTGAATGAAGTATAGAAGACAAGAAATGTCGGTCACGTGAGCAAGAATGCTGCTTATAGTTAGAAGAGATGAGAATATTAGAGAAAAGAGGACAGTAATCTACGGGAAAAGGGGATAATTTGGGATACGATAGAATGTTGACATCAATATTTGAGATAAATGGCCTCTGCCACAGATAGAAAAGAGTTTACAGATAAGACATAAATACGTCAACAAAGTCATGTAAGGTGAAATAACACAATGTAAAAAGTGAGCAAATAAAAATCAGATTAGAGTAGGCAGTGCAAAGAAAATGTATGTCTGTGATTAACTGAATTAATTAATGTAATACATTCATGGACTGTCAAATTTATTGACTTTTTATTTAATCACAGACATACATTTTCTTTGCACCGCCTGCTCTAATCTGATTTTTATTTGCTCACAGGTTATTTATCTCAATATTTTGTTGTAAATCGGTTTTGATTGCAATGGATTCCCCAGCAGAAGCGTAGCTCGAGAGCTCCACTGCAATCAAACCAATTTGTTCTAGTTATTCGCATTTGCGATACATTAGTAAATCAATAGTTTAGATCGCGACATCCTGCGACCGTTAGGCCGAAAATCTATCTAAACTATTTATCCAAGTATCTACAATCAAACCCATATAAACTTTAAATTTTAAATTATTTTTTAAAGATCCTATTCATTTAGCGAAAATAAAGTTAAATGATTTATACGAGTTTGACTTTTAACACCTTTACTCTATTTTTCTCACTTATTATTAATTAATTATATACATCTCACTCTCTCAGGAGTGGTTGGTGTAAAAAGTGTAGAAAAGTGCAGAGCTATCGAACAGACCTATAATAAGTAACAATTAAAATATTGTTGGAATGCTTTGAACAAAAAAAAATTAATCGAGACATATAAATATCATTGGTTTGCTTTTCTGCGTCATTCCACATAAAAAATCAATAATTTTCTAATTTGTACTAATTGTGTGACCATGTAAATTTTAATTTGCAGAAACGATTGAAATAATTATATTAATTTACAATTATACGTGCATTTTGTATTCGTGTGATTATACAAAATTTGTTTAATGAAAAAAATCTTAATTAATATTAAACATTTCATGTTTTAATAATCAGTCAAACGTATAAAATTATATAAATAAAAATAAATTTATTTTCATGTTTCGTTAATTAAATTAACTATATATGTTTGTTATGTTTAACAATAAAACCGAAATTATTTTTACTGAATTCAAAGCGGAATGTTCCAGTTTCTTTCCCATTATCTCAAGAAGTTCTTCACCTGGCGTTAAAAAAAGTAGAAATGTCTGTTTTAGACGGATACTTAATTTGTAATTGATCTGTAATGTATTTAACGACGCTTTTTATCTTATTCCTGAAAACACAAACTGAGATTAGATCGTATCCTATCAGGTACAACGCACTGAATGCGGGCTTATCTCCACCGCGTTATTCAAAAATGTTGAACGAGCTCGTTCGAATTCCGAACAGGAACTAATCGCGACCGTTATTGAAATTACACTTTGATAATTTTACGATTTAATTGAACAAGCGCGATAAAGCGGAGGCAGTAAAAAGTCGATAAAATTAACAGTTTCATTGAAAACGATTACCATAAGTTTTACTTATTGCAGGTAAACACCGTACGACTTTTATGCTTGCGTAAGCTGACAGCGTGTAATTTTGCGCGCTTAATAATCACAAGCTGGGCACAAAATCGCTTAAGCGCTCGAATAAATAAATAAAAAGCAATTAGCATTAAATGCAAGTGCAAGAAATGTCAATTAAATAGTTTAGTGAGTTTCCTTCTTTTCAAACTCGTATAAATGTTAATTCTGTCGGTTTTGTTTTTCTACTTTGTGACTTGCGAGTTGATTATGAAAGAAGGCTGTAGCTTATGTGCGATTGATATTTATTGCTGAAATTTGTTATTAGTGACAGCGACTGAATAAGTTCGCACGGTTTTAATGTAGAAAATTTGTTAATAAGCAAATAAATATTTTCCTCTTCCCGTATTTAATATGTAAGCTGTAAAGTTCTAATTAGGCATTAATAGTAAAACATGCATCATAAATACATTTATGGCGAATTGAACACAATTTTTTAATTTGTTAAGTATTTTCGAACCTATGTTTTATTAAGAAGTACATACAGGGTGATTCTTAATTATACCGACAAATTAAACCCAAATCTTACTGGTTTCATTTAGTTTGAATAGTTAGGGTGTATTCAAAAACTATACCTTCGAATGTATCTTGGTAATGCAATCGCATCTTTCTCACTCACGATTTTTATTTTGCATCTCGCTCATCTGTTTCAAGCAGTCTTGTGCTTACATTATTTCGATTATAACGGGCAAACTTTTTCACACCCTATACTTAAACGTAAGATGTGACAATGTTGTCATGGAAATAATATATATAAATACAAGGCAACGTTGTGCAGGTTCTCATTCTACGTTATTTCAAATTATTTTTATCTCTTACTGGGTGTTTCTTTATTAAGTGACACACCAAACTCACGTTTTTTAAATGGAACACTGCATATTTTATTGCTATTTGGATACTACTTGAAGAACATAATATTAAAATCCAGATTTTTTCAATCTGTTAGTTTGCGTAATTGCAGTGGTATTTTAATCTGTGTTTGTTAAGGTTTCTATTTGATATAATATTATCACCTTTGAAGCATACTGGATAGGCTTTATTACTTTATTTAATGTGTCACAGCAGAGAATGGTGGCCACCGAATCGCAACGAAAACTAAATTAATTAAATCGTTAGGGTTCATTAAGCATTCGTACCATATATAATTAAGCATTTAAATAATGAATTGGATGACGACGATGGCGACGGCATTGTTTTATCTAATCTAGAAAGTTCGAAACGTATTTACTAATAAAAATAAATTAAGTTTAAAGGCGAATCTAACAGGTTCTGCCGCCACCTACGCGTTAATTAAAGGAGCGCAGATAAGAGTAACATTCTCAAATTGACAGAAACAATTACGTTTTAATAAAAATGGCGGAGGCGGGAAGATTAGGAGCCGCTTTGTTCGTTCGCTCGCCGGCCTGAGTAAATGAAACGAGCTTCATTTAGCAGAAGTGCAAAGCTTTGAACGCTAATGCGGCCTAATGTAAGCGAGTAGTACTGTTTACTAATAAAACACGTCGGTAATTAAGCGTTGCTAATTTGGTAATAAGCATCCGCAAACACGGAATTCAATTAACGTCGTCGTTCGGACCGGTCTGAGCGTTCCGTTTACCCCGGCCAAAATTACCTTTGCCTACACGTTTAATATATTTCCCAGCATATGGGACCGTAGTTTATCTCTGAGTTGAGAGTATGCCCAACCACATCAGCGTCAACGATATAAAGGTGTTCGCATAAAAAATTCATATCACTCGTTTTCTGTAAGTTATAATTAATTTTTTACACTTACTTATCCATATACATATTTAGAGAACGGGTATTAACGGCTTCAATAAAACTTCGATTATACTGGTCGATATTTCGTAATATTTTATTACTTCTTCAGGACCATTAAATTACTACAATTGGACAACTAATTAAACTATGATACAATATTATATATAATACTTACTAATAATAGAGAAATTAATACATTTTTGAAAATTTTAACTTAAAATTTGATGTGTTATTTATAACAAAAATTGTGTATAAATAAAAGAACTCTAGGTGGCGTGAGTTATTAGATTAAAATATATATTATTAAGATCGTCAATGTCAGATCTGAAATTGACAGTTACGTCATTATGCTTCTGAATGCATGACATTTCCAAAAATACAATTTACAATTTACAATAATTTACAATTACATTATTGTTTTTATTTTGTGTAGCATTAGGATTTTTGTTATAAATAACATCAAATTTTAAGTTAAAATTTTCAAAAATGTATTAAGTTCTTTCTTTAATTTCTAATTAATTATTAGTAAGTATTATATATAATATTGTATCATAGTTTAATTAGTTGTCCAATTGTAGTAATTTAATGGTCCTGAAGAAGTAATAAAATATTACGAAATATCGGCCAGTATAATCGAAGTTTTATTGAAGCCGTTAATACCCGTTCTCTAAATATAGTTAAGAAGTTACTAAGATACACGGCAATATCCTCTACTTTTATTTTATCCATATACATATACCTAACTTTACAACATTTATAACACATTCTATGTGAACGTAATAAGTGATTGTTAAACACATTCAGATGTTAAAAATTGTTTCTGGCCCTTTTAATTACGTGGTTTCACGTTTTTGGACAAGTATAAATGATAACTATTAGATAATACAACTTTGAACGGAGTTTACGGATCTTGTCTTGTTTCGCGGAATAACAAACAACAATTGTAAACATTGTTTAAATTCGCATGAGATATGTTATTTTATTCTTCGTTAATATACAGGGTGTCCGATGACGTAATGTCACCACTTCACCTACGTGATAATCAATTCAAACTAAGTAAACAACTCTAATAAAGTTTTGTTCTAAAGTAAACCGTTTCAAAAATACTAGGTGTTTAATGTTTAATTTTTATTTTTAAAATTTTTAAAGTTCCTCTAATCATTTATCTGTTCACCTAATAATCAATTCAAACTAAAAAGAAAAAAACTTTATCTCAAGAGGTGTTCAAAATAACCACCCGTTGTTTGCTAAACACATTTTAGCGCTAGAGATCAGAGCTGTGCGAGTATTTACTGTTACAAATACAAGTCAATTACAAGCACAAGCACTTTTGGACTCGTACTTGTACTTAAGCACAATTAATTACAATTATGCTTAGTACTTGTACTTGTATTTATACTTGTGCTTATTACCGCAAGTACACTTCACAGCTGTGCGTATACTTATGGTTATACGTACAGTCGTACAAGTATTAAAATGTTAATGTCAACATTTACAAAATAACGCAAGATAAATAAAAATGAGATTGTCCAAAGTGAGGTACTTGCAATTAGTTTTAGAATATAATGAGATTGTTTTTCCATAGTTAGGTACTTGCAATTAGTTTTAGAATCAACAAATGCACATAATATATCTATCGCTGAGTTATTTTTATTTTCCGCATATTCCTTGATGATGCGATACGTATATATACATATCTAGAAAGACGCGGCCTATCTGCGCGACAAAATATTGATGCTTCATAGCCGGCAGCGAGTCGTTCCCCCACTAATAAGTATTTATAAGCACGAGTCCAAATACAAATACTTTTGGATTTGTGCTTGTATTTAAGTGCAATTAAGTACTATTGTACTTGTGCTTGTGCTTGTTGTATTTATAAGTAGTACTTGGCACAGCTCTGCTAGAGATCTAGTTGAGATCTAGAACTCCGACAGCACATTTTTGAGACCGCACAATTAATTAAAAATAACAATGACATGTTACAAAAGGCAACAAGATATCTTTTGAAGCGCGTTAGAATGTGTTTAGCAAACAGCGGGGATCATTTTGAACACCTTTTGAGATAAAGTTTTTTTTTTTTTACTTCGAATTGATTATTACGTAAACGAATAAATGATTAGATGAACTTTATAATTTAAAAAAAATAAAAAATTAAACATTAAACACCCAGTATTTTTGAAACGGTTTACTTTAGAACAAAATTTTATTTGAGTTTTACTTAGTTTGAATTGATTATCACGTAGGTGAAGTGGTGACATTACGTCACGGGACAGCCTGTATACAAAATAACCATTTAACATTTTGCAGCCAGTAAACCGTGCAACATGTGCTGAGCTTAAATCAACAAATTAAATATAGTAAAAATCATCACCGGATGCCGCTAATAGATACAAATTGTTTCGACACCTAAAATATATTATTTCGTTAGCACCCTCGGTCGTGAAGGATACACCGAGGGAGATGTATGGACGGATGCGTCTCTTTTGCGACGGGTCAAAAAAGTCACGGAATTTATGAGTTTCAAAACATCCTAATCATAACTGTGCGTAACGCGCGGAAAGCAGGTGGTGTTAATGATTTGTTTGTGTTATAACTAATTTCTCGCAGTAAATGTTTTGGCTAGTGGTTTACGGTTTTATATACAAAGTAAATTTAAATTAAAACTTACAGGAAAACACATAATTTTCCGTTCAATTTACATGTATTTATGGTAGTTATTCATGGCGTACGTTAATTATGCGAAGCGATTATGCAGTACGTTCGTATAATTTTATGAGTTAAACTGTTTGAACGCATGAGAGGAAAAAAAAATGAAATATGTATGTGCATAGACAGTACTTGAGGAGTAAGAAATAAATTAAATCAAAATTCATAATCTTGAAATTGACTTATTAAAGATTATAATTATTTGGTTTCTAAAATATTTTCATTAAAAAATCGATGTACAGCTGCGGACAGAAAATTTCGGACATCACTGTCATTCTTCTGACGTATGAGTGTAAAACAATCTTATTTTCGGCTTTAATCAAACTCTTGTCATCTTGACAACAAGAATATTACTATAAATCACAGAATGCAAGTGCTTGTGAATCGCAAAATTTTGGCTGCAAGTCGGCTGGATTGCAATGGGGCCCCCGAGCATCCTCTGTGTAGCTATAGGCCCTAGTTGGGGACCCATCGGCAGAAGAGTAGCTCGAGAACTCCATCGCAATTCCGACAACCAACAAGACTTACGCAAAGATAGCGCGTAAATGCAAATATCCCACATAGCTGTGACACCGCGCGCCAATTATGTGACCTGTAATTGTGCTGTGTTTAACAAATTCGCAACCATAGTGCTGCGCCAATAAGCGCCAATAAGCCGTCCCGCTTCCGTACTACAGAACGAGTTATGTGTATGGATGGCCTTAGCAGCAATATGCAACCTGTATATGTTGAAAGTTTCATTCCTCCTAAGTATAGATTACTTGTCAGAGAAAAAATTTCCAAGAAAATTAATGTTTCATTTAATTTTGCATAATAAATTACTGTTAACGATTAGCTTAAAAGTCGCACACATTCAGCACACTATCAGCCGATAGTGAAGAAGTTGAGATAGTGTGGCATTTTTAAACTCTTCATGAAAACTTACTATCGTTTAGTTGGTAAGCGTCAAATTTTTGTGAATTACGAAAGGTTGCAACTGGATATTTTGATTTTGTTCAAAAGATTTTGGGGATTCCTAATATGGCAGATCTTCATGTTTGAAAGGTGATAACAATATTATCTCGAATTTCCGTGTGTAACTTACACGTATCAGGTCGGAATTTGAACTCACGCCTAAGAATTGCCCAACAAAGCTTCAAGCCCGTTGCCAGCGGACCTTACTCGGTATGCAACTACTAAATTTAACCATTATTGGAAATTAAATATTCCTTCGATTAATTAGTTACGTATTTAATTGAATTTGAATACACACAAGTACATACTATTATTAAATGACATTTAAAAAGGCAAGAACTCTGTAAAATGTCATTACAAGGTTGAATAAAAAGAATAAGGAAAGAAGTCATGAACATATTCATAAAAATTGCAAATAAATTACGTTGCAGACTTCAATTCTTGTTTTTTCCCCTATATTAATTCATTATAAACTTATTAACTTACATCTAGCGCAATGTGCAAAATTCTGAATACTGAAACAAACATTGTAAATTGCAACATTTGTATACAAGAATTATATTATATTGTATTATTTTATATAAATAATAAATTATTGTATGTTTTTCTTTTCTGTAAAAGTAACAACTTGCGATTTGAATGCACGTACAATGTTTGCACAATTGAGTTAAATGTACTTGAATTTTATTTCATTAAAAACTGTAGTATGAATGCGTATAAATAGATACATTTTAGGTTTATCCCGTTTTACTTAATCGTACAAATAACTTTCATGTAATTTCAAGTGTTCAAAAATGATTATTTATTGTCTTTCTGGGAGTTTTCTGTTTTCAACGAATAATTAACGCAAAAAATATCAAGGTAAACGCAGCAATTTTTGCAGGTATTTATGTAATAATGTGATACAGTTAATGTATTCCCCCATAGCATTAGTTATACTCGTGCGGAGAAAATTATTTATGTACAGAATAATTGAAATATTTAAATAGAAAAGGTCTCTGTGGTCTGTTTAATTTCTCTGTTGTTTTACTTTCAGTTAACAAATTTCTCTATGTTTTAAATTTTTTTCAGATTCGTTTTGAGAATAAGTATTTTATAGAAATAAAAGAAATTATTACGAATACACTATTTAGAATCTTTACCTTTTCGGTTTTTTCTTCGAACTTTGATTTTTATTAGCGGACTCTTTGAAAAGGTGTGTGAATCCCAAGGTTCCGAGGTTTGAAGAACATTACATATATATACCTCACGGTTTTTTAAATATTTTTTCAGATTCCAAAATTATATTTAATTCGCAACCAACAATATTAAATAAACGATTTAGGCCTGGTTTATCAAACACAAGTTAACTTTAAGTTAAAGTTAACCTTCAGTTAATTACCATAACAACAATTGTCTTCATAGTAGTTACCATGGGAACAAACTGAAAGTTAGAGTTAACTTATGATTGATAAACCAGGCCTTAAAGGTTTTAGATGTTGTAGAAATAACTTTTGTGATAATTTCACTAAATCTAACTAAATTTTTTTTGTTTGCGGTCTAGTGCATGGAAAAATAAGTTAATTGCACAGATTCTAGTTTATATTGTCCTTCTCACATTCTGGATTAAAAATAATAATATATTTTTTGAAATGTTTACGATTTAGATATCGAAGTAGATGCAGTTAGTTTCATTGTAGTTCTTATGTAGCTCAAATTTAAGTAAATGATATAAATGTTAGTTCCTAGAGGGGACAGTAAATGATTAAAGTGAATTTGAAAGTCAGACTAGCCTAATTAAAATAAATTCATTGTAAGATACTCAGCAGCTGTTCACGTCGCGCATATCCAATGCAATTAGATGTAAATACGTACACACTGCATTGTATAACAACCAATTAAAGCAAATAAAAACTCGATTTGAATGAATAATTGCGTTTAAACTTTTTCTGTTCAATGAAACAAATTGCTACATGCGGTTGTACCAAAGTTCACATGCCTGCTCAAAGGGCACACACACAGTCATATGGATGGAGAGTATGAATTGTTAACATAACAACGTGATGTGCAGAACAGCATGTTTCCAGGCCGATACTTATTAATTAATTATATTATTCAATTAAGCTTGTTGTTGCAGTAATTAATGGGAGTTAAAGTAAATACGTTGAAGTATTTAATTACTATGACTTGCATATTTAGCTCAAGAGTATAACGCTGTCTAATTAATTTAGTTGGGTGCAGTTCAAGAGTGTAACGCTTTCGTTATTCTTTTAAATTGCTCTTTCCTCTTAATTTCAGTTTTACTACAAAACTGAAACTTTATTTTCCTCTTACAAGCAGAGAGAAATCTTCTGTTTTGTGTGTTGTTTTTGTTTCCGTTTTAAGAACACAAACAAAACAAATTTGGAAACAAGCTTCAAGGGATTCAATTGGTTTTCCGTGGTCTTAATAATAATAATGGTGGTCTTAATAATAATAATGAGAAGTAAGAAAGAATAGCAAAGAAGTATGTAACATCCATTAGTAAGTAATATTTTTAAAATGCCGGTGAGATGGACTAGTGTACAGGATGTTATCAATTATTATAGGACGAAAAGTTCGCTTCTGAGATACAACCTCCTAAAGGGACACTTGAGTGTTGAAATTCGGCGAGCAAAACAAATAAATATAGGGATGGATACGTCATAGGCAAAATTGAACATTCTTCACCAGTTGCGTAGATCCAGGGTAGTAGGTTATTATTGTAGTAAATAACTTTTTATTGTCACTTTTTCGAAATATCGGAAACAAAAACTGAAAAGTTCGAATAAAATTATACAAGAAATGAACTAAGTTCTATCTTCGGCAGATTAACCGTTTTCGAAATATTCAAGTCGAGAGATTACATTACTTCAGAAATTCGAAATTTTTTCAAAAAATCAAATATGCCTTGACAACATTAGCTACGTATCACAACTCTTGCATAGTTTTTTTCTGAATTTATGAATTAAAAATGTACAATGAAACAGCGGGCATGATACTCATTCTTGAGGAAAATAGCGGAAACAGTTAGGCTTTACGCTTTACAATTTGGCTTTTGGTATTTTTGGTTTGCCTGCTATTACATTGTTAGAATACATTTTTAATTCATAAATTGTGAAAACACTATGCAGGAGTTGTGTACTGATATGTAAAATAGCAGATAATGTTGTCAAAGCGTATTGGATAAAAAAAAAATTCGAGTTTCTGAAGTAATGTAATCTTTCTTCGACATGAATATCTCGAAAAAGTGACAATAAAAAAGTTATTTACTAAAATGATAACCTACTACCCTGGATCTACGTCACTGGTGAGGAATGTTCAATTTTGCCTAAAACGTATCCATCCTTGTATTTCAGTTGTTTTGCATACCAAATTTCAACCCTCTATCTTAAGCCGTTCACGAGATATTTAAGAAAATATACTTTCCAAGTTATCCCTTTAGGAGGTTATATCTCAGAAACGAAAAACTTTTGGATATGGATAACATGGATAACTTAGGTTAAATCGCAATATTTTGATGTCCTCTATGAGTACGCGGTATAATATTGTCACCTTAATTGATAACATCCTGTATATGAGTAAAATTCGAAAATAAACGGATAAGGTCGAAAGATCAAAGAAAAAGGAAAGAAGGCTAAAGGGATACGGAGTTAAATTAGAAAAGAAAAAAAGATCTTGCAAAATTAGTTATATTGAGTAATTGGAGTTCTGCTGTTACCGTCATCATTAAGTTTTTTAAATGGCAATCATAACTTTTTCGTCCAGATTTTGATTATCCTTCTTATCACTTATACAAGTTTTTCGAAAAAAAAAAGGAATTTTGCGAAGAATTTGTTACGATGTGAATCATATGATGCAATGAAAATCTGAACTGTTGGTCCTTGGGGAACTGTTTCAATAGTTCCTCAATTTTTATTTATTTTTGTTTTCAGTTTGAAAAATCTTAAAATAAATAAACTAAAATTGATTTTTTTTGAATGTAGTAATGTCAATTTTTTTTGAATGTATGTAGTCATTTTTTTTTCGAAAAACCATTTAGCTGAGAAGAAGAAAAAATTAACGATGACGACATAGCAGAAGTATAAATGTCGATCAAGAAAAGTTTTTTACACTGATGTTTCTTTTTAAAATATAAAATTTACCTGTTTTAGAATTTTGCAAAAAGCATTAAATAAACAAATTATGAGTTTGGTGCGGGACTATTGCCACTTTGTATAAGTTTAACCAATTTTGACTTTATTATTAAATCAGCGTAATCAAAATGTATAATATAAATTTCACTAATTAAGGTTACTAAATTTACACAACTAAAGTTTAGTAAACTTTAAACAAATAAAAAAAGAAAAACATTGAAAAAAGAACATTTTTTTCCACCATGGAAGCCCGAAGCTCTCCATGAGGTTGTCGGGGAGGTGTTAGGCTAGTTATTATTTATCGCCTGCTGTGACTGTGACCGACTTATAAGGGTTTTTTCTCCTTCAGCATTCGCCTTGTTCGTTTCCCATACATGTCCTCAAATTCGCAAACTCACAATTGTAGGAGGGCATTCGCATAGGCATGTGCATATGTTTGAGATCTTTTCCAATTTGCCAAAGCGAGTCAGTTTTGCGTGGGCGAAGGTTTGCACCTAACTTTGTACAAATGTTTCCGCACATGTGTGGGAACGACTTTATAAGCTGGAGAAACGGAGTTCGAAGGATTCGTATGAATACGAAACACAATCCGACATTTATGTTTTATTTCTCACATAGAACCCATATGCATCAGGATGGGATTTTAACTCACGCCTATAGTTGCCAGGTTAAGCGTCAAGACCGTTGCAAGTGGATCCAACCAATTCGGCTATGCAACCATTAAAATCAACATCGACAAAACAAAAATAATGATAGCAGGAAGAATAAAGGAGTACCATAAAGGGGAACAGGGAGAGAAACACGGAATTGCAAAAAGTGGAAGTATTTAAGTACTTGGGAGTGATGGTAATACAAGATGGAACAAACAAATGCTGCGAAAAGGTTGCTTAGGCCCGATTTTACAATCGTCGTATAAACTGAATATAACACTATTCTTGGAATAACGTGACAGATATGGAAGATTGTTAAAGGATATTCGGCGAATAGTTATTATTTGACGAACAGAGCTTATTCTACGATTGTAAAACGGGTCCTTAATGGCGTAAAAAACATGTTCGTGGGGACGAATGAAATTCCGAAAGAGAAAAAAATAATTTTTTTTAAAAAGCGACCACTCCTATCTTCATATACACAGTTCGGAATCTTGGCCCTGCATAAAAAAAAACAGAAAAGAAAAATACGAGTGATAAACATGGAATATCTATGAAACCTAGAAGGTAAAACTCAGATGGACAAAATAGCAAATGAAAATTTTAGAAAGTAATTGGATACGAGGTGGTTTGAACAAGTAAAAAAATTGAAAGAGGAGACGGTAACAAGAAGAATATACGAGTCAAGATTTCTAAAAGGGAAACATGGAGAGAAGAGAATAATTTGGGGAGGGGGGTAGAAAAGGCAGCGAAGAGACGGGGAAAAGAATGAAAAGAAGCATTGATGGTGCCCGGATAATAAGAAATGGAAGGACTTTTGGAAGTGAAATAGACGAAACGACAGACTCAACTGCACTAGCCTCATATCCGAAGGGATAGAAAAGGCAAAATGGTTAAAAAATGGAGTAATTACATTTTACTGTTTATAAAGTATTCCCTGGTAGAATTCACGTTTAAGTAATACCGGGTGTCCGGATTTCGTAGGGACAACATGGGTACTTTTGTATTTGAAGAGATAGAGTGATGGTTAAATTAGCAAAAAGGTTCAGGTTCGATAGCTCATTAAGAATCCATTTTCAAATTGTACTTGTCATGGCCATCTTGGTTAAAATTAAAAAAAAAAAAAACAACAAAATCGCATAATTTCTTTTATTTGCCGTAACTTTTTATTTACTTAAGATATTTAGATGCGGTTTGAACTAATTTGCAGTACTTGAGGCATTTCACAGTATTAATGGCAATACTATCCGTAAAGTCATTAATAGTGTTCAGAAACGGTGCCAACTTTGCATTGCAAACAGTGGTGGATTATTTGAGTGATGTAATATTTTTTATTATTATTTTTGTAATTGAGTTTGGTTTTGTTGTATGAAATGTTATGAATTTTTTTTTTTTTAATTTTAACCAAGATGGCCATGACAAGTACAATTTGAAAATGGATTCTCAATGAGCTATCGAACCTGCACCTTTTTGCTAATTTAACCATCTCTCTATCTCTTCAAATACAAAAGTACCCATGTTGTCCCTACGAAATCCGGGCACCCTGTATACTATTTTATATGTGTTACTTCTTCACAATTCGCTTGTTTTTTTTATTACTATAACTAGTCGGGTATTACCCCATGATTGTAACGGCCGCAATTTTTTGTTTTTATTCATCCAGAACCGAAAGAAATAAATTCCTGTCGAATGCGAAAGAAAGAATTTTAAGCCGCTCGCTTTCATGTATAAAGCCTTAATGAACACAACTCGCGGACAAATAGTTACAAATCGGCCGTTCACAAAGGCGGGCTAAATTGGGCGACATATCTGTCATGTCTTACTCTTCTCGCTTAAAGAGTCCGCTGCATCGGCATATAAATAGCGGCGGAAAGGTGAAATACGAATTCAACTGGAATTAATCCAAGGAGACCTCATGCTCGTCGTTAATGATCTGACATTAATTTCGCATGATGTGTAACGGAGACAGATCTTCAGTTCGCGTTGTAAGCGGACGGAGACGGTTAGATCAGGACGAGTTCCGTTTCGACGTCTTCAAACCGTGCAGCTTTTGCCGCGAGCCAAATTTTTGCCATTCAGCGTGGCAAGTGTTCTGCAGCGTGTTAACATTTTGTGTAGTAAACTCATTCATATAACTTTTTTTTCTCGTCAACATTTGGAGCACGACAAACACATGTGCGTAATATATCATTGTTTCAGAGCAGCCGAACGTTGTTTTAAATTTGACAGTTGAAAGATTTAATGAAATAAAATAAGAAAATTATAAACTAAGTTTGTTGCCCACAGGGATAATTTATTTTTTCTTTTCGTTCTGTATATGAACGATGATGCCTACCTGCATCACTAACCACTTCACTTTACTTCTCGGTTCATCGTGAATGACTAATGAGGAAATTATATAGGAAAAATAATAAAAACTATTTTTTGGATTTGTTTTGTTTATACTAGGTGCTGTAAAAATGGCGAAACAACGTCATTCTGCAATATTCAGGAACACCCTCTAAATATGGGAAAAATGTAAAAAAAATCTTGTGATTCCTTAAAGATATGAAGGTTATAAGATTGGAATTTGAAATTTTTATTATTTTACATTTTTACAGCACCCTGTATAATGATTTTAATAGTTTGTTTGTTTGTTTGCTTTGCGCAGCAATGCTGCAATTAATGTCTTTCGGCCATATAAGCCATTCCAGACAATCACGAAGATATTTTTTTTAAAGCTGGGTCAAAGTCATTAAACACCACAAACATCCATGGCAAAGGCAGGATTCGAACCTGCGCCGCCTGAGCGACACGACTTACAAAGTCGGCTAGGCTACCGCTAAGCCACCCGGCGACCCATTTTAATAGTTATGCAGATATTTTAACCAGTGACAGTATATGTTAAGCATCCTCTAGGTTAGATCAAGGTGGGCAACTCCCGGCCCGCGAAAAATTTTTATTCGACCCGCGAGACCTAAATCAATTTTCTTAAATAATATAGATGGCAAATATTAATACAAACAAAAATCTGAAACAATAAAAAGGTATACAGTGAAAGCTCTCTTAGGCGGACAGCGATCGTGACCAGCAAACTGTCCGTCCAGTAGAGGTGTCCGCCTAAGAGAGATGCATGTAAATTACATAAATGGGAGATTAAAAACTGTCCAGCTAAGAGAGGTGTCCAGCTAAGAGAGGGTACGCTTAAGAGAGCTGTCCGTTATGGGAGCTTTCACTGTACTTGCGCCTATTAGTAGCCATTAACTGTTCATTAAGTAATATAAAAAAATATATAAAATAAATAGTACCAAAAAAGTGACGATTAACTGATGGGGTCCGCAGAGCAAACATAGTCACATTCGGGCCTCGTATTTACAAAAGGTTGCCCACCCCTGCTCTAGACCAACCTAAATCTAATTCTTTTTTAGAAAATTTATAGGTGGCAGATATTAATAAAAACAAAAATGTGAGGCATTAAAAAAGTATCACACATTTTAAATGAATTATAAAAATAAAAACGTAATATATTAAAAAATGTCTTTATTTTTAGTAATAAAAAAATTATAAAATAATAAGTACTAAAAAAGTAACCATTAATTGATGTGGCTCGCGGACGAAACACGGAATTTATTCTGGTCCTTTATTTGCCCACCCCTGCTCTAGATAGCTGTTTTGACTGTATTTGGCCTCTCGTCAACAGAAGAGTAGCTCAAGAACTCGACTGAAATCTCACTGACTTGTTCTAATTAACTCGGAATCGAGCATATTATTTTTTTATAGTAACCAATAGTTTAGGTTAAAAATCGGTTACAAGATGGCGGGATTTAAACAGTTTATTTCATTTTAAGTTAATAACAAACTCCAATTATATATTTTTTAATTTATAAACATTATTATAACTTTAGATTTATAATAATCAATAGTTTAGGTAGCGACATCTTGCGGTTGATTTTTGATATAATATTGAGTGAGAATTTGGTCGCCTTGTGTGGGGTGACTTATTAGGCAGAAAACTGGTTGCTATTTATGAATTCTCACACAATGTTAGGTTAAGAATTGGCCGCAGATTGTCGTTACTAAACTTGATTGCTAATGTGCTCGATTCCGAAATAAGTAGGACAGGACGGTGAGATGGCACTGGAGTTCAGTGGCGCACCCATTGGGGGGGGGGGGACTAAGGGGGCTAAAGCTCCCCCCAGAGGCAGCTATGTAGTACCAGAATTTAATAAATAATTTCAATTTTGCAAGAAAAAGAGCACGTCGATTTAATTTCGCTTGGTAACGTTAGTTCGGTATAAATTCATATTATCTATCTTTATTATTTAATATATCCTTGTATGCTCTTACGTGATTCTTACAATTATAATTATATATATATATATATAAATTTCTGGGTGCGCCACTGCTGGAGTTCTCAAGTTACTTTTCTGTTGAAGAAACAACTGTGCAGAGGATGCTCGAGGAATCAATTGCAATCAAAACCGACTTGCAACAAATTTCGTTAGATTTATAATTTTTCACAAGTAATTAATAATTTTTCGTGATAGTTTTGTTACAGATCGAAATTTAACCGTCTGTTTTAGGTTGCAATGACGTTTATAGAAATAACCATTAACCTAAATTTTAAAATACTCAATCTAACTATGTATAAACAAAAATAGGTTCCTATTAAATGTGTTAATTGATAAAAATGAAACAAGTGGACGTAGATTAGATCGGCTCTGCTTATGTGAAACTCAAATTAATTAACAAAAATTGATAAAGAACAATAATTGCTATTTAAATCTGCTCTAATTAATGCTAATTAAGCTGCCCACACACATAGATAGTGCTTGCGATCGACTGACGCAATTGTAGTAACGATTTCCACTCATTATAGGAATTAATTACGCTAAGATAACTTAACAGTGAATGAAACTGATCCGGGTCGCTTCGCCAGATACCACAACAAACAAAAACGGCAATGCGCTCCGTTTATCTCATACTGTGCGAACGTGTTTTTATATTTAAATGTGTGACATCGAACTTATTTTTTATGTTACTGTTGTAACAATATATCAGAATTGTCGGTGGTTATCTTGTTAATGGTGTTTTTAAACATGTAATATTTTTCGGTTAATAATTTAATCTTCGCCTTTCTTTAAATATGAATACATACATACATACTATACTCAAGTGCTACGCGAGATCAAAAAATTTATGTATGTACATAGATCAGAGTAGGTATACAACCAACTTTTACAATCTGTATTTTAAGATACGTATAATAATATCTATATATATTAGAACATAAAAGGAAATAGTTTATATGTGCAATAAAACAAAAATAAAAAGCAAAATAAACAAGATCGAAAACTGAAACTGCTGCTTATTTCTGTCTGCACGTAATATAATAACTCTAATAAGTATTGATCCACTTGTGTGAATTTTCACAACTATTTCTCGTGTTGTTTCGAAACTAAAAATTTGTCTGATTAGATTATAAAAAAGAACGAACATTTACAACTTCGCGTTGATTAACCAGAGCGATGACAGTGGTGCCGTTTCAACAACATTACATTAATTAATCAGCCCTTGTGTTGCAGAAAGGCGAACACTTCACCAGAACTTTAATTTGATAATAGCTCCGTACTGAAAAGAATTCCGGTAACAGAGCAGACGTGTTAAATCACGACGGATACTGTTAAGTGTGTATCCATTTAAGTAGAGAGGAACGATGAGTTCGTCAGGGTTTTCGTTTTGCCGGGATTTATATTTTGCAAGCGTGTTCTTTATATCAATTACATGTTGCATTTTAATTTTAAAAGAGTCGAGCATGTTTAAACTAACCATTAGTTTTATGTATATAAACAGAATTCCTTTAAATAAATAGTTATCTAGAATAAAAGATTAGAAAATTTGTAATTATTTAAGCGCGTTCAAATAAAAAAAGAAACAGTGGTCTCAAACTCAAAATGCATGTGGGCCGAATGCACGATCTGAAAGCAACTGACGGGCCGGAAACTTATATTTTTTTCCTTCTATCCCTGGCTAAAATTATGAGACTTTTTCGCTTAAATTTGGCCCAATAACTTATTAAATACATATTTATAATTGAAATGTATTCGCGGGCCGTGTAAAATTACCGGGGGCCGCCCAGTTTGAGACCACTGTCTCAGAGCAAAGTTTCCCAAAGTGGGCGCTCTTGCCCCCTGTGGACGCTAGTGTCATTTGGAGGGAAATAATAGGAAAATTTCAGGAAATAATAAGTGGGCAGTGACAAGATGCTAAAAATTTGGTAGCCTGGTTTGTTGTAAATTCCAAATTACAACCCATCGGACTTATTTTTACAGAAGGGACGTTGAATCAAAAAAAGTTTGGCAGCCTTTATCTTAGAGAGAATATAATTTGCACATGATATAAACAACTTGACTTAGTTACAATTGAAAATCAAAACAGATCATCATGCAATTATTGCTGTCCTGTCCAAAACATTTAAGTTCGTTGATAATGTTTATTAAAATAATGTTTTTTCTCTAAAACGCTATTGCATATTTTTAAATTTTGCACAAAGTTTTTAAGATTTAACTACAAGAAAAAAATTGTCAGGGGCCAAGTTATATAATCCGGACATTTCTAGATCTTCGAAAATCTTCTTAATGAAAGTATTAATTTTTAATTTTTTACATATTTCATAAAATTATAACGTATTTTAAAGGTACTATATTACTTCCTTGGACGCGTACAGCAGAGAACGCCTCTTTCTACATATGGTGGGCCAATCCAATTGTGCTCAAGGTACACATATTAAAAAAAAATGCTGCTCTGAAGAAAGTGAATACGTTACTTTAAAAAAATCTTTAATTGCCCAACCTATTATTATCAGGCGGTTGCGTTTAATTTGAATCAATTTAAATGAAAGCCACTCAATTAATCTTCTTAGCTGGAAAATTAATTATAGGTAGAAAGAGTGTTTCTTGCTACGATAAAAAAAAAACGAATTACTATTTTTGTACATCAATTAAGGTAATAGCAATCAATTAATTTGAAGCACCAAGCACAAAAGCAATACAAACATATTGTGCTAAAAATCCACGTTAACGACATTGCATTATCATTTAATTCTTTAATTACTTAATTTACGAAGTAATTTTCGTCATTATTACAGCGCGGAGACGACGTCGTTTCGGATTTTTGTCCGTTATAATTAAAAAAGTTTGCAACGCCGGGCCCGTTTTTCTCGACGGCATAAATAATTCATACAATTAAAATAAGTAACTGCGGCAATTAATTGTTTGTTTAATTATCCATTTATAGAGTTAACCCCACATGTTTTGATTGTGTGTGTTTTATTGTATACGTTCTGCCTGCCTGTTGTTTAAAGAAATGCCAATAAATCTTTCAGAGCGTCGTGCCTTAATTTTTCTTCTTTTAGTTCACTTAATATTTCGAGTTTGTTTGCAGGGCGTTGACGACATAAACCAGACACGTCGTGAAACATAACAACCCTTAAGAAAGACAGATTAGGGATGCATTTGGTTACATGATGCTAGCGTGTAATTTGTTCCAAGGAAGTGATTATTAAGCAATTTTTAAGTTAACTCGACAGGATCATCTGCTAATATTTGAGGTTTTTAGATAAGTAAAAGTCAAACGTTGTTCTTGTTGAAGGAATAAATTTACACAATTTGGGTTCTTTCAGAAGGGTTCCAGGTATTTACGCTCTTACCGCTCTCTGTTATTTAATCTGCACGTTTGGCTTGTATAGTTAAAAAATTTCTGGTAACTAATACGGTAACACGTGCGTTAATATGTATTTACATATAGTTAATTTAAATACTTTAAAAGGTGTCCCTTAATAAGTCTTAATTAGGATAATTGTTACGTCAATTTGTCACGTCAATTTGTCATATTAAATAAAACATTTGTTTCTCCTCTAAATAATTGTTTTCATTTTATGAATTTGTGCGAAGAATTGTACAGGATGTTATCAATTAAGGTGGCAATAATTATACTATGTATAGAGGACATCAAAATATTGCGATTTATCTATATCCAAAAGTTTTTCGTTTCTGAGATAGGGGAGAGTTGCGTATATTGGACCGGCTCCAAAATTGGACCACTTCAATTTAAATTAAAACCAACTGGAAGTATCTATTGGTATTAAAAAGAAATACTTGCAGAAACGTTGTTTAATACAGTACCGTCTCAGGTATATGTAGTGCTTACTGTTATTGAAGTTTCTAGTTTATTTTTATTTATTCAAAAGCGGTCCAATTTAGGAGCCAATATACGCAACTCTCTCCTATAAGCCGGTAAAGAATTTTTTGTTTTAGTTTCAGATTTCTCGAAAAAGTGACAATAAAAAAGTTATTTACTAGAATGATAACCTACTACCCTGGATATACGCCACTGATTTTAGGCTCGCGATACCTGAACTGCAAGTCCTAATTAATTAATTTATACAATTGCACAATATCTAAAATATGACTTACTTCTAATTTATCATACGGAAATTCACAATTATTACAAACTTATTTTATTGAGCCAGAGAAGAAGAAATGGTTATACTGGGTGTTCCGATATTCGCGCGTATGGAAAGTAGGATATTATTATACAGTAAAAACTGAACAAGATGTTTATCATTTTTCGACTAGTGACTAGACCAATAATTTTTTAGTTGTAATGGTTTATAGTGTTCAATCGAGGCCTACTTAAAACAAGTAAATGACATGTTTTCATTAAAATAAACATTTTATATCTTGTGTATTATAAAAGCAGTCTAAATTATGTAAAACGGCAGGTAATTATTCTAATAGAGAATATTATGATATGCTAACGGTCTTAGTGGCTAGTATTAAGTATTGGGCTAATAGAGAAATCTTCAGTTTTCATTGTATAATATCATCCTGCTCTCTGTATGCACGAATAACGAAATAGTTTGTATATGAGAATCATTCATAAATAATTACATTTTTCTACTTTGTGTTCACAATGGGCTCATTGTGACACCAAAAACATTTTACAACGTGGCTCATTGTGAAACTGTTTTTGGTGAAATTTTAGTCAATTATTTTTATTGAAGACCTTTAATAGAATTTACAAAATAATTCATTATTTATTTGTTATTTAACAGAATACTCACAATGAAGCTGAACAAGAAAAATTAATAACTTGTCAATTTGATTTTTGTTTAAAACGAAAGGTTGTCAATGTTGCCACGCATTACAATTAAATTCCCCATATACTAAGGAGATCCAATTTTTAACAATATTTTTCATATTTTTGTTCAATAGGTGACGCAAAGTAGAAAGAATAATATATGTATTTTACTGGTTTCACAAGAGGCATTGTACCACTCGTTCTGTTGGGGCACTCCAACCCCACTCGTGTTACAATAAGCCTTCTTATGAAACTTGTAAAATAATATACAGTAAAGTTTTGATTAACCGGATTAATTAATGCAGACCTAAATCCGTATTAGCGAAAATTCGTATAATCGAATTCATTTATTAGAGGCACCTAAAAAGTGTTGTCATACATAAATAGCACTATTTTTAATTATACTTACTTATTCATAAAAGAACAGAAGGTGATGAACAGACAATAAAAAACATAAACATTATAAACAGATATAACAAGACCATAAACATCGTAATCATATCTATACTACTTAATTCCAGAAATGTGTAATTTTTGTTTGCTTACACTTTTTTTTCAAAATACTACATAGTTCCAGGGGAAAGCCCCAAAAACGTATGTACATATGTTACACAATGATCCGGATAACAGAAACACCAGCATTCCGGATAACAACATACATAATGCAAAAAATAATTGATTCGGATAACTGCTGAATCCGGAAAACTAAAGATCCGGATAATCAAAATTCTACTGTACTATTTTCTTGATTCACGCGATGAAGAAATCTACAAACTACACTACACGGTTTTTATGTAGAAACATTACTCTTATTAAGGACATTATTATTTAATTTTTATTCGCGTATGCTTAAAGGCTTTAACGTCATTGTTTGTATATGTATACTGTATAGTTCTACCTATATGCTGCGGGTATACAATGTATACACGTAATCTACTGCAAATAAAATTCGGAACAGAGAACCATAAAAAGTTAATGACATAAACAAGCTGAGATTTATATTTTTTTATTAGGCAATATTATTAGTTTGACATTTATGACGTGTTTTAGTATTCAATAAGACCACCGCAAGGGCACAGTAGGTGGCGTGACACCAGATGGTTGTCATTAGCAGACAAGTGTGAATCTCGTTGGCAATAGCCTCTCTCGTATTATTTACAGAAGTCCATTAAGGTAATTAGTAACTGGATACCACAATTATAGAGCATGACATCTGAAAAAGTGTCTAATGCATTCCTAACGAACGTATTGTGAGCCAGTACATTAGTACTAAACAGGAGCCACGTACGCCGCCGGCTCTATGGAAGTGTTTGCTCATCCATCTTCGATGTTTCTCCATTCTTATTCAGAATTAGCTTAATTTTTATGGGCTTTGTGCGTATATGCGCCTGAGATATTTTAAAACGCCTTAGTGTAAAATGTTTAACGTGTGCTACCATTGAAAGAGGACCAATATCGCTGTTTGGGACTAAGCATACTAATAATCCTGCCGCCCCACTTGTGTAACAATAGCCATTCTATATTCTGTTTATAAAGTTCTTTTAACACAAAAAAGCATATTCCAGTAATTTGAGCTAACAATTAGAATTTATTTAGCTTGGACTATTTTTAACAATCACAATGGTTTGTAAACGAAGTACAATAATTTTAATGTAATTCGATAGTATTATCGAAAAGCATATTAATAAAATAAAAGTTAAAAATAATTTCGAGGTAAGTACATACACAAAGTGGAACAATATGATTCTCTTCCAGTTACATTTGGAATTTTTCCATATTTAAATTTTCCTGTGCCGCTCTAATCCTTTTGAATTAGCTAGTTGTGTCAATATAAAGAATGTTTTTTTTTTAATCTGGCGTTGAAGTTGGCCATGAAAATTTCATTGTGAACCATCAACGTCATGAGTGTCATGACAGTTATTAATTTGACGTTTGAACTTGCAGTTCCTAACCTTGCTTTCGAGGTTTAGAACTCAACAGTACGATAAGACAACACAAGAATGCAATCCATTGTAATGAACGAAAAGCGACAATAAGAATGAGATCGATTGTAACAATGAAAACAGGCAATAAGAAAATAAGATTTACAAAAAATAATCGAAATTGTGGTGTGTTCATGATAAGCACCTTGTCACGGCCAACTTCGACGCCAAATAAAAAAAAATCGTTATATCATAAATCAGTGAAATTGACAATGATTCCAATTTATTGAATTGAATTAACAAGCGATTAAAATAATGTATAGCTACCTTGCAAGAAAACACTTTCATTATTGAAGCTTATTTTCGATTTAGACGTGTGGTAAATGGGGAATGCAATATTCCATTTTTGAATGCAAAGCACAGTTTCGACTTAGGTTTCCGAACAAAAGTGGTGAAGAAACTGCTTTGCACAAACAGGTTCGTCAAATTGTCGAGAGATTCCACAGAACGGGCAGCGCGATGAAGAGGAAATCCACTGGAAAACCGCAAACTGACCAAAAATGCGGTCGAACAAGTGGAAGTGCCCGTTGCAGAAAATCCGCATTCCTCAACACGTCGTATTTCTGCTCAAATGAATGTGTCCCACACCACCGTTAGCAGAATTCTGAAGCGTCGTTTTCAAATGCATCCATACAAAGTGTATGTAGTCCAAGAAATCTTGCCCAGAGATCACAACAGGACACAACACAACAGGATCACAAGAGTCGAATGCAATATTGTAACTTTTTCCAAAAAAAATTAAATAATGACGACGACGTTTTCGATTTAAATTTTTTCACGGATGAAGCTTGGTTCCATTTAAGTGGTTATGTAAACAAACAAAATTACCGAACGTGTTCTGTTGTTAATTCCCGCAATTTCTTTGAGGCTCCTTTATATCTTGTTAAGATAGGAATTGGTTAGCTGTATCCCACCGTAGAATCATAGGGCCAATATTCTTCCACGATACAATCAATGGTCAACGTTATAGGGAACAATTGTTGACCGCATTTTTAGAGCAGGTACAACACGGTGAATTTGAAAATGGTTACTTTCAGGAAGATGGAGCGACAGCTCATACTACTCGAGAAAATTTGGAATTTCTTGAAGAGTTTTCCCTGGCCGAGTTGTAAGCAGGGGAACTTAGCCAGCAAGATCACCAGACCTCACCCCGTTAGACTTCTCCAAATTTGGCTTTCTTAAAAATGAGGTCTACAAAGAAAGAATTAATAATTTGCAAGAACTGATGGCAAGGATCACATTAAAATGCAACGAGATAACGTCGGATATATTGCCGTACATTTTTAAAAATATGAAACGTCATGTACTTATGTATACGCATGCAGCAATATGGTAGCCACTTTCAACACTTGCTTTGACTTACTTTCGTTGACTTTCTTTTCAAATTCAATTTCAACTTTGCATTCTTATCATCCCTTCGTAATGAATGACATTTTGAATTTTGATGTACTATCGCGGCCTTAAAATTTCGCACGATTCATTTTCCCGCTGTAAATATGGCTTTCTTTAATGGCTTGTCAAAAATAATCATTTTAAACGTTAGATTTCAAATGTAATGCTAAAGTTGTAGCATCACAGTGCCAAATCACGCGCTTTCTGAAGGAAAGAAGGATTTTACAACCGCAAAATTAGAAGATGGTTGGTCGCTACTTTTATCCTATTATTTCAGTTCTAATACTTTACTATCTTGCTGTTCTTAAAATATAACCAAACAACTGACTTTTGGTTAAATGTCTTTAGTGTCAAAATTGAGGAGAGAGCCTGTTCTACAAAACTATAATTTAGAGAAATTCTGGCTACTTGATAAAAAATCGTGCGAAATTTTAAGGCCCCGATAGTACATTTTGATATTAGGATACTGCCTTTTTTATTTTCGTAGAGCGGCACTTTATGTTTTTACTTGGGTACGGCAAAGATAACTAGGTGATAATCATTTTGTTCCACTGTATATATTTATCTAAATTGTCTTTTAATTTTGGGCTCTCGCGTCCTGGAGACATAAAAATAAAATTAAGAAAAGTAATAATTTTAATAAAATATTGTTTTTTTTTAAATTAGTTAGGTTCTATTGTTTTTTCTTGACACTTTGCTTTTTTTATTCATAAACGCAAAACCGAAAACATCTCTATCTAAATATTATGTGTTTTTTTATTCATTCACTATTTATCATCGCACTACACATGCCTGAAAATCTAGTGAAAACGTGGTACTCATGTATGTAACTAAATTTTTACAATGAATGTCGTCATGTCGATTTATATTTTAAGGTTGCTACGAATTAGGCAATGTTGCAATGTTTTCTTTTCATCACGAGGTGTATTCATGGCTAAATTTACATACGTGATATTTTCATTGGAATAATTGATTGATGTTAATTTATTGTTAAAAATTATTAAAGTAATTAATAAACGTCTAGAATTTATGTGAAAAATATAATAATAACAATGATAATCGATTATTAGTAATAGGTACATTTTGTACAATATGTAGGCTACATGAGGCGTAGTGGTTAGCGGTTACTATCACACTTTATGGGGGAGACGTCTCTTTATTACCTAACTGTACAATCATATGTTGATTTTCAGGTTCCTTACAAATCAAACATCGTCAAAACACTTCATTCTTTGAGAACAATATATTGAATAGATTTAACATGTGAGTTCTCTTGATTTGATTAGTTTGAATGTCATCTTTTAATAAATAATGGAAACAGATCCCCAAGCTAATTAATGAAGGAAGAACTATTTTCAAACGAACTACATGGTTTCCATTTGCTGTGTCCAGTTTGCCGAAATAAAATTTTCACAGTGCCTACTAGAATTTTCTCACATTTCGGTGACACATTTCGAAAGAACCTCAAGCCATAAATCTGCAACTCTATCTTTAGTTGAAAATTGTGAATTTATGTTGCAGTAACGGCTGGTAAGGAGACCTTAAATTTAAGTCGTGTTTAGATTGTGACATTTCTGCTTGATTTGTATAACATCAATCACATTCTAAACACGAATTAAATTTAAGGTCTCCTTAAAGCGTTGGTAATACCGGCCGTAAGTCTTACAAATCTCCCATGCCATTTTAAGAGAGTTTTATTGACAATGCTGTGACAATAGTATGGAGGTAATATGAGAACTTCATGTTCATGCTGTTTCAGAATGTAGTCACTTACGTAACGTTTATTACTGTCAGTTATAAAAGGTTTTACTAAATTTATTGTTTTTTTTAAATTTTGCCCACAATTTTGACATTGTGCTTAATCAACCATTCTAGAATTTGGTTTCATATTGATAGAAAATTTGGGTAGCTTATCGAATTGCACCGAATGATAGGGTGCATTGTCCATCACTATCATACATTTATGTTGCTAATGTAAACTGATTAACCACCCAATTTTGAAAAATATCTCTATTTCATAGTTTTATGATAGTCTCTGTCATTGTTCGTTGATTCGAGTAACAAGTCACACTTTTGATCTGCATGCAAAAGTGTAACACGTCTCCCTTCACTTTCAATTTTGGCCAGATTACTTTTCAAATATGTTTCGTGTCTCCATCGGCGAACTCATTTTGTAGATCCACATTTCCTCAAGGTATACGAATACTAGTGTTCTTGTACTGTTCTTGTTCTCAGTCACAGTTTAACTTTAATCTTCAGTTTATTTCTATATAAACAATTGGTTTTATTGCTACTATGGTAATAAATAGGAGTTTAAAGTTAAACCAGGATTGAGAAACCCAGCCTAAATTTAATAAGTTTAACAACTTTACCGGTAAAACTCTTTCCATATTTTATCACCGATTAGGAGGAATAATAATTTATCCCGAAAATTTTTATGTGTGTATTAAATCCTTGAGAACTACGGTCCCTAGTTTTAGTTAAATTTAATTGACTTTTATGAAACCCAGCAATAGCTTATTTGATAGGGTTTTTTAAAAATATATGTTCTGTGTCCTGTGCAGTAGATTTAACAGTAGATTATTTTTTGTTTAATAATAGATTTTGTCCGCCGAAGTGCTTCTAACTGAACAAGTTAGAGATGTGTCTCCGATGGAATTTGATTTGAAAATAAGCACTTGCCCTATTAACATCGACTTCGTTCAATTAACTGAAAATAGAGTTTCTCAACGACATTAATATTTTTGCGACTTGTATTTTTATTATTTCGAGGAGGACGGCATTTACCTGATAAAATAGAGGATGGCCGGTGTATTCAAATCCGCACGATAATTTGCATGCATATTATTGCAGTGCCTCAGGTTATTAATCACCGTTACAAAATATACGGAAAGACGCGTCCCGGCGTAATTTTACAGTCGGGACAATGTAAGGCGACGTTCGGATGTTTGTAATTATTTTCCGAAGCACTTTAGGATGTTAATTGCATTTGCATCTTGACAGTTTCTTGTTGGTGGCGCGTCGCTACGGGTTAAGGTAAGAAAGCTGTTGCCATGAATTATTCACGGCCTGCTTATACGGGGTGACAGTCTTAATTGGATATAAGGTTGCGATTTCGGGTGTAGATTATTCAAGATTGCGCTCGATTTTCCCATTAACATTTATTTTCGGAAGCCCACCTCAATCCACTCACATTAAATTTCATAAATTTAAATCGCCCGCGTCCTCGTTCCATTTTCCATTAAATAAATAAATAAATAATTTAATTACTCACATTTATTTTTACTTTTATCATGAGTAGCCAATAATAATAACTGTTTGACTTACTAGTTGATAACATAATTCTTCGTTTAAATTCTTAATACGGGTAGGAACGTGATTTTTTCAAAACATTTTTATAACGTTTCATACAGTTCTACCGCGTGGTTTTTTTAATTTTTTATCAACTCTTGCCATGGAATTTGTATGGCATGTCGTAGCTTCACTGTAAATAAGCATAAAGGAGTGCAATGACGTACTTTTACACTCGGTATTTCCCATAACGGTATTTCCCATAACGTTTACCCTTTCTTAATTAGTAAATCGTAACTTTTCTCGTACGTCATAGATATGTAAAGCAATATGTTATATAAAATAGTTTCAGAATTGTGTGTACTTCGATCTCAGTCGTGCTTTCGATACTAGACAGCCTGATTTCCTAATCGAGAAACTTTACGCGCTTGGCATCAGAGGCAAGATTTCCGACTGGCTAGCATCCTACCTCAAATGCAGGACCTTTAGGATGAACATGTGTGGAAAACTCTCTACTGAAAAGGAGCTAGATCTTGGAGTGCCCCAGGGTTCTGTACTGGGGCCCTTACTTTTTTTAATTTTCGTTAATGATCTAACAAATAGTCTCCAATGTGCGAGTAGATTAATATGCTTTGCAGATGACACGACCATTGTTTTTGCTGGCAAAAACTCTACTGAACTAGAACATGAACTCAACAGAGTAATTTTACTGTTTAGCAATTGGTGCAATAAAAATAACTTAGTGCTTAATTGCAAAAAAAAACTATTAGTGTAAATTTTTATCGGCGGAAAGCAGCTCCGATCATAAACCTACGGATACTAAACCAAAACATAAATGTGAGTGACAAGACTTGCCTATTAGGAGTAATGATTGACAGTCAGTTGGCGTGAAATCATCACATAGACACAGTGTGTAATCAAATGATCAGCGTCTACTATGCGATTTTCAATTGGCTTTACCATTACACTCCTGAAACTAAACAGCAATCGATGTAGTGGAGTCGAGTCGAGTCAGCTCAAAGAAGGCGAAAACTGTGCCATCGGCCGGAAAAGTTATGGCCACTGTTTTTGGGATTCAAAAAGAGTGATCTTCGTTAATTATCTACAGAAAGGAAGAACGGTAATAGGAGCTTATTATGCCCAATTACTGGATAAGCTGAGTGAACACATTCGCGAGAAACGGCCTGGTCTTCAGGGCAAAAAAATTCTGTTTCTTCAAGACAAGGCACCCGCGCATACGTCGAAAGTTTCAATAGCCAAAATTCAAGAATTGCGCTTCGAATTGGTTTCCTATCCACCATATTCTCCGGACTTGGCCCCGTCTGACTTCTATTTGTTTCCCACTCTGAAAAAGTTCCTCGCTAGAAAAAAAGATTCGGAGCAGATAGTGAAGTGATCTCCTGCACGGAACACTTTTTTTGAAGGCCTTAACAAAACTCATTACTGTGAGGGCATTAAAGGATTGGAAAAGCGTCTGACCAAGTGTATCGAGTTGCCAGGAGATTATTTTGAATGGTAAAATGTAATTTTCCATCAATGCCAACGTTTTAGTGTCGAAATCGCGAACTTATCATCCCGCCCTCGTATATCTCACGAACGAGCAAAGGACGATGCGCTCTTGTGATAGGTCAGTTTCTTATTTTTGAGCTAGGCCATTGATTATTGCAGAATTAATTCTCTTATGTGATGAAGAACTGACAATATAATAAGTTAAACTTAATCGGTTATTGTACTGAAATTGGTAGAAAAAATGTATCATATTAATTTTTTCGTTTTGAATAATTTTTATAAAGTTGGCGATTTTTAAAATGTATTTCATTTGCTGTTTTAGTTCTTCGTGCAGCGAGGGAAATGATTTACGGTGGCTTGAAATTATTTCTGTACCGTGCCATTAATTCGGACTTGTTGCATCTCCGGCTTTCAGGGCCGTCCAGAATAACTTGGGTATTCTTTAATCCTCCTGTATCAACTTGTCAAACCTGCGAAGACTAACATCTTTTATTTGCTAAATGACTTTCGCAGCTGTTTAAATAAAAGAATATTTTACTCCTCGGTATGCAGCACGTTGATATCCCTCGGGACGGGGATTTATCTGTTTGTGTGGTAACTAAATATTTATGGATCGGTTTGTGTTCTATGTACGTACGCAAGCAAACGAGCAAGGCAGGCATTCATTTGTGGGACGGTAAGATAACAAAAACACTTTGCGCACAAATTTTTCGCCGTTCCTATGTTTGCCCGGTGACTTGTGAATTTTGCTTTTAGAATTTGTGTTTGCCATGTCTTGAAAGTCAACACGCTATTAAGAAAGGCTACACCCTCGCGTCTTCTTAAATATTAACCATCCGTACATCCCAAGCTGAGTGCTGTGTGAAACGACAATAAAAGTAAAAATTAATTACGTGATTGTCTTCTCTGCGTAACACATGTTAAATATATGATTAATATTGTTCGGTTTCTTAATTAAGCATTGGCATTGATGAACAAATAACAAATAGAGCTTGTAATAAAAAACGTCTGCCAAATGACGCAAACGTTAATTATGAGGAATGATGAAAATTAATTTGCTCGATTCATTAAAAACAAAAAATAATAACTAATCGGTAAACATGTTCTATCGTGACATTCTGTTTGTTTGAATTGCGCAGCGAGTATAAACGAATTCGAAAGGTCGTGTGTCAATTTGAGTTGCGTTTTCACATATTTTACCGAATTTTTCTAAAATATTAGTACACACAGCCAGGCGGGTTCCGGTTCTGATGTGAAAATAAATGGGATAATTGCGTCGCACTTCGAAAATACTCTGTCCCTGTGAAAATATACAAGACACGCGGAAACGGCGCTCGTCCGGTGAACTCGAACAAATAGATTTCTACGATTTGATTATTTGTTTAATGTTAAATATTTAATATGTTAGAGGATGTGGGCAAATGTGTGATTTTATACACATCCTTATTCCATTAATAATATTTTCTCTGGTGACCAAAAGTCTTCGACATTTCACTTAAAATATCTTGAGGAGTTACTTATTGTTAATTAATCAACTAAGATCGATCATAACTGCACTTTTATATAATTAATATTGCCTTGCAGAAGAGATAAAACGATAATTTTCTGCACGTAAAGGCAGGCCAGACATCAGAAGCCAGTAAAATATTAAGCACTTAGCAGTATTACACTTTGATTAGGAAAAAAACTGGCTGCTCATTAAATAATAAAAATATGCATTATCCTTAATCGACTAATAAAGTTCGTCTAATAACTTAAACTTGTAAGTGTCGATTCTTATAAAACGAATAGCTTTACAGTAGCCAGGGCCTTTTAAGTAAATTGAAAGCGGGTAAGTTACAAATGTCGATGAGAAGGCAGCGGCGGCGGTAGACACAGAACAGTTCCTTTCTTATAAATTGCTTTTATCGAAATTTACTATTGAACGTCCTCATAAAATTATGCCTTTATTTTATTACAGCCGTCTTGGATATACTTAAGTGACGTCTTTCCATTTTTACTAATAAATGTGCTGTCGCGTCTCCTAAAGAAATTAAAAACAAATAGAAAAGTTTCCAATTCATGACGGGAAATAACCGACATAATTCAGTGTGATACGAAATCCGAAATACAATGCATTGTTCAAGAACGACGTATTAGCTTCGTGTTGCCAGAAAATAACCAGCGATTCAAAAAGCCTTCATCAAAGTGTGCAATGAAAAAAATTACGTTTGTCTGAAAATAAAGTTTGAATGTTGGAACTATACTAAACCTTCGCGTTATCTTGAATAAATCCACAAACCATGAATTTTTTCACTGTTTCTGAAATATATTTCTAACAATCAGCTTTCTTGGTGATTAGTGAAAGGCCATGTCATTGAAATGTGTGAAAATAATCAAAACTTAAATCTGACAGAACTGATAGATGTAATTTTTAACGAAGAAACGTCATTGACATTTTATGCCCGTTATATCTATCTTTATTTATCATAGCACACTTTGATGCAACTTTTTTTAAATCACAGGTTATAAACTTCGGGAATAAGATAAACCAAGTAATTTATTTGTTTTCAAACCACATAATTGATGGCGAGAGTATTTGGCCAGTGGATTAAACTCAAGATAAGCATTGAAAAGAATATATTAAGTTGCGAACTTTTATACAATTAACAACTTCTATCTATGTTGTATCAATAACTGATTACTTGATAATATTAATATCAAACGCGTACTATATGAATGTCTTAACAGCATAACGATAACTTTCTTGTAACATTTGTTATGTTCCGGACAAATGTCCCTTATACTTATTTACAAATATTATTTATTAATTAATAAGATGGATGAGTAAAAAAAAGATGTTACTTTTCTTTCAGTAAAATGGGAGACGGGGGGAATGAGGGCCACTTAAGGAAAAATCAATATATCGGGTGTTCTTTTACTGTATGCAAATATTTAAACCTGTAATACATCACCATAAATGGTAACGATTGAACTCATATGTCCTTAACAAAAGTTTTTCACATTTCGAGAAAACCGCAGTTGAAAATCGGGCAAGAATTAATCGCACGTCTATGTCTTTGAGGCAGGTCAAGAAAAGGAAATTTTATTCGACCTCAGAAAGCATCTGTTGGAACAAAAAACATAACTGCAATCGAGCAGTGACCCAGTAACCTTTGCCGAGTTCGGGCGGCTAATAAAAGCATTTTTTTTCACGTTGCAGTAAGTCGTATCGTAGCCAAGGAATTTGCTTCATTTTATTTCATTTATGATCATGACACAGAGTTTATTGCTCCGTATCCTTTGGGATCAACAGTTTAGTTTGTGAAAAGTGCAAATGTGCAATGCAAGAACATTTACAGCTAATTTTCCCGCATTTACGCGATTATGGAACGTTTTGTGTGTGTGTCGCTAATGATGGATGCCACTTTGAACAGTTGTTATAAACATTACTAAATAAACTTGTTTTAACAAATAACTGCTACAGTTAATAAAATAAAATAATACACTTTTCTTTCATAACAGAACATAAAGAATGATACTGTGAAAAATACGAAAACAGTAATAAAAGTATTTTAATATATTTGTTGAAGTATTAGGTGCAAAAATCACATATCCAAGCTAGCTTATTGTTATTCTCTTAAGAGTCCTCGGCATCTTGAACAAGAAAACATACTTCTGTAATATCAGGGATAATAAGAGTCACCTGTGGTTAATAATAATTTGGCTCTTATTACCTCGGATGGAATTAATATTTTAAGTACGAAAAATAGATAAAAAAACATAGATAAACAAGAAACATTGGAAACATAAAATATATTAACACTGCTCTAATAAAAAATGCTCCTTACACCTCTGTCCACCAATTATTATTACAACAGATTCAGTTTTCTATGTGAACTTGCTGCAAGTTGTCACATAAAGATGTAAAGCTCAATTCAGAGGCACATTGGTGCAAGAATTGTTGCCCGGTGATCCCATACAGAACTTGTCTTTCTGTGGATTTTAACAGACTGAGTCAAAAATAGAGAATAATCAAAATATTTCAAAAATGATAGAAGTTGGTTTTTTACATCAAGTTTTTGCCAAACAAGGCGGATCAGATCGACATTGTTACCAACCATCTAGTTTCTCAGAAAATGATACCAACATTATTATTTTCTAAAGAATTTTGTTGCAAGTCGGTTTGATTACAGAGGATTCCTCGAGCAGGTCCTGCACAGCGCTGTTTCAGGCCTAATTGGGCCTTCGTCTGCAGAAGCGTAGCTCGAGAATTCCACCGCAAACCATACCGACCTGTCCTATTTATTTGCAATTGCGATGTAATAGTAATGAAAAGTTTAGATCACCACATCTTGTGATCACTTTTTGATCTAACATTGCAGTAACATTCTCGAGTTATGAGAAGTACGATATGTTAAAATGCTTTATAGAAGTACATAGGTGAAAATATAGACGCAGCTTGCAATCTCTACCAGGAACGTTACCGCAACCTTTTAGAGACATTTTCTTCCGCCTAAAAATGATGGCAACCCTTTAGAGACATTTTCTTCCCTTAAAATTCCCCCAAAATTTACTAAATTCAAAATGGTCCATCCGGTACAGTAGCAATAATTAATCATGACGCTTACAGAGAGCTTACAGGACATCGTATCCATCTCCTTAAAAACTGTGAATGTCGAATGCATCCATACCTTATTACTATTACTTAGGATTGAATCCGAAATGTCGTAAATTATTTTTTGCTTAGAAACCACGATGTGTTTTTCTGTAAAGGTTATGTCATTCATGACTTGTTATTCCGGCTATACCGTGCGAGGCTTAAGGTCCGTTTTCACGCTCATGTAGTTTGCGCAAATTTGCTGGTGCAGCAAATTTTCACAAGGAAGTCGTTGCATGAAAACTAATTTTCTTGCTTGCACAAACCAGAAAGTTTGGCAAACGTAAAATGGAATATCATTTCATTTGCGCAAATTGCTTGAGCGTGAAAACGGACCATTATTAACGTACCAAAGTAAGTTTCTGACTTCCTGCTTTTATTTTATAATACATATAGCTTTTTCTATCCCACCGTTACTTTTTTACAATTTTTTTTTGAAATGACTGTTTAACACGAGTTTCCATTTGGAAAATGAATTAAATTTTGCAACTTATTTATATGTTGCAAAATTTTATAATTGATTTATTCGATAAATATATTTGATGCTTGCCTTTTAGCTTATCTGGTGTATTTGCATAAGTTCTTTAGGTTTATTTTTCATTTTACCTTTTACGCTTTATTATTCCAATCTAATGAATTAATGATTAATTAAATTTTCGCCACTGGTAAACATGTATGTTAATTAAATATATTTCTTCTCCATGTAACATTGATATGATTTAATTGCATGTAAAGTATTCAATTTAATTTCGCGCGAATGTTTAAGATTTACATATACATATTATAATTAAATTAAGGCCCGGTTTTTTCATCTCTGAGTAAGTGGCCAGTAAAATACTTGATGATTAAAGATAGGGAAACGCATTGCGCTAATCGTAAAGTGGTAACTTGGCACTTACTCAGAGATGAAAAAACCGGGCCTAAGTTGCGTAATATTAAATGATGTTTGTTTATTTTATCTAATTTTAATAAAATTGTTTTTTAGAAATATACTCTCATTACTTAGTGCAAAATTGTGATATGAACGAGAACAATAATTTCTCTTATTAGCATTTGTTGCATAGGTAAAACTAATTGTAAGTTTAAGTGTTGTTGTTGACAGCGGCCAATTAAAGACTGTTAGCTCATTACATCGCATCAGAATTAACACGCCATGTAAGATTGTGGCATTCAAATAACAAATGGCTCTTCTGTAGAAATGTATCATCAAACATATGCGCGCTCGACGCTTTTGTACAGCTGTAACGGAAGAGAAATTAACTTTTTATGTTAAGTATCGCGCATCAGCGTTTAGACGGTGCCTTGCTTAACGATTTGTAATTACAGGACAGTCACATGTTATTCTTGTTCTGGACAAATTATGTCACGCTCAGATGGATCTAAGCATATAACTTGAGTGAAAGGTAAAATTTATTGTTTTGTTCCATTAAAAATAGTATTATTTATCGGAACCACAGTTTCAATTATTACTAAATATATTTTTTGTTTCAGAATCAAGTAAGTAAGAACTTATCTTCAACTTCGCAGATGTCTTTGTAGACTGTCTTAAGTAAGTCATTATACATAAATTTAAATACGTATTATTATAAAACGAAATATGTAACCTGTAAGTTTAAGTATTTTTTAATTGTGCTAGCATAACATACATATATATAATATATATATATATAATATATATATAATTTATATATATATATAATATGTAACATATGTACAGTTGAAAAAAAAAAAACTCGCAGCAATCCATGGAAAATTAACGTGTATCTTAACTTGATTGTCCACTTTTTCAGTGACTTTAACTTTCGTGTTAAGCTTCAGTCATCATGGTTTACACAAGTGAACAAAAAGCATTTTTATTGGAATGTTATTTTCGAAATGGAGAGCAGGTCAATGGAGTATGGACGTATTCTTTACCAAAATGCTTAGAAGAATGATTTAATTAGTAACATCGCATTTTTTCAATGATTGAATTGAGGTTATTTTCTGTGTCAAGTGACAGTTGTAAATAAAATAAGAGTACTAAGACATACCTTCATACCTTCATTGTCATTTCAAAGCATGCTAGAGTTTACTTTAAAGTAAGGGTATTTTGTCTAAAACCACCACGTGCCCATCCCGCATTGCTTATCGTTTTTCGATTTGTTCGTGAGTTATTTATACAGTCTTTCCTTTTTATATCTGCTATTATTCTTAGATATGCCAAATTTCACTGGCTTGGATCTTGTTTTTAACTTTGTCATTCAAAGACTACGCATTACATCTATAGGTCCACTTAATATTTGATCTTTGTAGCTGTGCTCACTCCTTTCTTGTTTTTAAACTTTACTCATTGTAATACACTCACTTGATATACTGCTATTAATTTTCGTTTCTATATTTCCTCTTTTTTTATTTACTAGAATACCACGTAAAGTTTTCGACTTGATTCGCTTTAATATTATTTAGCTTTATTTTCAGTTTTTATTTTTTTACCTAGTACCATGACTCCCGTTTTCTTAATATAATCTCATTTTGTTCTTTCTTAATTCTTCATTTCACATTATTTTGTATATCTTGTCTGACGCCCAAGGTTTTGTCAATTTCTTGTTTCTGGAATATTTCTCAGTTTTTTCCCGAATTGCTTTATTAAAGGGTTTGTACATACACGTGATAACATTTTATCAGTTCGTTGTCCTAAGCTAAAAATTAAATCCATTGTTCCTCTTTCTTGTGGGAAATCATATTGGTTATCGTCAGCCGATGCTTTTATACCCTCTATTAAGGCCAGTACACAATGGATTTGCATAAAACATAAGACATAAGCCGTAACAGTAATTCGAACTGTGTAAAGAAGTGCCCTGTAACACAATAGCTCCGTAACGAGAACAAAGCTTATGTGTTTCTTACGGCTTATGTCTTATGTTTTATGCAAATCCATTGTGTTCTAGGCTTTAGTCTTTTCTCAGATCTTATGATTAAAGACTCCAAATCTTAATTCCGTTTATCCCCCAATCGTATATTACTCACTGTTCATGCTGATGTATTATTAATCTCAATTGGTCGATTGCCTAATTACACGTATCGGCTATTTGATACATTGATATAACATGTTTTATCTAAACAATTTTTTTCTTGACTTTATATATTGTCTATTCTTGAAATTATTTCTATCGTCAAAAATACAGAGAATAACTAAATGAAACGTGACAAAGTTAATCAGTTTATTCTCGCTATATCGGAAAAAGAAAGCACCTATGCATTCGGTAGTAAATTAAATATAATCATTACATTGTCTTTCGGTAAAACTCTAATCCTAATCCATTTCTAGGCTCTTCCAGGGATGTGAAACGCAATCGTAACTATTCCACAGTTTTAGCTTCACTCAAAGCGCAAAAAAACCAGTCCAAGGAACCGGATTGACATTATATTTCACATTCTTGGTCTCTTCATTCCTTCATATTTCCACCTCTATTCCCATCTCATTACACAGCTACGCAACTAAAAAATTTCTGTAATCGTGATAACGGTTTCTGCTCGTTATTTGTTCACAGATACCAGGAAAAATAATATAAAAAATCCATCACATCAGGTTTCTTTGTATTTATCTCTATAGGGTTATTCACGCAAATGGTTCATTAAAAGTTTTCAAGGAAGAAAAGTAGATAGAAATTTGAAATTTACGGAGCAAAGGATCTTTTCAAATAAAACAAAACTGACTTCAAGACACTTCTGCTTATACCGGAAGTCGCTGTCAACTCGCTTACTTTAAATAGCATGCTACAGTTTTCGATACGTTTTTGAATTGTGGGACTAATGAAGCAATTTCTGAAAGCTTTACTGAAAAAAAAACTTTTTCAAATATCTCAGGACAAAATTCTCAAAATTATCTGACGCTAAAGTAAAACAAGGCATATTTACTGAGCCAGATATACGAAAATTGATAAAAGATAAACTTTGTGTCAACGATGACTGATACAGAAAAACAAGCATGGAAAGCTTTTACAAATATAGTTGAAATTTTTTTGGAAATCAATAAAAGTGACAATTATGTAAAAATTATTAAAAATATGCTAAGTAAATTTGAAAAAATTGAGTGACGTATGAGTCTACAGTTTTTTACATTCGCACTTCGGCTATTTCCCAGACAATTTGGGAACATTTGGTGAAGAGCAGGATGAAAGATTTTACCAAGTTATCAAAGATATGGAAAAGAGGTACCAGTGGAGGTGGAATGTTAACATGTTAGCTGATTATTGTTGGATGCTAAAGAAGGGTGATGACGGATATGAACATATGAGAAAACGTTTGAAAAGGGCATTGTAACACCGGAATTAACTAATCGCGGGGTAGTTCATTGTATTTTAGATTTAAGAGGTATTTCATATTTACATTTAAGGATAGGTTTCAACTTTGTATTTTATTGCACCAATTTAATATGTAGTTTTAATGTCAAAAACGTGGCGTTTTTCTTTTAAATATTCAACCTCCTTTTGTGGAAAATCCTGATGTGATAGAGACAAAAGTACAGCAAATTTGAAATCAGCGTATTGAAATTAACAAAATACAGTATCAGAAATTTTTCATGACTTCCAATATGCATAGTTGTGTTATTATTGAATTTCCGCCTTTATGAGAATCTCCAATATTTCAAAGATATATTTTGTCTACCTTTTCATAACTTGTTTAACTCACTTAACAAGTTATTCTCATTGCTCTATATAGAATGTATTTCAAAATTATTTTCATCTGATCACCCGTGATTTTCAGGTAAACTAAAAAAATGCCGCTTTACGAAAATAGAATATTTGTTACAATACGTAACCTCAAAATAAATTTCAAACGAGGATATTTCGATGGATGAAAGGATTAAGCTAACCTCTCTTTTAAGCTCCTAGTTTCTCACGTTCATGTCAAAAAAGGCGATTTCTGAAAAAAATCATTGATTATGACCTTGATTGACAGTTTATTGACAGAACTAGTTCAGTAGAGCGGCGCAAGAAATACATGTAAAATTTTCCAATGTTAACTAGATGAAAATATTTTAGTATTACTTACATACCTTTTATTCTTTCCTTTCCTCCTCTTTGATCTTTTCCTTTATTATCTTATTTTGTTGTTTTTTTTTTATAATAAAATTCTTCAAAAGTAGCAACAAAATTAACGAATAATATTTGTGATTAATGTTTTGTGTCGTTATTTACGTTTAGTTTCTCAAATTTGTGCAGCTGTTCTTGTTAATATATCTTCCATATTCTCTCAAGTTTTTTGCGATGTGACGAATGTTAATACTTTTGCTTCCAAATCGCACTGCTTGATTATTCAAACTCTGTTTAAATTGTGAAAGGGTACAGTCTTTCTAATTTACGCTTCAGATGATTTGGACATCTTCTATTGTAGTTTATTATTAGAAAAACGGACGCTGTACATTTTTGCGGCTTGATGGAACTTTCCTCGGTGTTCTTTAAGAATTCAAAGCAATAACTTCTTACTCTTTTTTGCGGACTCCATAATAAAATTGGAAAAGAATATTCCGACAAAATTAAATATAATTTCGAATATCTAATTTAAATGTCAGATATAAACGTTATATGTATTAATTCGCTAGCTGTTGCTGCCTTTAGCAGTATCTTCAAAAATATCATAACGTGCTTTAACTATGTTTCCATATTGTATAAACTGCAAAAAGAAGCGTTATTTGCAATTTTAGGTTCGTAACAGGTTTACATGATTTTCTGAGATATTCGATGTATAGGTATGTTTAAAATTAATTGCAATAATATCGACATGTTATTTACAATGATCCGAAAACTATTGTAAACTATTGATAATTCAATAAATAAAATGTTTCATTTTGAGTTGGAAACGAACGCGCAGAAAGTAATTAATGAGCAAACGAGTGTTTGTATTTTATATTCTTTGTTTAACTATGTAACCATTTCTGTCTTGTTTCCGTCTTTTGTCAAGTTTGTTTCAAGTCGGTATGTAATAAAAGAAGTTGTCAAGTGTCAACCAATAATTAGAGCAAAAGGTAGAGAAGTTTGCGATTTGCAAGTATTTCTCAGAAAAAAAAAAACAATTTGTTACACAAGTTTTTTTTTAAACAATAATAAAAAATAAATAGCGAGTAATCAGTATGTAAGATCACAGACTTGAGTTTAAAAAAATTGAAAATTTTGAAGGGATTATAACAGTAGATATTTATCTATTATTATAATAAGTTATAGCGTTGGTGATACTGGCGACCGCGGACTTTGAACAAGTTGAAAAATTTAACTCAGGTTTAATTCTAAATCCAGAGTTCGCTAGCGGCTAAATTAGATATACAGCGTGTCTCTAAACCTATGTCTTTAATTGAAACTACAGATAGTAGTCAAAAGAAGAAGCAAAATTTGTCATACAGCAATAGGGAAGAAGTAAAAAATAACTCCGGTAAAAATCAGTTTTCGTTTTCAAAGAAATTGTTTTAGTAACGCTGGTTGGCGATTTAAATGGATTTAAACGTCTCAGGTGGGCAGAATTGGTGTTTTTTGTGGCTCTAAACGAATAAACGCTGAGATGTGTCTGTTGGGTAAGGTCATGTTTGTCCTTCGCAAATTTTTTTTGCCAGGATTCTAAATAAAAATGTCTTCACGCGCGCTGCCAAGCAACGCGGCCTTCGTTACGATAATTGCAATTACTTATTACTATTTTATTTATGCTTACTTATAGCTGAACAAGCGAGAAATAAATATCATGTAACGCAACGAAAAACGCATTTCGCTATGCCAGTAATTGTCGGTGAAACACAGATGGATATAAAAAAATTGCCGATGATGCGCGCGCGGCGTCTAAGACGTTGACCTAGTTCTTTCAAACGAAAATAAAAAAATTATTGCAGTTTTTTGCTTTTTATTGAAAGTGGACTAGCCTCGACAAGTTATAAACTAAGCAGAGGTTTCAAAACAAAGAACTCCACGCGCTTGTAGTAGTTCATTTTTGGGCAATACCGTTTAGATTTGGGGAATCAATCTCTTTTATAATGAGGAACTTACAGTTTTAATTAAAGACATAGGTTTTGAGACACCCTGTACTTATATATTTGACTCACAATCTTGTAAGCATGTATACTTTTTACAAATTAATAATGTAGGATTTATCCTTTTACTCAAGAATATTGCAAGTTTTAGTGGCAAAGAACATTTAATTTTTTTATCCGCCTAAAATGTACATCAACAACTTGTTTTTTAAAAAGAAACTCTATATATTCATAGTCGCCATATAACTAACCCAACAAAACGTTAAATAAAACCCAAAATCCTACAATAACTTTTATGCAAAATAAAATGTTTCTTGTTATCTTGTAGAAACATCTGCAGACGATACATAGTTGTGTCGAAAACGTTAATGTTAAAAATATTTAAAAAAAAAATTGATTGCTATACAAGAATTTTTCACGTTATTATTAATACCAGCCAAGAATCTATGCAAAATTAATTATATTCAACTTCTAGACTATACAGGGTGTGGCATTCAACCAGGTTTATTCATTAAAGCCGTTCCTATTGAATATATGGAGAAATGTTTCATACAAAAGTATCATCCCTTCAAACTCCGCATAATTTAATATTTTTGAAATATACAGTCTGTACCAATTTGGCTGTACGATGTGTAAGTTCGTTATTTTAAATGGAATACCCTCTACCGGAAGTCGCTATAAAAATATGTTAAGTTGCAATACATTTCCCTATCTCTAAAATGCATCATTTTTGAGATATTTTGAATTTTCTTAGAAATTTGGATTCTGCAATCTGATTTTCAAAAAATTATAACACAGCTGTTATTGAAGTAATTTTATTTATAATAGCTAATATTGTAGTTGAAGCTTTAAGGTTCTTAAAAATTCCATCAGCATAACCTATGAAGCTACAAGGTGTCTAAAACGCACCGCTCCACTCGAAGATATTCAAACACAGAAAAATACTTTTTTTCAAATGGAACGACTAATATTTTAATACACCATCTTATGTAGAATTAAATGCTGTATCGAACTATACTAGTATTCCCTATACCTAACTTTAACAGTTTTTCAGTTATAAGATATTTTTGGTTTAATACATAAAAATTTACATTTATTAGGTTAAATATTTCTAATTTTGTTGATATAGTTATGAAAACAACAAACAATTGCATTTAACGTTTCCTGTTACTACAAATTTTAAGCAAAAGCAAAAAAAAAGTTGAGAATCAAAATCAAAATTATTCAAACGCTGATATTTTAAATCTTATATTTTTAAAATTGTTCAGAGCAGTGAATGTGTCTACAATAAAATGTACCCCTCTTGTCTCCTATGAATAAAACACAGTTTGGAAAGTTTGAACCTAACTTTATACAATTTGGAAAAATAAAATGTACGAAGATAAGTAACTAATAACGAAGATAATTAGACAATGGTTTTAAAATACTTTCACGCTAATCCAGAGAATTGCAAACTAGCAGCTATTTTATTCTTCAATTTAAAGTAATGAAATTCATGCTTTTTCGTTTTATAAAATCACAAGCGTCCTAAGAGAAGGATGATTAAAGAACTATTAAAATTTGTGAATTTCCACTTGTCAAATTCTATTTTCTTTGGTTGACTACAAAATTGTAGTAACAGTAATCGTAACATATTTTTACATGTAGAATTCAAAAACGTGATAAAAAATATAGCATTCCATTTAAAATAAGCGAGTTGATAGCGACTTCCGGTACAACCGGAAGTGGTACAAAGACAATTTTATTTTATTTAAAGAGATCTCTACGGAAAACCCTTGCTCCTTAAATTTCAAATATCTACGTGAACTGCAACCTTGAAAACTTTAAACGAACGGTTTATGTGGATATCCCTGTATTTGAATGCATTTAACATTTGGAATTAATTTTCACTAATTTTCAAGTATTGAGCCACCGTTTCACGTAAGTAAATATTAATACAACGAAGGAAATCCATTTTTTCTTATGCCCCATTATGACTTTTTCGTTTTTGTCATATTTTTCCAACATATTGGGGTCTAGTCCAAGTACTTTATTGTTTGTTAAAACCAAAATAGAAGATAAAAAGTTAATTTTGAAGAAAAACCTCTATGTTCAAAAACAGACAAATATTCCTTGCCTTTCATAAAGTTCGTAACAAATGGGAAAAGTTTTTATTACTAGTTTTTGCGAAAAAAATTTACTGCAGTTAGTTCATGCACCATCAAAATAAAAGACAACACATTTCCATCCAACCAGTCATTTAAAGTATGGCTGAAAACTTGAAAAATAGAAAGTCTCGAAAATGAAAAATTGCGATAATTTAAAAGTTATTAATCTTTTTCTTCTAGAATCGATTTACTCAAATTGAGTGTAATCAACAACCTACAGTGTCTAAATACAATAATTTGCTAGAATAATGACCAAAAATCCATTTTCTTAGAATTTTATTTTATATGATCTTAAAATTAAAATGCTGTCTTAAAGCTAAGTTCACATGCATTGCGGATACGCAAAATTTTTATTGCGGATCGTTTCTAATTGGTTCATTATGTATATTTCAATCAAAATGAACCAATTAGAAACGATCCGCAATAAAAATTTTGCATATCCGCAATGCATGTGAACTTAGCTTAAATCCTTCAAAAACAAATATCATCTCGTTCCTTGATCTGTGTTACATTTTGTTACATTGCATTTTTATCAAATAAAAATAAATTGTTTCCGTTTATTTTTTGCATAATAGAAAGAAGATGTAAATATGCTCTTTTTATACAAAAAAAGGTTCTTTACAGCGTATTAAACACTTACTTCTGGTCTTTTGAGAAATATTGTAAATTTTAAGCGATAAAATAGTATTAGCCGCGATATGAACTTAACGTCAAGCCTATGCGTCAAGCGAAAACATCAGTTGTCTCGTTGATATTTCTTGTTCATAGCAAAGTTAATTTTTATACATGTTCCGTTAAAGATGTCGACAAAGTTGACTCAACAAGAAATATGAATGAACCAACTGATGTTTTCGTTTGACGTTAATTTCACGGCTAACATTATTTTAAGGATTATCGCTCAAAATTTACAATACTTTTCAAAAGACCAGAAGTATGCATTTAATCTGATGTAAATGACATTTTTTTGTACAAAAAGAGCATATCTTGCCTTTCTATTACGCAAAAAATAAACGGAAACAATTTATTTTTAATTGTTAAAACGCAATGTAACAAAGACGTGTTTTTTATAGCGAAATCTCTATTTTTTGTAAAAGGCGTCCGGTCTAAAGTACTTCTAATATTTTTATATTAGTGGTATTTGTCTTAATAAACACAGATCAAAGTAAGAGATGATATTTGGTTTTGAAGGATTTAAAACGGCACTTTAATTTTAAAACCACATAAAATTAAATTTAAAAAAAAATTGATTTTTGGTAAGAATTTTAGCAAAATATTGTATTTAGACGCTGCGCTGTAGGTTGTTGATTACACTTAATTTATTTACACTTAAAAAGATTAATAACTTTTCAATTATAGTAATTTTTAATTTTTGGCGAATTTCTTTTCAAATTTTCACCCATATTTTAAATGACTGGTTGGATGGAATTATGTTGTTTTGTATTTTGATTGATGCACGAACTAACTGTAGTGAATTTCTTCGTCAAAAGTCAATAATAATTTTTTTTTCCCATTTGTTACGAATTTTATGAAAGTCACTATATAGGGTGTCCCAGCGTTCCGAGAAAGTGTGAAAGTTGCTCTTTATGTATTTTGACATTGTACTAAAAAACTTTCTTAACCATTTGAAATTATTTGCAACTGTGTAGTTAGAAACTTAATAGCAGAAAACATTTAAAAATGTTCAATTCAGTAGAGTTGTACAATTTTTTAAAATTACTCAATAGATTATTCCATGAACATTTTTATTAAATGATCATGCTTGTTTAATGTGAACGGTGATTATTTTGCTGAAATGCTCGTTGTATAGTAACACAATGTTGTTTTACTATTTTACAAGTTTTTACCATGTTTCGTCATCTTTTCCAAATACGAACGCTCGTTCGCTACCAGTACACACCAAACAACTATTAGAGATTATTGTTGGTTCTTCCTATCTCTTTTGGTTAATAATGGAAACATCAAGAGGTTTCATCTTCGACTACTAATCTAATTTAAATGAACGAAGCAGATACTGTAATTTAATTACAAGTGTCGTGAATTATTTTACGCGAGCAAGCACAGTGTATTCCATAGGAAAAACATCTCGAAGATGATACGTTCAAAGTTTATGACACATATATTAATTCGTCAAGTAAAAGTTAGTAATACGATAAGTTTCTGTAACTCATAATGACACGCATCTCATTCGCGAAATTTATATTATAGAATGAGTTCATCCAACGCTTCCGCTACGCTATTTCGATCAAATTATTTAGTGGTGTCACTTGTGTTTAATCTATGAAATAACTTTGCTGGTTCGCTATTGTTAAACATTAGCAGTTTTCGCTTTATAGTAACCATTTTGTATCATGCAGTATGGAGTTATATTTTTACTTATCCAAAGCCAAAGTTTTCTATTGAAATAAATTTTATTATTATAAACAGAATGAACTATAAATAGTATGGACTGTGATTTAAGAAAGAATTAAAAATAATCTATTATCTCCGTAATTTTTTCAAATAATGTAAAATATAATTCTGCCGATTTTTGAATTAAAATTATGCGAGATAACTAGGACAGGTAGATGAGATTGCAGTGAAGTTGTCGAGCTACTCTTCTGCTGACGGGGTGCCAAATGTGGCCGAAAGAGCTGTCGAGGTTTTCATTGCAATCAAAACAAATTTGTCTAAAATTTACATTGTTTTCATTAAATTTTAATTTTGAAAAGAGTCAGTAAAATTTAAAATTGTAAAAATTACCTTCCCTAGCGTTTTGGTGTTCTATCAGAATATATATATTAATTATATTATATTGTACCTGTTGGATTCTTCTAAGAGTTAAAAAACCTGAATAACCGTACTGCCGCATGCCGGTTTACTTGAAAAACGAAATTAAATTTTGCAAACTGACGCAGTAAAATTTTTGTCGTAAATTCATTACGTTGTTATTAAGTGGCGCAAAAATATTGCATAACTTTAATTAACTTTGTGCGGAGATTTATTGGTCGGCATTTTAATTAATAAATTTTGCGTACTGTTGAAAAATAAAATAAAACCGCCCGATGAATTACGATTATTAATTAAATCGTCGACTTATCTGAAGGGAAAATCAATCGGGGCGGCCGCCGCCTCCGCCACCGGCCGGTATCGGCGAGAAAAAAGCGCGCGACGAAACAAACTCGAACCTCGTCCCAGAAACTAAGGTTTCCAGATCTATAAAGAAGGTTTCCGGCGAAAATATGGATGTATGTGTAAGTGGATTGAATTCTTTTTAGTTGATTACAGCAGTCAATTTGGATAATGGGCAGATGTTTGATATATGCACGGACTCTAAGTGTATTACAGATAGTGATATCATCCTATCATACTATTGATGACGGGCAATCCATTTTATTATTGCTATTCGTGTTATTTCTTGTAACAGTACGTACTCATACTCAAAATTAAGACTTTTCATATTGTAATTTGATATCATCAAGTATTAATGATAACTCAACTGTTCCTCATGTGTACTGTACATATTATACTGTTACGAAATTAAAAAATAAAATAAAGTAGAACTAGGTTTTCATGATGCGTTGCATAAGAGGCGCCAAAAATCGTTACAGTCTGCAATGTTTATTTAACACCTGACGAAGAACCTAACACTCTATTAACATCTTGCTAATTTACTAACCAAACGAAGTGGTTGAGACACTTACCCGTAATTGCGGATATTAGTTTTCAATGGACAAAGTATTTCAAAATATCCATGCTAATCAAGTTGACAGCTTTCATTATTCTTTATTTTTTAGAAAAACAAAAAAAAATCGTATACGTACCATTAATTGTACTGACATTGTACATGAGCGAGTTGAAATTCTTTGATTATATGTAATTACCAATTACTATTAAATTAATAAAATAACTCATTACATGGTGATAATCTGATATAATATTCGGTTAGTCATTTTTTTCTCAATTTTATATTTTCAGTTCTTCTAGTTGTAATGATTGGAAGAATATTAATATGCTGAGATACTTCCTTCTTAATGCCTCTTTATTTTGGAAAAGTGAACGTGGACCTTTTTATATACCATATGTTTCGTTTTTATTCGGAAAAATACGCGTATTTTGTGCGCCCTCCTATTAAATCCAGCAGTTGCTATCCTAGTGCTCAATTAGGAGTGAAACCACCAAGTGAACTTCCCTTTATTTTATAATACAGTGCTTTCTGTCCTGTCTCCGCTTTTCTTCAAATTTTAGTGAAACTGACAGTGTATTTATCAAGCAAAACGATGCGCTTTACTTAAATTTTGCTTAATTTCTCATACTGAAAATTTTGAAGAAAATGTAATTTGACTTTGGGTGAAAAACTAAATATATTTTTCTCCGTGACTCGTTCCACTTGATAATAGTGACGGAAAAATCAGATTTTAAAATATTAAATACTTTATATTTTTATATGCAAAAAATGCTTTGCCGTATGCAACTCATGTAAAAGCACCTTTTGCACGTGTTACAGAAATAACTAGTTTTTAGTTTTCTTATCCACGATGATTAAAAAAGTTTAACATTTTTATGGAAGTATCTACTTGTGTGAAAATTGTAACTCAAATAGCAGTGAACGTACATAAATGATTATCATCTTATCATAATAGAAACTACATATTGCGAATGATCTGCAAGTGAGAATTAGGATGTCATTGTAAATATGGCTCTGGACATGTACACAGAAAAATAATGGGTGGTATGCATAAAACGAAATAGATGCTAATACTTCTCCAATTAGTATTTTCTTCGAAGTATTTTCTATTATAGTATATACTATGAAAGCAAAGTTTATACTGCAACACGCAGTAAATACTAAGCAGTAGTAGTACTTACTATTAAAATGCAGTATCATAGGGAAAAATTTATTATGCACGAAGAAATTATGATAATGATTTGTTGTTATCACGGAATATTTAGGTAAGTAACAATATTCGTCACAAAAATATTTTTAAAATAGTTAAACTACTCAATTAAGTTATCTGAAAGAATATATAGCCTTGAACTGGTTAATGAAACTAGGGATGGTGCTCTTTCACATATTCAACAAATGAAAATGTTTGTACGGACTTTAGATAAGTAGTTCGATAAAGATAAAAAAAGACGATCATACAACTAAGAGTTGGTACTGATGTTTGGAATTCATCAACGATCGTTTCTAAAATTGGATGGATCTAGTTTCTTGCTACATACGAAACATTCAACAGGTCTAAAGAATAACGGGAAGTGCATAATACAAAGCCAATGTTGTCAAGAAAAATTGATTGCACCTAAGTTAAATTTTCCAATCTTTTTGTGTTTCATTACGTTATTTCAGCAAAACACCTGGAAAAAATACGTATATAAAATGTTTCTGATAACTAGGTTTTCATTTCCACAAATTATAAAATTTTTGTTAGCAGTCATTCATTGTGAACTTTATATCTCGCTTTCTTTAAATTATTCCTTTTTCATTTTGCCCTTCGTATTAATTATTTTCTGTTAGGTAATTATTTCAATAAAGTTTTAGAAAACATGATCCTGGAATTTAACTAGGAGTTGGAGTTGGTATTGATGTAGAAATTCAATAAACCACCGTTTCTAAAATTGGATAGATCAAGTTTCTTGCTACAAGCGAAATATTCAACAGGGCTAAAGAAGAATGGGCAGTGCATGCCGATATTGTCAAGAAACCTGATTGCACCCTAGTTGAATTTTCCCAATTTTTTGTTTAATTACGTTAAATTTGAGCAAGGACCAAAAATACGTATCTGAAACTTTTCTGAGAACTGAATTTTCATTTCCATAAATTATAAAACATTTCATACTTTAAATTTGTTTCACTTCTAAATTTTTTTTTAATTGTTATTAAAATTTTTTATCAACTTTTTGAGAGTTGCATCTTTCCCCATTGTGGAATTACTTGCATTCGCCGCTGCGCGGCTCATGCGCAGCTTTTCCACCGTGCGTAATATGCTATTTACAACTCTCGTTATGAAATGTACTATTAGGTTAGGCGTTCACTTGTCCGCATCGTACGCATCGCACGAATCGGATTTTATCCTGCTTATGCATTTACATCGTAAGAGGCGATCCGTCCGATGCGAAACAGTGAACGCAGATACATTTAAAATAATGAAAAGAATGAGCTTATATGATCCGTTGGCTGCGTGCGATGCGTACGATGCGGACAAGTGAACGCTTAGCTTTACACTACCGATGTACTGATATGTAAACTATTATAATATAATAACTTTATTCACCGTTTTTCTTTCATTATTTTATGCTTTAACTTTGCCGTTAGAAATTAAAAGTAATAGAAAATAGTAGAAAATCTAATAAATTAGGTTACTTCTTTGTAGAAAAAAAATGTAGATCCTAGATATACATACAGAAGCAAAGAAACGATTGAATTATTGACTTCACCGATGCTCATTACGTTTGCCCGTTTCGCAATAAATAGAACATGGGCTAAGAAATCGTAAAAGATATAATGGTGAAGGATACTATTTACTAGGTACAGAAAAACTACAGTCTCAAAACGGGTAAAGTAATTAATTCTACGCAGTGTTGCGAGATTTTCTCCGTCTCGTTGTGTTTAACGACTCACTAATAACACGAACAATATATTTCTCAGAAGGTTCATTACACATGGAAACGTAATTATTCGCAGAACAGTTTATGTACCACGATTATCACATTAATTTACCATTTAACTGGGATCTCCTTAAGTGGACATGTAGGATGGTGTTGGCGATGCTGACCTCAAAACAACCGGCTGACAGCATCCTTAGTGATCATGTTGATATTAAATTAATACATATTGTATTAGGTACCACGGAAGTTGAAAGAGAATTAAACATTTTTGAAAGAGGGTTAATCATTTCTTTTGTAATCTCGTAGTAAATTTGTGAGAAGAAGAAATATTTAATTTGAAAAGTATTTTAGTAAATGGAATAATTTATATTTATTAACTTAAAAATTTTATAATTTTTATAAAGACATTATGAAAATTATCTACAACTAATATTTAAAGATAAGAAAAAAACTTGAATGGCGGTTTACATTACAGAAATTGCGGAAACAAAGTGCGTTGTAATACGTTTTAATTACGATTTTTCATTATCAGTCGTCAGTGTTTACAACAATTAAGCACAATTATTATACAAAAATATGTGTTCAGTTTGCACAGATAAAATTAATTATGTCAACATAAACTTTATAATAAAGCGCTGCTTATGCGCATAATGGAAGTGACGTCGTGCACGGGCTTCAGTAAATTGATCTCGGTAAACATCATAATCACGCAAGTAAATACATAAAATGGTTTTGTTTCCTTGTTTAATTATTTGGCCAATATTAAGTTTTGATATATAGTATTTTAGGTCAACGGACTGATAACAATGCGATATACGTACCTACATACATCAAATGTGTACATATAGTCTATAGTCTGTTTTTTAATTCGGAGGAGTAGGTACTTTGAAATTTTGTGGCGCTAAAAACAAGCTTGTCATTGGTAGTTGGCCGGTAACAATCACATTAGCAAAATCACAGCCGATCGGAATTCGCAGCATATCAGCCATCCCATATTGTTTCATCAGCTGATCGAAGTTTCGTTTCGTGTGAAGAAAATTTCCAATTCACTCCTCCGAATTAAAAATAACAGACTATAGGAAGACATTATTAACTAATGAAACTTCTTCTTTTTATTATCACTGTTTATTATCTGTTTTCTATTTCTCTTTTTGCCTGTGACCATGTTTAATTTTTTCTTCTGTAATGTTCTGGCTATATTGCCGTTTTATGTTAGCCTATGTCTTGTTTTCTTCTTCTCTGCATTTCTATTTCCTATATTTTATGCGACCGAACCCTATTAATCTTCATGTGTATTTTGCAATGTTTTTTATTTTCCACCTTTTATCAATATCATTGCTTTTTATTTTGCCCATTTGGTTACTCCTCCTATTTTTTTGGACTTTGCTTTTTAGGTATTTTGTTAATACCCATAATTTACTGCCATATAAAAAGTGAGCAAATAAAAATGAGATTAGAGTAGGCGGCCGGTGCAATGCCCGTCATTAACTGAATTAATTAATGTAATGCAAATGTAATGTAAAGTAATGCATTCATGGACTGTCAAATTTATTGACTTTTTATTTAATCACAGACATACATTTTCTTTGCACCGCCTACTCTAATCTGATTTTTATTTGTTCACCGTTTATAATGGCATCTACTTCAGCTTCTGGATAACCAAAATCTTGTCCGAAAATTGAAAAGCATCAAGTTATTTGAGCTCGTCTGGTGTTTTCTATTAAAAGCAGAGCATTGTACGGAGGTGTTAATAAATAAAAAAAAGATTCCTACTCTTATTTTTCCACAGTTTCGTTTCAAAATTTTTCGTTTAGCGTATATCCAGTTTCTTTTCTTTTTATACATGTACCATTATTCACTTCCACAGAAGATTAACATGGGTCTTCATACACAGTATCTTCTATAGAATCCCTACCAAATTGTTACCTTTTTGAATTACGATATCTTTGTCTAGGTGGCATCAACAGGTCTAAATTTGTTCTAAATTTATTTATGTCCGTATACTTTTTATTGTGGAGAAACGCAGAATTTAGAATAATGTGATGTTTCAAAGAGAGAGTCTAGTGAATTTAACAAGTACTCGTTTTAACGTATCAACAAATCGTTGCGCCTAACTAATTTGTTCAAAATTTCGAATTCATTATGCCTAAATTAAGCTGTCAAGGCCTGATAAAGGAAATTTTAAAATTTTAAAAAGGATCTAAAAATATTTTAATTAAATTTAAATTAAAAAAAAATTTAACTCATACCTGGGATTAAAAAATGCAGTAATTGTCTTTTTATTGGTCTAAATGAATTTAAGAAAAATACGTTGCGGTAATACGATAATTAGTTCCGATTGTGGAAAGGCTTCGTATGAAACGCGGTAAACGTGCATTCGCCTTGCTTGAAGGTACTTCATAAAACGAGAAGGTTAATTACAGCATTATTGCAGTGTTTGCATAGAAATTATGAATTACAGCGCTCCGGTATAAATTATTTACGGTTTGAAGTATGCGATCGAATGTTTAAGTAATTTCGTGCTTGAATTGTTTGACGAGCGGTGATCGGTTCTACTCGAAAAAGATTAGTCCTAAAAATCATTTCGTAGATGGAGGAAAGCAATATAATACTAATATTTTTCCGATGAAATAAACGTAATCCTAAAACAATTACGTACAGACAATGGAAAAATAATGAAAAATAAAACGGGATCGCTTCAGTAACGTTAACAATTTCCAATAAAAACAATATAACTAAAACTCAATAAACTGAGTAATATCGCGGAACAATAAGATCCCGGCCACAATCACATAAAGTCAAATACCAAATTGAATCCAGAAAATTATTAATGAAACAGAACAGACGTTTATCAGAATTCCGTATGAGAGAGATGAAGTTAGCGGTGCGTGTGCGCGAGAGAGTGAGACGAATGCGATCGAAGGGATTCCGGGGATCATGGTAGGCTTTCAATTAGTTTTTTGATTGATTTTGCCGAAGCCAGGAGCTACTTAATTGGAAGCGTTGATTACCACCAGACGTTCTTTGATGATCTCAACAGATAATTGGCGTACTTTAGATTGATTATGATTTTTGTAACTAATTAATTTTACGGGCTTACTTTTAATTGGAAAATTCCATTTTCTCGTTTCAGTTCTGTATAATTTATTACATATTTGTAACACGCCTGAAAATTAATTATATTTATATTTAATTTCACGTCATTTATTTAGAACTCCAATATCTCTTTCCTAGTTTTGTATATCTTTTTGTTTTGTTAAAAATAATTGATCATTAAAACTGTAATTGTATATACAGTGAATTTTTTTAAAGTGTGGCCATAGGGATTACATGCTAAAAATTTGACCTCATGTTAATGTATGTTAAGGGACAAATTTTAAGTAAATTTTTGTATTTAATCGTAAATTAAACGATTTACTACAAGATGAACTTTGCTAGAATATCCTAGCACGTTTTCCTTAATTTTATTTTACTGCGAAAAGTTGAAGAAAACAGACACAAATTATTGAACGAATGTAATCCACGTAGGCTGACGTTATTAATAATTTGTCACTGTGATTACTGATAAACCAATTATTGCAACATTAATTTATTACCACTTGTAAAAACTACTCCTTCATACCATTGAAAAATGAGTGGAACTTGTTATAACGTACATAATTGATATTCTTAATGCTTGCTTAATAATAAGGGACATTTTCTTTATAAATTTGCAGTAGACATACATTAACGGAACTTTTCTCTTAATGACATTTCAGCTACCTTGATTTTTGACTTCGGTTAATTCTATGCTTATTAATTTCAACTTCTAACAGGAAAATAGTTAAATAGAACATGTTATTGTTATTCTAATAATTTCGAAGAAAAATGTTTAAATTATTAATAAAAACAAAAATTTGCTTCAAATTTGTGCCATAACATACATTAACATGGGGTCAAATTTTTAACATGTAAATTCCTATGGCCACACTTAAAAGAAATTCACTGTATAGGGTTATTCACGCAAACCGTTTATTAAAAATTTTCAAGGAAGAAATTTACGAAGCAGAGGTATTTCAAAAGGAGCTTTTCAGATATAATGATTATACCGGAAGTGGCTATGAACTCGCTTATTTTAAATGACATGCTATATGGCATAACCATGGAAACAACAAACAGTTGCATTTTGACATTTAACCAAATTTTACAACTAAAGCAAACAATATTGAGAATCAAAATTATTCACATGCTGATATTTTAGATCTATTTTGGATTCATGAATGTGTGTTTAACAAAATTTATCCGCTCTTGTCTCCTATGAATAAAACAAAGGTTGGAAGATTTGAATCTAACTTTATGCAACTTGAAAAGGAAAACAAAACGAAGATCAGTAATAAATGATGAAGATAATCAGGCAATGGTTTTAATACACTTTCACGACATACCCGACATAAGTTGCAAACTAGGGGTTATTTTATTCTTCAATTCAAAGTAATGGAACATACCCTTCATTCTTTTATAAAGTTACAAGCTTTCCAAGAAAAACATGATCAACAAAGAATTAAGATTTGTGAATTTACATTTGCAAAAATTCAAGAAACTCTATTTTCTTTGATTTACTACGAAACTTGTAGTAACAGTAATAGAGGCTGTTTCAATGAAGGCGCACCAAATGCGGTAAGTCGGTAGATATCGAGAAATAAAAATTTCCTATACATTTTTTTAACGAATATATTTTTAGAAATTCGAAGGAAAAGGAGAATCGTATATTTTTAAAACGCACAGTAGATGAGGACGAGCTTTCTTAACCTGCATTAACCTTTCTCTTGCCCTCTTGGAGCTGTGGTCATTCATAAAACAATTTAAATCGCGCAGAGATCGAAATTGCTACATATTTCTAAAAACATGACTCCAAATAATGCAAACTTCAACTTACCCAGAGTACAAACTTGTATTAAGATATTTTGTTTTTCGCCTAGCATATCGATGGCCCTCTGGAATAATGGCACAACTCAAAAACTTAAATTTTCAGGGAAGCAATTTAAAAAATTTCATATCTATACCATTTTACGCTGAAATAAGCTGACACTTTTCTACTTGTGTGCTGTGTAGCGGTTCAGTATGTAAATAACGATGTGACGTTTTGTCACATAAAAATATACTTGCAAAAGGAGTATAATACGCGCAGTATCCCAAAAAGAGCAGTTTTTGAGTTGTGCCGTTATTCCAGAGGGCCATCGATATGTGAAAGTAACTCATATTAACCCTAAAAATGTGACGGAAAGTAATGTTTATCTGCCCTTGGGCTGCTAAACTCATAACATCACGATTTATAGTTCGTAACCTAGCGACACATTGACTTTCATTTGCGCGCTTTGACATTTCACAGAATTTTTCATTAAACAAGTCAGTTTTAAACAAAGTTTGAATTTGGTTTAATGCTAGGCGAAAAACAGTTGTGTGTCACACATGCAGAAATGCATTAGCAGCCCTTAGCTATGAGCTGCCCTTGTGATACAATATACTATTGTTTTGTTTTGCAAGGTTTTTATCATTTCTATGGCTTTCTTAACATAATTAAAAAAATGTATCCTATTAAAATTGTAAATTTTTGTAAAAACCTTAAAGTCTCAACTACAATATCAGTTATTACAAATAAAATTGCATCGATAATAGCTAGGATGTTATGTTTTGAAAGCCGGAATGTAGAATTATTGTATCAAACTATAAAAAATTTCCGAAAATATTATAGTCCGTCTAGAAAGTATCCGGCAAAAAGAAAATAACACTGCAACTTCCAGTTTTTGAATTTATGAACGAAACAAGTACAGTAGAGGAAAATAATTCTAGTTATTTATTTATGTAATTTCTGTTTAATCCTGAGAATTATATTAAACGTTCAGGGAACCTTAAATCAAATCAACTACATCCTGACTAGATTTGGTGTTCCATGCATGTAAAATTGATGCTGTTATTTTCTTTTTTTCTTACATTTCTTGGTCGAAACAGCTTTACAAATCCTTTTTCTTTAATTATGAACTCCTTTGTTGAAACTATATTCCACCAGTTTTCTCTTTTCTGAAATTTGACATAATTACTCAAATTTTTCTGTTTGTTTAAGATTGTTATAACGTTCAACATCTGTGGTCACTTTTTTTGTTAGATTCTTTGAAAAATATGATTTTTGTAACATTCTAAAATGTTAAAAAGTTAGCTTTGAAAAATTATTGATATTATTTTAATTACATTGACATGTAACTTCTTAATAAGTTGGTTGAAAATAAAGAAACTACAGATAATTTTGATAAAAATATGTACTACGATTCTAAGATATTGAGAATATAATATATACAGGTGCCCGGATTTCGTAGGGACAGCATGGGTAACTTTTTTATTTGAAGAGATAGAGAGAAGGTTAAATTAGTAAAAAGGTGCAGGTTCAAGAGCTCATTGAGAATACATTTTCAAATTTTACTTGTCATGGCCAGGCTTGGTTAAAATTAAAAAAAAAAAACTAAGTTTCATAATTTCTTTTATTTGTCGTAACTTTTTTGTTACTTAGGATATTGAGATGCGGTTTGAATTAATTTGTATGGTAATTTAAATATTTTTATTGGCAAAACGAAACCAAACTCAATTACAAAAATAATAATCAAAAATATTAAATCACTCAAATAAGCCACCATTGTTTGCAATCCAAAGTTGGCATCGTTTCTCAACACTATTAATGACTTTACGGATAGTATTGCCATTAATACTGTTAAATGCCTCAAGTACTGCAAATTAGTTCAAACCACATCTAAATATCTTAAGTAAAGAAGTTACGGCAAATAAAAGAAATTATGCGATTTTGTTTTTTTTTTTTTTAATTTTAACCAAGATGGCCATGACAAGTACAATTTGAAAATGGATTCTTAATGAGCTATCGAACTTGCACCTTTTTGCTAATTTAACCATCTCTCTATCTCTTCAAATACAAAAGTTAGCCATGTTGTCCCTACGAAATCCGGGCACGCTGTATGTATAATAAGCAATATATTGTTGTCGTTGTATAATTTATCAAGTTTAGAATTTACGAAAGTTTACGCATTTTCAATGTATCCGTAAAACACGAGTACATTTGTTTATTTTATCTTATGGTTTGGAATATGATACTGGGTGCGTCTCAGGTAGAGGGATGGAAGGAAAAAAAGATGCGAGCACTTAGTCTCCGCGCGGTCCTTAAAGGGTGAACGTCTTGGTAAAGAAGTGCTAATTACGCAAACGGGCTCGCGAGTGTTGTAATAAATTGCAATGACATGTGATGAAGTAGTTGTACAAGAATTAAGGCTTGCTGATGATAGATGATAGTCTGAGGTAGAGTAAGGTGCCAATGACGTGGTGGCCGTTGATGGCTCGGACAGAGAGTAAGAGATTGGGCATTCTATCATAAGGGTGATCGCTCTATATTCGCCGATAGTCGGAGAGAGTAGTGGATCACTCCACCTGCATACGGCATTTGACCATATCCGCCGGCTGTAGAGGCGTGAGTAGTAAATGCCGGAGACACAAGTTGTATACTTGACCAGGTGATTGCATTGTGCTTTGCAAGAAAGGTCATGACTTGGTGTTGACTAAGCTGTGGCCAGTGTAGCAAACACTGTGGAAGTCAGTGGCACCAATGATTCTGAGAACGTATGCTCGGAAGGCAAGGTATGCTAATATTCACCTGGGGTTCGTCCTTATGTATGCGAAGTACGAAGATGGACATTCGAGGACACCTTCTCCGTGAATTTGCATCCCAGCAGGGAGCTTCCGCATCTAGAGTCGCCGCTGGACGGGGCGGGGCCGGGAGAGGACCCCGGTGAGTAAATAAGTCCTATAGTCTTGAGTAGATACTCGTAAATGGTTATTTGTAATTTTGCATGACATCCTTATCGAATCGGAAAGCGAAGCACAAATGTTAAGACGTTTACCCTCAGTTCCGCAGTGGACGAAAAAGAGAGAAAGAAAGCAGGGAAAGAGAGATCGAACCGAAGGGTGAGTGAATGTTTATTGTAACTCGGACCTCTGACATTGTTATTAGTAGAGAATGTTTAGCACAAAAAAAAAACTATCCTACAATATTGATAGAAATTTTAAAATTCCGGATAGTTTCTAGACTGTCTATTGGAGTTTGCAGCTAAGCGTTCGCCATCTGGTATCAACTAAACAAACCCTTGTATGCTACATAACATCTCGTGTTTTGGCGTCGATTCTGAGTATATGATGTATTAGGATTGTGTTGTATGTGATATTTACATTAAATCAACTTGTGTATTTGTATTGGTACGCACTTAAACACGTGCATTACAAAAATTCCGAATAGCTTACAGAGGTTCAGATTTATCCACGGTAGCGCTGCGATCTTAAAATCAAACGCCTATATGTACATTTTAAAATCTTTTCGTTGCCATTTAAATTTATCTAAACTAAAATTCTACAACAACATAATATATGGCAATACACTAACAAAAACAAGTTCGATAGTCACTGTTTTGAAGCAATGCTATTATTCAAAGTGCATGGAAAACATACCAGTACAATTTGCAGTAAGCGAGAAATTTGAAACCAAATAAAGGATTAATAACAAACATAAAGTTTAATAAAAATAAAATGTGCCAAAATTGAAGGAAAAACTTAGTCCACAACAAACAGTAATTAAAGCATAAATTGTTTCCATTCCTCATTCTTACCTGATTCTTAAGAATATTTTTAAGCTAATAATAAACCGACTTCTAAACATTTTAGAGAGCTACTGACGCTCTCTTTCTTGTCCCCTGTATAAATAAGTAATGAGATGATAAATTGAATGAGTATAATCTAAAATAAATAAGCGGAAGGAGAAAACAAAGAGGAAGAAAGAAGTAGGCGGAAAGAGCGGTTGGAGTTAGGGGACTGCAGTAAGAGTGAGATGAACAAATGCACTGGCCTGGCAATTGTAAGTGATAGGTATATTGAAGGGACAATATTACCGTGAAATTGATCGGGGGGCGAGCTACCAAGATTTTTATTTCAAAGTACAAGTAAGTAAATATTCTCGCGTTCTTGAAGCAACTAATTTATTTTTGTACTATATGTATTTGTTTTTATTCAATTGCAGGTTTTGGTATTTAGATTTAATAGAATGAAATCTTTGTAATGATGAACGATTTGAGTCATTTTCTAAATACCTATTTATAATATTTATTAGATGCGCCGCTTTGATGAAATATTCTGTGCTTTTTCATATTTGAATGTATTGTAGATATTGTAAGAAAGTCAAGTTCATGTAGGTACTTATTTTCACTCAAGTTGGCGATATTATTACCATCTTAACGACCGAAGTGATTTTTTAAAACTCGTAACCAAACAGTTGCAAAACTTTCGGATTCTATTTTTTAATTACCATATTAATAGTTATAACAAACTACAAAACGTTGTCGTTTCATTATTTTTATAAGCGAATTTGTTGTCCAAATATTTGATAAACATTATATCCAAAGTATGTTAGGAATTTCATCCCGTAGTATGCATACACTATTGATGTTTGTTAAAACAATAGTAAATTTACGTCATTAAAGAGGCAGTCGGTGTGCAGTGCCACCCTAAAATAATCCGGGAATGAAATTTCAGTGCAGGGTGGGTCTTGCTCGATTTTTATCAGCTTCCTTTTTAATTAATACTGTTAGCTTTCATTAACATTCATGTCCGCACCGGCTTTATTATTTATTTTGTTTTCGACTATTTCCATAATTTAGAACGAGATTAAAGAAATGAGAAATAATATTAGTCAAGTAAATTACTTTTCATACATTTTTACAGCGCCAACTCCACTAAACTATTTTAATTAATTCTCATTATGAAATATTATACATGCATTAAAAAGTTAGACGAATTAAAAATTTTAATATGCATAAATATGGTCGTAAGCTTCTGCGACGATGCGATGTGACACATTACGCGATAGTTTAAAAACTAATTTCGCTGTATTATTTTTAAACTTAATTTAAATGCTTACCGTTGCGCGTCATATTTGCTTATTTTAACTAATCGAGAAGTTTTAAAAGCTGCATTTAACTAACAAAAACAGATATTTTACCCTTAATTTTCTTCTGCCCTCATTAGGTAGGTATACAATGTGTATACTGTGTGTACATAATTCTTTTTTCTATTAAAAATATCAAAATACGTAATAATATAAAATAGAGCTAGTGGATTTAGGTGGGCTAACTTATCCGCCATTTTTGCTCTTCAGTTATATTACAAGCATACAAGTGGTAGGTTACTTTTTAAAAATGGGTGGTTGTGCGTCTCCTAATTGCACCAACAGTAATAAAAAAGGTTTTCCATTGTATTGCTTTCCTTCTGAAAAATTGAAAAATTTCCCGGGTTAAAATAGAGCAAAAATGGTGTTTCCCTAAGAATCATTGATAGATCAGCTCCTCTATACAGGCTGTCCACCGAGTGCCGCGGTCTTCTCTACCGTCTATAGTATTTATATAAGATAGAAAAAAAATTCAAACGAGCTAAGATGTAACTCACTCAGCTCTACTTTATAAAATTATTTCTGGCTATACAGAGTGTTCAGTAACTGAGAACCATACCAAACTTATATTTTTTTAAATGGAACACCCAGTATATTTTTACAAGTTTCGAAAGTACGCATAACGAATAGGTAATAACCAAAAATTTAGGAAGTTTTACTTAAGAGTTTGTAATATTTTGATGTTTAAGTGTAAAAAATTGCCATAATATGAGTGCTTATATATATCTTCGTTATTTATTTACATTTCGTCTTGAATTTTTGTAAGTACTTAATACAATATCTTTTCTACAGAAATTTCAAAACAGCTTCGGTCTATCAGTTATTATGTGTACAGGGTGTTGAGTTTTGCGAAAGATAATTTTTCTCAAAATTTTCATATGGATCACCCAGTATATCTAGACTCTCATGAAACACTGTTTTAATAAGCTTTCATAAAACGCCAAATATATTTGTCTAAACTGAAGAAGTCGTGAGACAAAAATTAATAATTTTTCTTTCTTTCAATATTGACGTTAGGTATTTAACCTTTCCGACCGGTTCTTCTGTTTTGATTTGCTGATAAATCAATGAGTATGTTTTATTTTTTGTTCAAAGTACATAATTGAATATGTTCCTGTTAGACTAATTCCTATTTTTGTTTGTTTTGAAAATATTTACATAACGTTATTTTAACAACATTTTTACTGTATTTAATGTTTCCTGGCGTTTAGAATCTTTCTTTTAATCTTTGAAAAACTATAATCCGGGCGTCTTCTCATAGGATAATGCTGCGAATATAATCTTGATGCCAAAAGACAGCTTTGGTTGCCTTTTCCTAGTAGGTATATCATGTCACGTAATTCTTCATTATTAAAATGCATTTTGTTATCATAAAAAAATACAAAACTGTACAAGTAGTGTTATCTACTAATCTGGAATAATTGTTCTATCAATTAAAAATTTATAGCGACTGTTTTCCTATTTTCTAGCAAACGGCAACGTGATTCTAAATTTTATTTTTTTAAATTATTATTATAACGTTATTTTAGATATTTTCAAAGTAAAGAAAAATAGGAATTATTTTAACAGCAACAATTACTTTGAACAAAAAATAAAACATATTCATTGATTTATCAGCAAATCAAAACAGAAGAACCGGACAGAAAGGCTAAATAACGTCAATATTGAAAGAAAGAAAAATTATTAATTTTTGTCTCACGACTTCTTCAATTTAGGCAAATACATTTGGCGTTTTATGAAAGCTTATTAAAACAGTGTTTCACGAGAGTCTAGATATACTGGGTGTTCCATTGGAAAATGTTGAAAAAAAATATCTTTTGCAAAACTCAACACTCTGTACATATAATAACTGATAGACCGAAGCTGTTTTGAAACTTATGCAGAAAAGATATTGTGCTCCTAAATTTTTGGTTGTTACCTATTCGTTATGCGTGCTTTCGAAATATTTAAAAATATACTGGGTGTTCCATTAAAAAAAATATCACTTTGGTATGGTTTTCTGTTACTGAATACTCTGTATAGCCAAAAGTAATTTTATGAAGTAGAGCTGACTGAGTTACATCTTAGCTCGTTTGAATTGTTTTTCTATTTTGTATACTGTAGACGCTAGAGAAGACCGCGGCACTCGGTGGAAACGCTGTATACACAAGTCCTAATATAAAATTATCGTAATTTGAAATATGAAAGGTATGTGCTGATACTTGAAAATTGTACATCATGGTATTGTTGAAAATAATTTTAGCATGTAGAGCTATCATGATAAGGTCAAATTAGTTTTGAAATAAGTTTTATCAGAAATATAAAGAATGTACTTTTTATTCTGAAAGTACAAAATGTGAAACAAACCGAATGCAAACACAGAGAAAAAAATAAAGCATGACTCTGCTCGGCGAAATTTCTGTCCCTCTTATAAATTATTCCAGGAAGCACAAGTGAGTAACAAGGAGTGAATTTTTTCTTGTCCGTAAAAATTAAGGCGAGCAAGCAGCAAGGGTTCGGTATACAATCGCGATTTTACCTTTTGAATAAAAGCGGGAATGATTTAATGATAAGGACCGAGCCGCTCTCTCCAAAGTATCCGAAGAATAACCCTGTTAATTAAGTTTGTCACTTAACTGTACACAGGCAGAGCAAATTTAGGTTTTTAATTATTTTTGTTCAGCATTTCCTCAGTTAGTTCATTATATAAAATTTAATTAAGTTTCGCCGGCCTTAATTTAACGCTACTAATCAAGTATAAAGTTTTTTCGTTTAAACTGCCGCTCGTTTGCACTCAGAATTGACGTACGTGCTCGGAAAGTTAAATTATGTATTTTTTAATGGCACTTCTTCTGTTCGCCTTTTTAATCAAGGAATTCATTCAACTTTAATACATAACTAAGTAGTATTACGTCGTCTGCATAATTACTTAAATTATTTCTCGGGTGTGAGTGACAGATTTATCGATTTAATTAATTTCGTTATACATGTTTCAGACACAAAAAAATAATAAGTTTAGCAATTCCAAATATCCAAAAATATAGTGATACTGGTAATAATATTTTAATTATAAACAAAATTTTTTTAGTAGAAAACTGCAAGACAAAGGTGAAAATTATCGTAGAAATAGAACAACTAAAAATCATAATTTAAAAATTAAAACAAACTTCAATTCATTTTTTCACTACGACTGATTATTTTGATATTTAGAAAATTGTAAAACACGTGAACACATAATAAAAACATCATGGGAAAAAATGTGAAAACGTGCACTTGAGGTGAAATTTTGTATTGAAGATGATTACGTTAATTTTTAATTTTAATTTTTAATTTTTTTAGTACATATCTCTGATGAGGCCCAATCAGGCTGAAATAATTCACGTGATTTATAAGATATTCTATTTCTCTAATACTGCCAATTAAACAAATCAATTTAATTACAATTTCATTTGGCAAGAACTACAGCTGTCGTTAATTCTTCCATCATATTTCATTTCTAAAAAGTCATTCTCCTCTTCAGAATATCTGAAAAATGGGAAAGGTGAATCAACCTTCCAATCCTGATAGGAGTTGCACTAGATACTCAATCTATTTAAAAAATAGTGATGGTTGAAATTAGTTACTCTTTTTCCGGCCCTATTTTTTCTACAAGATTTGGTTCCATTTCTTCAATAATATAAATTGTGCACTATCACACGGTAAATTGTATTATAAGTTAGATTGAATCAAAAACACTCTGAAATAATAAAACATGTTCTGTTTCCAAACAATTTCTGCAACTCCAAAACTTCTTGTTTCAAATATTATTGTAGAAATTGAAATAAGTTTTGGACAATAAATAGGGACAAGTTTTATTTCAATTTATTTGAGTAGGACTTCGTGTTTTATAATGTTTGTATTTTCAAAATCAGAAATTTAGATTCCTGTAGAAGTGGAAGAAATAGAAAAAAAATTGATTTACGAACTAATTTCCAAATACATACGAGAAATTCTTACAATAAATAGGATTTGATGGTTTATTCTTCAACACTTGTAACAGCTGGTGTGTATTTATTAATTCGTTTTAATTTTTGTATGCTACATATTATGTATGCACGCGTTAGTAATGAAGTGTGATTTTAGCTTTTATTCGCTGTGAAGTATTTAGTTTTTTTTTTTTTTTTTGAAGACGAGAAAAAGTGCGCAATAATGAAGCAGTTCGAAATGTATTCTGAAATTAAAATGGCATAAAGTTCGTAACAAATGTAAAGGCGGTGTTCCTTGCGGCAGGTTCATCAGTGGAATCAAAATTAAATAGCAATATTTAATAACTTAAATTGCGAGAGAGGTTCGCAGATAAGAGCAGATTCGGGCTGATATCTTAAAATTAAATCTCCATGGTTTATGAAGCACGTCGAATCTGATGCAATTTATAACGGAGCTGGAGAACTTACGGGGGCAATAAAAACTCAAATAAATCTGCGCGAAGTTTAAAATCGGAGTGTTCTTGGGATGACCATCCGCACGACTGTTTAATTTCCTTCTAATTACGGGAACAAAACATCCGCCCCTTCAGGTTTATTTGCTCCGAGCTCTACTAAAACAAAGAATACTTTTCAAGTTTTTAATTAAAATTGCTACCTATTTTGCTGCTTTTAGTGCTTTTTACATTAAAAATTCTTTCTTCACGCTAATACTTTTTACAATCTTGGCAGGACTTCGTTTTTGTTTTTGCACGTTGTGTTTAATAAACGTAATAGCTTTTCACGGACAAATTATTGCCTCCACTTAAAAGTTAATTAATATAAAAGCTTGATTTTGCCTCAATATCTCTTATTTTTGTAAATTTAAATTACGTAGTATTTTTATGCAACTTCAAGATATTTTACATTTTAATTTTGATACATTTCACATTAAGACTACTCAAAAAATTCAAGAAACCACTGGTAAATTCAAGAAATCATACCGGAAATACTAATTACTTTAATAAATTTATTTATATTGGGTTATATCGGGTTCTCGTGAGGACAGGTCCAGAACCGTCAGGAGCATGCGCATAACAAAAAAACGCACGTTGTTTTGTTGTGCGCATGCTTCTGGACGTTCTAGGATAGTTCTATGACTGTCCTGGCGAGAACCTGAACAAGCCTATAATATTACTTTTCGTGAAATCTTGCAACTAGCTGCAATTTAACAGTGGGACTGAGCGTCCTTATAGAAAAAGAATTTGCTCAAAGAGAAAAAAAAACCTTTCCCTCCAACCATCGGCAACTTCGAGAGACGTTTTCTACCGTGCATGCAGATTTAAGAAGTTAAGGAACACTTTAAGCTTTAGAAGAATAAAGACTCAGGAATCACCACTCGATGGTGCAGAGTGATACAGGTGTTAATATGATTCCCTGTAAGTGGTTGTTATTAACTTGTACACATTCAACAATCTCTCATTGGAATCGATACTATGCATTTTGAAGAACTATTTGTAAGTCAAAATAGTACAATAAAAAACAAGTCTCGTCAGACCTAATTTTAATGAAAATTCGATAAATTAGTCGTGTTGTGTACGTGTGATGCAATTTGTTTGTAAGTACCGATTATTTAAAAATAAAATTAAAATTAATTTTAATAAAATTATTATTTTGTTGTATACAATGTCAAATATACCTGTATAAAACTATCTACTTTAAATATCTCAGTGGTACAATTAGGCACTTTTTGCATTGGACCCTTCAATTACTTTAGCTAAACTCTATCCAACGCTGAACAATGGACTCTGCTTTTTCAGCATCGCATTGTTCTTATTTTTCAAATACAAATACCTTAGCTTTTTTTTACTGATGAAGCGAAGTTTACAGAAGGTACATGAATTTTTATAGCGACTATTATAAGAGGGTATAAGTAAATTCACCAGTTGCCAACAGTTTTCCTGGGAGGTTCCGGTGAAAGTTTTTTTTTAACTGGTTTAACAATAAAAATGATTCGTATAAAAATAAACAACAATTATTGTAATACTAGTTAATTTTGAATGGCCTTTGATAACGAATTATAAAAATCCAATTTTAGGATAATGATGGATGCTTTACTAGGAAATAAAACAAGGAAATACTTCAAACTGACTGTGCAGCTAAATACTGTGAAACTGAAAGTTAGTTAAATCAGTGTTTATATTGAATCAAAACATAGAACAAAATAGAAGAAATAAACTTGTCATTGCACAATAACAGAGTAATAAAACCATGATATTTCCTCTGTTAAGTCGTAAAGTTTTACGTCTCCGTGTCTTTCTGATACAAGACAAGAATAAAATATTTTAATACCCTCCTGGCGGCGTAGATCTTTAATTTAACTGAACCACTTTTCTCTTTATAAACGCAACGATTTAAATTCAATTTTGTTAATAACAAGAAGTCGACAATGTCAGCAAAAGCAACAGCAATAATAATAATAACGCGCCGTGATCATAAATTTACGAAGCTGTTATTCAACGCCGCGAGAAATTAAAATCTTATTTATAAACTTTAATTATAATTTTAATTATCAGTTTTTGATTTAGCGTCATCCCTCCTGTAAATAATTTGCCGAACCCTTGCAAACTAAACAAGGAACCCCAGCTTTTCTAATTAACGTTACCCTTACGTTAAATCTCTTAAAAATTTGTTCTATGTATTCGCTTATGTGAAACGATATTTGCTCTTCTAATTGAACGATTAACAAGCATCTGAAATAAAACTAACTGTGATCTTCAAAATTAAAAAAAAATCGAAAAACAACGAAAACCATGAAGTCAGTTAGTTCAACTTGAGTAACACTGGGATCCGTATGCACAGAAAAAAGTCAAGGTGGACTTAAGGAAAAAGTGACACTTAAAGTTAACTTCATATCAAATTGTGCGTCGCATAGTTAAGCCTAGTCTACAATTGCCCGGGAACGTTAACGACAACCGCAACGAAAACGAAATTTGAACGAAACGTGAAAATTACTTTCAGATTACGTCCACAATTAAACGTAAAGTAGAAAACGTTTGTGCTATCGTGGGTGGAGCCAAGCATTTCATACTTTAAAATTTAGTTGTGATTTGAAGTTTTAAAGTACCTACTTATAAACAAAAAAATATGAATCCACAAGTTGAACCAAACAATATTCTAATTTGCGGTTTATTTATTTTCATATTATATTACTGTTAACTACTATTTTAGTTCGAACGAGCGCAGGTAAAAATTGTCGCGATCTTATTGGCTCCGTGAGCAAGCCGAGAACGGCAAAGTTGAAGTTAACCCTAGTCCACAATTGCCCGGGAACACCGATGCATTGTGGACACTTGTACGATTATGAAATGATTTAACTTTTTTAACGTTCCCGTTCCCGTCCTGTTCTCGTTCCCGGGCAATTGTGGACTAGGCTTTAAACCAACTTTAACGTTCCCGTTGCGGAGCTTTATTAGCGTTACCGTATTTACCGATGAATTGTGGACACTTGTGCGATTATGAAATGATTTAAAGCCTAGTTCACAATTGCCCGGGAACGAGAACGGGAACCGGAACGGGAACGTTAAAAAAGTTAAATTATTTCATAATCGTACAAGTGTCCACAATGCATCGGTAAATACGGTAACGATGCATTGTGGACACTTGTACGATTATGAAATGATTTAACTTTTTTAACGTTCCCGTTCCCGCTCTCGTTTTCGTTCCTGGGCAATTGTGGACTAGGCTTAACTTTTTTAACGTTCCCGTTCCCGTTCTCGTTCCCGGGAAATTGTAGACCAGGCTTTACACTCTTCAAAGTAAAGGTTAACTTTGGCTTAAGTCTAGGATTTGTCTGTGCATACGGGCATGGGTATCGGAACAGTTGCGCTCCTGAATATTTGCCTTCTCCATACATTTGTAGCTTTAAATTTAAATTTAATTAGAATTTGTCAGGTAAAGTAAAAGGTTTAAAAAATGATTTCATTACGATTCATCATTAATCTCATCTAGATACTCAAGCTCTTTATAAACATCTTGCTGTATATATTTTGGACAGTTTCTTTTGAATTTTTATTTTGTTTTATTTTTATGTTTGTCATTTTGTTTTCTCTCAATTTTGACATCCTATGTAAACTGCTTTCTGAAAAAGTCGCGTACAGCATTCATCTTCTTTCTTCCTCAGAATTAAGTTGGATTTCCTTTTTGTCAGGGTACGTGCATGTATTTTGATAAAATTCAAAATTTGGCGTGAGGACAGTTATGAAATTTCACATAATATAATAATATATTAATAATAATAATAATAATAATAATAATAATAAGAATAATAATAATAATAATATCTATGCATTAAGTTTTAGGTTAAATATAAATGTACACTTGTTTCATTCCCAGACATTGTTGAAGACACTTGATCAAAAAACAATCAAATATCTTTCACCTGCTCAAGTTGTTTAATTTCTGACTTTAAATACGGTAGGTACAAGATACTGATGGTGGATTTCACAAACGTTACTTAAATATAATCATGCGTTAAGAGTAAACGTTGCTATGGTTACATGTGTTGAAGGTATGGATATGATTAATCTTAATCAATGATTAAATTTAATTGGCTTTTATGAAACCCAGCATAAATGTCTGTTTTGCTTCGGAAACTAGCTTTTTAATACTTATAATGTAAAGGTATACCGATTGTTTCTTTAATATGTATAAAGAAGCTGCAACAGGATAGAAATGCCTATATAGGTGTAATCGAATAAGTTTAATTTACTGTAACTATTATTAATTCACAAGAAGCGAAGTTATGACATATACAGGTGTCACTGAATAACTTGGCCAAATTTTACCGTCGTATTCTACCCTTCAAATTAACGATAAAAATTCTTATAACATTGTCCGGAAATGATTCTTTAAAAAGTTATGGTCACTTGAAATTTTAAAAATTTTAAGTGCGAAAATGTTTTTTTACTTTTTTTTAGTAGCAGTATGCCTTGAATATTTGATACAATAATAAGTGACATTACCTTCAGTACATTTGCAATTATTTTTTAAAATCTTTTATTTTGCATAAATACAGTACGTGACCATAACTTTTTAAAGAATTTTTATCATTATTTTGAAGAGTAGAATACGACACTAAAGTTTGTCCAAGTCATTCAGTGACACCCAGTGTATGGGGCAATAATAACTCCGGAAAAACTTATGTTTACTTTTTACGAAAAACGTTTAAATAGCACTGGATGTGATTTAAATACCCCAGCTGAGCGAAGTTTACTATTATGGGCCATAAATGATAGAACAGTACACTAGCAGATGTAACACGATAAACGTGAGGCAGGTTACATATGATTTTTGTACGAAAGAACACGGAGATTAGCAGTAAGTGATACGTAAGCAATAAAAAATAATGATATTACTTTTTATACTCTGCGATGGCATGAAGAAAGTAAAATAATAGGTCTGTTCCAACATCACTTTCTGACGGTTTCCAAACCAAATTTCGGTGGGCAACTCATTATGACGCTTACGAAACGGTCAGAAAGTGATGTTGGAACAGAGCTCTTAGCATTAAAAAAAATAATTACTTGTGACTTTGTAATACTAAGTCAAAATGCTCAAAATTATCAGTGTTTTTTTGGCGTCAGTTTTCAAAAATATAACCATCAAAATAAAATGGAACATATTCACTTGGAGATACCAACAAAAATGTCACCCTAACATGGCCTTCTCTGAGTCTAAAAAGATCATGAATGGATTATATCGTCAGCCTAATTTACAAGTCATATAAGTCTAGTTTTGGCTTAAATTGAGATATTGATACCATCTTGTAGAGTAAACCGCAATTAGTAAAAAGATCGTGAATGGATTATAAAAACATTCATTTTTCAATCATTTTAACACGGAAATTAACAAATTGAAACACATGATGTGTTATTTGTTTACAAAGTATACAAGTATGTTTATCTAATGAAATATATGTTCGAAGATTAAAATACTTCCGGGAATTTTGCTGGAGCTACACCATTTAATATTTGCAGATTAATTCTCTTATTTGATGAAGAACTTACAATATTAATAAGTAAAATTTAATCGATTACACTCTGTATTATAAAATGAAAAACGTAAAATATAAGCCTTAGTTTATCCGCTGGGCTTCCTTGCCACTTTTTATTTTATTTTGTGAGCAAAATGATATTAAAGATAAAGTATACGTTCTCAGGACAAAATGAAACATATAGTATGTTAGAAATGTATAAATTATCATAGGTTTTACTGTACCGGGTGTACCAACGGTGTGTATTTCTTGTGTGGAGCTTATAGGAATAACAAGTAGAGAAAAAAATATTAAGAAAGTTATGCTAGACATCACGCGGCACATTTTAAAATTATTTCCAACTATACAGGGTGTTCCACAAAATGGTGGTGCATAGAGAGAGAATTTTTTTTAATGGAACATCCTAGTTTATGTCTCGCGGAGAGATGATTACAATAATATAAAGACATATAGATTTCGCTCAGTTATTTTCATAAGAAAAAATTTTTTCTTCGAAATTTCCTTGAAAATTTATAAATTTCGAACTTATGTTTCTGACTATGCAGATGACACAGACTTACGAAAATATTTATATATATATAATTAGACGTACAGTACATCGTACACAGTGGCCTAATATACAAACTTAAACATTAAATAAACAACTAATACGTTTTATAACATTAATAATACTTAAAATTTGCATTATCAAAATTACGTCCTAACTTTTATTTTCTTTGTACAATTTTCAATTATTTTTTTCAAATTTGTTCCACTTAAATTATTCCAATCTTGAATTGTTTTCGGAAAAAAAGAAAATTTATGAATGTTAGTTTTCGAAAATGGAATTTTATAGATGAATTTATGATTTTTTCTAGTGCTCGAATCATTTATTTGTAATTTAGTTAGAAAATTGTGCATCGAATCAACTTTGAAATGAATATAACAAAATAATTTTAATCTTGCTTCTTGTCTTCTAGAAGATAAAGTTTCCCAATTTAATTCCCTTAGTATGCGTGAAACAGATGAAGTTGTTCTATGGTCATTCATAACATACCGAGCTGCTTTATGCTGCAACATTTCTAGATCTTCAATTAAATAACAAAAATATATATAAATATAACAAAATATTCTTAGGACTTTGGACTTTATGAAAATATGGAAAATGTTAAAATATCTTTTAGCGTTATACAGGGCAAACAGTAATTGCGAAACACTCAGTAACTAATTTTTAAGAAGTACCCATTTCTGAAATAAAAAATAGGTCATTCCATTAAAAAAAAATGAGATACTGAGTGCTTCGCAAGTATTGTTTGCCTTGTGTAATCCTAAAAGATATTTTAACTTTTTTCATATTTTCATAAAGTCCGAAGTCCTAAGAATATTTTATTAAATTTTCTGTGACTGTGTCATCTCCATAGTCAGAAAACAAAGTTCAAAGTTTGTAAATTTTTAAGGAATTTTTGAAGAAAAACATTTTTTTTATAAAAATAACTGAGTGAAACCAATGTATATTTATACTTTTGTAATCAGCTTTCTGCGGAACATCTAAATTTCTAAAACTATACAGGGTGTTCTATTAAAAAAATTCTCTCTCTATACACCACCATTTTCTGGAACACCATGTATAGTTAAAAATAATTTTGAAATGTGTCGCGTGATGTCTAGTATAACTTTCTCAATCTCCTTTTCTTTGCTTGTTATTCCTATAGGCTCCACAGAAGGAAAACACACCATTGGGTCACCCGGTACAGTTATTCTGTTGGTCTATCTGTATATTAGATCTGCAGATTATTTATTAATGTACACCTTTTTATGACCTCTAATAAAAGTGACTGTTATTTGTTACGTCGCTTATAGCATATAATATTAATATCTGATAGAAAGTAAACCCTCATCCCCAAAAGTCCAACCCCATTCAGTTTAGACTGGTGACGTTTTTATTAAACTAGCGAGGTATGTTACGCCGGACTAGCCATATTTTATTATTGCCTTACATTATTTATCCGCGTGCAGCCGGACCTGCCCCGATAATACGCTTTCCGAAAATCTCGCCGATGTGGGTGCAGTCGTCACCCGGCGTCGGTGCGTCGGACAGAGAAGACGCGTCGCGGCGTGTACGATGCGCTGAAATTCCCCGTGATGCACACACACGCGACTGTTATGAGAGTTTCGCTGCCGCTGTCGCACTGAGTGAAAATCTGCTGCCAAGTCGTGTGCGAAATAATAAAATGTGCGCGAAAAATTTGCACTCTGAATCCCGGGTTCGCAATGCGATGGGATAGTGAAAATTGACACTTAATTTTACAGGAATGTAAAATGCCTGCGGTTTTGGTTTATTTGCAGGCTTTGATACTAGCTCGGCATTGTTTAAAAATTTATGACATAGTCGCACTAATTTATCAAATTAGAAATAGTACACACTATAGAGTGTGAACTAGACTTCATTTAACATAATTTTTTCTACTTTGCGTTCACAGTGAACTCATTGTGACACCAAAAACAGTTTCACAATGAAGCTCATTGTGACACTGTTTTTGGGGAAATTTTAGTCATTTTTAATTGAAAATATTTAATAGATTTTACAAAATAACTCAGTATTTATTTGTTACTTAACAATATACTCACAATGAAGCTGGATAAGAAAAATTAATAACTTGTTAATGTGACTTTTGATTAAAACGAAAGGTTTTCAGTGTTGCCACGCATTACAACTAAAATTCCCCATATACTAAGAAGATCCAATATTTTTCATATTTTTGTTCAATAAGTGACGCAAAGTAGAAAAAATAGTATATTATACACGTTTCACAAGAGGCATTGTAACACTCGTTCCGCCAACCCCACTCGTGTTACAATAAGCCTTCTTGTGAAACTTGTATAATAATATACTATTCTAATATCACATGAGTGCGAACTTCATTTAATATAATTTTGTAATATCGTATGTCCAAAGTGGGCAATACACGATTCAATAATTACATGCAAAATTCATCAAGAAATGTTTATATGTAGAAATACAAATTTCTTCAATATTTAGCAAAAATGTAATGTGTATACAATATTAGGTTAAAACAAAAATATAAAAGCACATTTGAAGTCTGCATAAAAAAGTGCCTTAAGAAAGTACAAATAACGAAAACTTATCGATTACAATAAAGAGAAAGCGAAATTTGAAATTTTTTGTTTTTGGCTGTAACTCCTGAACCACATGGAATTTCTTAAATTTCAAAATAGTTTATGACTACCCTAATACTTAGGAATAATTCATGCCATTTAACCGAATTCGTATCTCTTACATAATAAACGAGATCCCCAAGTTCAAGTAGTTGTTAGTGCTATTTTGTTTGATTTTAACATATGCCTTTACAACAACAAACAACAAATAAATGAAAGAAAAGATAATTGATAGCAATATCCTTTGAATTTATGTTAATCAAAATGAACAATTTTCCACATCTCATATAAAAATTTCTTGAATTTGTTTACAAAAAAATAACAATTAAAACATCATTTCCATATGAGTCGGTCGTGTTCATGTATAAAATTAAATTGTCTAAAATATGTGACAAATGATTTTTGACTGCTATCCTGCTGGAACTTACAACTTTTCCTTAAGTTCACAATCGCGATCAGAAGCCGTTTTAACAAATGATTGAGCTACGCATATCAACGGCATATAAACGAAAAAATACATTGTCTAGGTTCATTAGCAATTTCCTTTCAATTTATTGATATTGATAAAAATGAATAATATTATCGAAGAGAATGATGTAGATTAATAAATAGGTATATTTTCAAATGAACAGACTAAGTTTATGATGGATTGAATATAATCAATTAATTCCAATCGTATTTCAGAAAATTTCAGTTGTATTTCAGATTAGTAAATTGCATTTAAGAAATCGTCAATTGTAGTTCAGATTAGTAAATTATATTTCAGAAAGTAGTAATTGTAGTTCAGATCAGTAAATTGTATTTCAGAAAACGTCATATGAAATTCAGAAAATATAATTTGTAAATCAGAAAGCATCATTTGTATATCTGAAAGCATTATTTGTAAATCAGGAATCATTTGTAATTAAGTTTTTTTTGTAAGTTTGCAAGTGCCTGCATGTTAATAGCGAGAAACTGCATTTATTAGTATGGACCACTGAGTAACTTATTACTCTCTCTTTCTTTACCAAAGAGAAGTAGATCAACACTTTTGATGCAGGGGTCGTAAATTCAAAGGAAACTGCTTATTCGTTGTTTATGTACTTAGCTGCAGAAAGCCCTTATTAAACTTACCCTAAAATAACCTGATAAACTCAAATTCGTTATAAAATATAGGATGTTCCCATTAAAATAACGAAGTTACACATGGTACAGTCAAATTGAGACACCCTGTATATTTACAAATGATTTTAAATTATGCGAACCTTGAACTTTAAATAAAAAAGAAAAGATTATACTTTTGTATAAAACATTTTTCCACATATTCAATAGGAACAGCGTTATTGAATATACCCAGTTAAATATTACACCCTGTACATATGTTCATATGAACTTTTTTGACCCAAATTACTCGGAAAATAAGCCCTTAAATTTTTTCGCACATATTAAAAATCACCCTGTATAATTCCAATCGTTTCTATTTTCTTAGAAAGTGAAATCAATCTTAAATCTTGCTCTTGTTTCTAATATATCAGGCACGTAGAAATTCTCATTTAAAACTTTCATTCGTTAGGTTTAATTTCCAAATCACAAATAAATGAACCTTTCAGAACTACTAGTAAAATGTAATGTAATTTTTTTAAATATTATTTTGTAATAACAAAAAGCTGTTTTTTTATTTTTTGCTTTCACTTCTCGTATTTTTCTGATTCTTTCCTAGTAGCTTTCTAGATGATTTTTATTAACTTGATAATTAAAATTGATCAACTATTTATGTTTCATAAGCGGGATGTTACATACAGGATTATACATACAAGCAAAAAGTGAAAATTCACATTCAGTGAATAGTAGTAGGAAATACAAAATAACTTCTTAGCTAGCATGGCTACGAAGTTTGCCAAGCTTCGACGAAGAGTACTCGCTTGCGGAAGCTGGATAATGCGCCACTATAATAAAAGTAACAGAACTTTTTATACTGTCTTTACGTGAAGATATAAAGAAGAAAGACATACACTCAGTGTCATCAAATTTGGAAATGGGTATTTTATTCTACACGTGCGTGACGTTACAACCTGTTTTTAGAAATCAAATGATTCCTTAATAAAACGAAAACGTCTCAATTTATATTAAAAAAATAAACTTTAAAGTGTAAGGCCGGCCGAAATTACCAATATATTTCTTTTTTCAGTACTATTAATATGTGGTAATGCGTATACATAAATTTAAATAATCAAAGCGCTCACCATGTCCTTTGGCTACTGGATACCGTTCGCTACTATCACCTCCCATTGACATGGTGCGTTCACGCAACAATAACATATGTTTACAATCATTTGTAAGAGACAACAGTTATTTACTCACCGGGGACCCCAGTCCCCTGGCCCCAACGGTCTGCACCTGTTCAACCCCTTGGTCAATTCACAACTCAAGCTAGTGCCTCTATCATCGCTCCTGATGATGTCCAACCTTGGGCCTTTATTATCATATCTGTTGCTCTTTCATAAACTATTGCTCTGAAACGTTATTTCCAGAAACACACGCCACATGCAACACAGATAGCCTCAATGACATGCAAACATACTCTACCCTACGTCTTTGTCATCTCCGACCCGTGGATTCTCTAACACCAATCCACTCTTCCGCCAAGGTGACTTATTCCGGCATCACCCGCATCTCACAGGTGACGCCCGTCAACCCGCATCTCACAGGTAACCGACGCGACGTCCTTACCATGGACGTCCCTTCACACCCGGCACGTGGAGGTGGTGACAATTACATAATAACCTTAGGGGGGGTTACTATCCTCTACATAGGAGCCCTAAGGGATTACTCATGGGACCGTGAACAGTACGTCGTTCATCCTCGGCTGCGCTTTTACCCTGTTAGTACGATTTCCCTTCAGGGATGGCCACCACCACACTGCTTAACGAACAAACAATATGTCCAGCAAACTGACGTCACAAACCCTACGTCAGCATGGCCACCCCAGCCAACCTCCTAGTCAGCGATCAAGTGATGCAGCACTTGCCACGCTTTGCCGAGCCTAACCAAGGGAAATCGCTCATTTGTACCATGCAAGAAATACTTCAAGCTAATTCTCTACATATCATGCATTAACTACAATTTATAACTTATCTCTAGAATACTGCATTCCTGGTTCTCTGGGCATAGTGCACAATCCTTTCTGAACACACCCTGTATACGCACGCCAGGAATATATTACACGCGTACTATACAACTAACGCGAGTTGCGAGTACAAGTTGCAAGTTCCAAGTTGGCTAACTTTATATGCGCGTATTAATTAATTATTTTCCGCACCTTTCTATCATATTAATTAACACCGCAAACTCTTATTAGTGCGCCTATCAATTACGTATCGTAAACTCGACTGTTTTGATTCCCAAAGCAAACCTGTGTTGCCCAAAACTGTTTATATAATCTCAAGAGGATCCCAACATCGTCGTCCCAACAACCGTCTGGGTGAACGTACATAAAACTCGCATTGCAGGCAAACGTTTATAATTCTTTAATTCTAAACGCATTATATTTTTGCTTAAAAATGAATATCTAACAAAAGTAAACCTTCACTCATCACTTGTGGTTTTTTCACTGTAGGCCTCTTGGGAAGACTTTGACTTGTTGAAGTTGTTCTGAGAAACTCACTCGTCGATTGTGGTTCCGAACATCCTTATACTGATTTTTTTAGTTTAATAGGATTAAATTTTTATTAAACTGTAAATACTGTTCCTGCTATGATAGAAAAGTAATCTGTGCAATTCTTTAAGTAGAGACTCTTGGGTTGTGAACGTCACGCTCTGCCGTATTGACTCGATACTTTTCTTTTTATATCACAAACTCTTTTAAACGGACACTAAATGGCGCATAAACACTTAACGTTTCGCAGTCGTTCGACAGCTTCGTCAGCTTCTGACGAAGCTGTCGACAAGAACCAGCTTTAATTACTTTTCTTTTTATTTATAAATTATTAAGTTTTTCAGTCAAACAGACTTTGTAACAGTTTGATGTAATGAAATAGCAACCGGCTTAACACGATTACATAAATCAGTTAAAACGTGAACAAGTTTCTTTTTTAAAAAAGTTCTAATCTGACCTTAAGTCCTACAACAAGTCCCAGCCTAAATCAAACAACAATACTCTCTTCTTATGACCTTTTCTGTTGCCGCTCCAAACAACACAATAAACATTTGCTTTAAAGCTCCCACATGAATTTATTATTATTATGATTTTACTGATTTTGCTTCTCTTTATTTTTTATACTACAGTTGATTTAAACATTTGATCTCGATCTCATTTGGAATTTTCAAAAATGGAGAATAAAAAATATTTTGGAACAGTCAGCTCCTGAAGTTATTTTTTCTTCTTAAACAGATGATTGATATTGGCTACACAATTGGAAGCTCCAAGATTTTTCAATTTTACTCTAAAAAGATAGAACTCCAAAAAATAAAGCGTAATGTGTAAATTAAAATGTTTCAAAAATATTTTTATCTTCTTTATCTCACTTTATTGTTCACCAGTTCGAGCGAGGCTAGAAAACGCACCCTAGTGCGAGGGTATTTCTGGTGACGCCACAAGCCATATACGAATGTTCGCGAACGAACGAAGCGAAGATATACTATTAACGTCAGATTGATTGAGAACTTTAAGAACTTTTATATGACTTTCTCCTTTTAACTTTCGTGAAACAGTTTTTCCTTTCGCAGTCGGTCACGTTGCATTCTTAACTCAGATTGAACAGATCATCATATAAATAAATAACATTTACTTGCAATATTATTGTAGATAATTTTTCACATATAGCACATCAGCTTTCGAATACATGTTTCACATTAATATGTCTAAGTGGTGCTTTGTCCCCCAATCACACTATAAGAATCACACAGTAGCGTCACTCGAGTATAACTGTCACATTTGCTCTTTTGTTTGATACCTACCCAGCTGTAAATTATATTGCATTTCCATAAGGGTATCAAACAGAATGGCCACTTTTTTTGACACTGACGTTTAAGTGACGCTACTGGGTAATTACTTATACTGTACCCCAATGCACAAGTGCAAGTAAAAAAAATACCTAACAATACCCACCGACCGACTAGAAGAAAGTTCCGCTGTCAAGTTTTGATAAGTGTTTTACATACGAGATCAAAAGCGCACCAAATCTTTCGGGTTGCTAACGGGCTTGTGACGTCACAACGCGTTTTTACAATTATTCAAATATAATTCGGAAATTTGAGGACCGTTTTTAAGAAAACTAAGACGCATTTCAAAAAATTCTTTCACTTAAATGAGTTTTAGATGCTTTTCTGTAATTTTAACATAAAAATACACATATTTAATTTTTTGGTGCTTCCAATTGTGTTATTATCAAATTCACGGAACTTGAGCTTTGCGTCATCAAGCATCGAAGCTACAACCGACAAATATTTCAGTATTATTTCTTTGTCAACAGTGAACAAGAAAAAATGATGGAGTTATGCTTTTTATGTCTGATGCAACGCCAGGCGCGTTTTATTTATGACGCACACCTCTTCTCTTATGCAAACGAATAATAAGAGAGATTATTAATTATTGTTATGACTACTTCTCTTTATACTTTACTTCTACAATTGATCCAAAGAATTCGTTTTGGACTTCATTTGGAATTTCAGCTAGTTTTAGGGAAGTGGAGAAATTATCTAATAGGTTTTGGAAACATACTATAGTTTCGTTAAGGCCCAGCTTTACAATCGTGGAATAATTAGCCGAATATTAATCATTTTTTTAACATTCTTCCATATCTACATCACGTTATTCCAAGAATAGTGTTATACTCAGTTTATTGTAAAATCGGGCCTAAGTAGTTAATTTAATAGGTCGATTATGCTTATATCTGTAAGGATCGTAAGATCTGTAAGTCTAACTCAATTATTAAAATATGGAATTTTGAAGTTCTCTGGAAGATATGATTTCTCCTATTTAGGTCTCTAGAATTACTCTGAAATCTCTGCGATATTATCTTTGAGACTTACAAGAAATCGTTTTATAGTTGAGAACTTCAGAATTCGACCCTTTAATCAGATAATTTGTATCATTCATATCCATAAACTCATATCTCAAATTTTTTCAAAAATCATTTTTAGTCGTTTGCACACTTTTGAAAGCTTTTTTCCAGTTACTTTGCATCTTGTAAAAATCATGATAATTAAAATGAAATAACGACGATTAACGTTTTCTAAATTTGATTTCAGATAAAAAGGAGGGCTAACGGCCCGATGATGACAATGGACGTGTCAAAAAACGAACCGTCGAAGCCGAACCCGGGCGGCGGAGGCGGGCCACAAGAATGTGCCGGTTGCTGCAAACCCATTACGGACAGGTATTTGCTGAAGGCTCTCGACTTGTACTGGCACGAAGACTGTCTCAAATGTGGCTGTTGCGACTGTAGGCTGGGCGAAGTTGGTTCGACGCTGTATACTAAAGCTAACTTAATCCTGTGCAAAAGAGACTATTTGAGACTGTTCGGAAATATCGGTTATTGCGCAGCGTGCACCAAAATCATACCCGCTTTCGAAATGGTCATGCGTGCTAGAAGTAATGTATATCACTTAGAATGTTTCGCCTGTCAACAATGTAATCATAGGTAAGTTTGTTTTAATACTTACGTTTTAAAAAAGTAAATTAAATAGACATAATAGTCACTGTTACAGTAAGTTTTAATCTTTTTTTGAATATATAAGTTGATATGCGGATATCTTTACATACTGCTTTGCTTTGACACTAGCCTAACTCGAAATATGATAATTTTACAGGAGACGCTTTTCAAAAATGTAACAAAGTAAAAATTCTATAATAATTCTTTGTTGATTTAATTAAATCAATTCATCGTTTGCCCATGCTTGCATTGACATAATTTTATTAAAATCATAACAGTCATAAATTTGTGTACTCGTGCCGTTGATATTTTATTAGTTGTGCCACTATCTAAGCAAAGAAGCGAATATACCTATAACGAGTATTTAATTGAAAAGTTCAAGTTGATGAAAGATGAAAGATAAAGCGAAAAAGAGATGACTTCCTAAACCGATTGACGCTTGATGTTGTCAGTTGCCCAACAGTTGTAGTGTTTTGTTTAAAACCTAACATTATAATGTGACCTAAAATAATGTTTCACATTGGTCTAATTCAGTTAATGGAAAAGCGGTGGTAAACAGTAGTGGTTAGAATATTCATCTCATGGGAAACATGTTTTCGTTTTATATTAAATCTAATTGCACAAGATGTAACTCTCTTGGTCTTAGATTATCTTAGCTTTGCACTCTCTTAAAATTTGGGTGTTAAAAGCTGATTTATTACAGGACATAAGATGGTGCTTTACATATGGATACGGAGTTGTAAGGTTTATCATCTTCACTTCTAATTACCTAGTTACTGGAAACACGTGTCTGTTCTTAATCTCTTTCTTTAATTACTTTTTTCATCTGTGTGACGATGTCAAGATTTAGTGTCTGTGAAACTGGCGTATCATTTCATGGAAACTTATTAGTTATAGTGAGTTCTGGCTTTATTTCTAATAGTTCTATAGTTCCTGATAGATCAAATCGATAGTTCTACTCATTAAAGCGAAAAAAAGTCAAAGTGCAAACTGAGACGCTAGGTTCACGCAGCGTCTCACTTTATCCTACGCAAAATTAACGCACAATTCTTATAGGAAATTAAAAGATCTATAGTTCTACATGGGTTATAGAAAGAGTTCTAGAGAAAAACATTGCTATTTCTTAATTTAAGAAACTCTAATAACAAAATGCATATAGGGATATCCACATAAACCGTTCGTTAAAAGTTTTCAAGGTTGCAGTTCACGTAGATATTTGAAATTTAAGGAGCAAGGGTTTTCCGTAGAGATCTCTTTAAATAAAATAAAATTCTCTTTGTACCACTTCCGGTTGTACCGGAAGTCGCTATCAACTCGCTTATTTTAAATGGAATGCTATATTTTTTATCACGTTTTTGAATTCTACATGTAAAAATATGTTAAGTTGCAATACATTTCCCTATCTCTAAAATGCATCATTTTTGAGATATTTTGAAATTTCTTAAAAATTTGGATTCTGCAATCTGATTTTCAAAAAATTATAACACAGCTATGATTGAAGCAATTTTATTTGTAATAGCTGATATTGTAGTTGAAGCTTTAAGGCTCTTAGAAATTCCATAAGCATATTCTATTAAGCTACAGGGTGTCTAAAACGCACCGCTCCCCTCGAAGATATTCGAACACAGAAAAATACTTTTTTTCAAATGGAACGACCAATATTTTAATACACCATCGTATGTGGAATTAAATGCTGTGTCGAACTATACTAGCATTCCCTATACCTAACTTTAACAGTTTTTCAGTTATAAGATATTTTTGGTTTAATACATAAAAATTTACATTTATTAGGTTAAATATTTCTAATTCTGTTGATATAGTTATGAAAACAACAAACAATTGCATTTAACGTTTCCTGTTACTACAAATTTTAAGCAAAAGCAAAAAAAAGTTGAGAATCAAAATCAAAATTATTCAAACGCTGATATTTTAAATCTATTTTTTAAATTCATGAAGAATGATCTAAAATTGTTCAGAGCAGAGAATGTGTGTTCAATCAAATGTACCCCTCTTGTCTCCTAGGAATAAAACACAGTTTGGAAAGTTTGAACCTAACTTTATACAATTTGGAAAAATAAAATGTAGGAAGATCAGTAACAAATAAAGAAGATAATTAGACAATGGTTTTAAAATACTTTCACGCTAATCCAGAGAATTGCAAACTAGCAGCTATTTTATTCTTCAATTTAAAGTAATGAAATTCATACTTTTTCGTTTTATAAGATCACAAGCGTCCTAAGAGAAGGATGATTAAAGAACTATTAAAATTTTTGAATTTCCACTTGTCAAATTCTATTTTCTTTGGTTGACTACAAAATTGTAGTAACAGTAATCGTTGTTATAATTTCCATGCTATCTTAATAAAATTAAAAATATTTGACCTATTAAAATTGTAATTTTCTATGAATTAAATCGAAAATGTTTCAGAACTCAAAAACTGTTAAAGTTAGGTATAGGGAATGCTAGTACAGTTCGACGCAGCATTTGATTTTACATACAATGGTGCATTAAAATATCGGTCATTCCATTTGAAAAAAAGTATTTTTCTGTGTTTGAATATCTTCGAGTGGAGCGGTGCGTTTTAGACACCCTGTAGCTTAATAGATTATGCTGATGGACATTTTAAGAACCTTAAAGCTTCAACTACAATATTAGCTATTACAAATAAAATTGCTTCAATAACAGCTGTGTTATAATTTTTTGAAAATCAGATTGCAGAATCCAAATTTCTAAGAAAATTCAAAATATCTCAAAAATGATGCATTTTAGAGATAGGGAAATGTATTGCAATTTAATATATTTTTACATGTAGAATTCAAAAACGTGATAAAAAATATAGCATTCCATTTAAAATAAGCGAGTTAATAGCGACTTCCGGTACAACCGGAAGTGATACGAAGACAATTTTATTTTATTCAAAGAGATCTCTACGGAGAACCCTTGCTCCTTAAATTTCAAATATCTACGTGAACTGCAACCTTGAAAACTTTTAACGAACGGTTTATGTGGATATCCCTGTATATTTACGGCAATACAGATGAGACGCTGGCGAATATTCGACAGTTCTGTAAGCTGTATAATTTTTTCCTTGTAGTTCGGAACATATCCAACGACTCTCTGCAGAGTTCCAGCCATAAACCTCATTAGATTATTTTTTGAGCAATTTTAAACTCCGCGAAATCGCGAGTTATACGCATTATAAGCACAGAGTGAGACGCTGTCGAATGTACGACAGTTCTGTGAGCTCTATAATTTTTTCCTTGTAGTTCGGAACGTATCCAACGACTTTCCGCAGAGTTCCAGCCATAAACCTAAGTAGATTATTATTTAGCATTTTTAAACACCGCGAAATCCAATTACGCAATTTGTATGAGCCGCTTTCTGTTATTTGACATTTCTGTTAATTCCACAATGCGTGAAATTCTGGCCTTTTCTCGTTCTTAGCATTACCCAGAACCAAGGACGTGGACGTGACGACATTATGGTTCCTTTTGTTGTTTTTTGGGGGTTTTTTGTTTTTATTTTTTTATTTTTAATTTTTTATTTTTTTTTAATTTTTTATTTTTTTATTTATTGTTTTTGTTCTTTCTATTTTAGTAAGTTCGGTGAGATACATTTTACTCATGCCGTACTTACATGTGGTACGATGTTATAAGTGATAGGCATAACTCGTGTTCTTTCTGTTTTAAGTCACCATATTCGTACCATGACGTGTTCGTTGTCAGCAAAGCTGTATAATGTTGCTTTTCGTGGAAATAAATTACAATTCCTCTAAGAGTGAACTTTTTGTTGCGTCTCACTCTGTGCTAATAACGTGTATAACTCGCGATTTCGCGGGGTTTAAAATTGCTCAAACAATAATTTAATGAGGCTTATGGCTGGAACTCTCCAGAAAGTCGTTGGATATATTCCGAACTGCAAGGAAAAAATTATAGAGCTCGCAGAACTGTCGTATATTCGACAGCGTCTCACTCTGTGCTTATAACGCGTATAACTCGCGATTTCGCGGGGTTTAAAATTGCTCAAAAAATAATTTAATGAGGCTGGAACTCTGCAGAAAGTCGTTAGATATATTTCGAACTGCAAGGAAAAAATTATAGAGCTCACAGAACTGTCGTATATTCGACAGCGTCTCACTCTGTGCTTATAACGTGTATAACTCGCGATTTCGCGGGGTTTAAAATTGCTCAAAAAATAATTTAATAAGGCTTATGGCTGGAACTCTGCAGAAAGTCGTTGGATATATTCCGAACTGCAAGGAAAAAATTATAGAGCTCACAGAACTGTCGTATATTCGACAGCGTCTGACTCTGTGCTTATAACGCGTATAACTCGCGATTTCGCGGGGTTTAAAATTGCTCAAAAAATAATCTAATGAGGCTTATGGCTGGAACTCTGCAGGAAGTCGTTGGATATGTTCCGAACTACAAGGAAAAAATTATACAGAACTGTCGAATATTCGCCAGCGTCTCATCTGTATTGCCGTAAATATATGCATTTTGTTATTAGAGTTTCTTAAATTAAGAAATAGCAATGTTTTTCTCTAGAACTCTTTCTATAACCCATGTAGAACTATAGATCTTTTAATTTCCTATAAGAATTGTGCGTTAATTTTGCGTAGGATAAAGTGAGACGCTGCGTGAACCTAGCGTCTCAGTTTGCACTTTGGCTTTTTTTCGCTTTAATGAGTAGAACTATCGATTTTATCTATCAGGAACTATAGAACTATTAGAAATAAAGCCAGAACTCACTATAATTAATGAGTTTCCATGAAATGATACGCCAGCTTCACAGACACCAAGATTTAACGAAATTGTTTCAAGTTTTTTCAAAATAGCGCCCTAAATTTATGTGATTTTTTTTAATCATTAAAGTGTGAAGACTTAAGAATATAGTTCCATATCAACGTACTTGTTGGCGTTCTAAACGTAGCGTAGGCGCCAAAAGAATTTAAAAAAATTATTATTAAAGTGTAAAAATGTTTGAATTAATTTTACTTAATTATTGGTCAATAGACGGTTTAAAATCAGAAAGTACCTACTGTGTTATTTGCAGGGAGTCTAAAATAAAATCAGTTTTTTTATGCGCGTTAGTCGACCAAGCGGAGACGGCATAACTTTTCCGCGAGCTTCAATGCAGTAACGCATTGTTCGGCTCCGTGCACTCGCAGCGTCGTTGCGCTCGCCCACTGTTATCTATGCATCGTATACTGCTTACGATCCCACTCTTTCCAAGCGTACGCTCGTGATAAATCAAACTGATTAAAACCAAGACTCTCTAGTTATTTGTTTAGAAAATACCGCTGATTATGTGATTGGTCGTCAGAATTGATCGTCCGTCGCTCCTTAAACGCATCTGAAGCGAGTCTAATTTTTAGAGCATAACATATTTGTACATATTGTACACATCTTTTTATCTCTGTACACAGAGAATTTTTTTGTTTCTCTTTATAAATCCAGTGAAATAAGATAAAAAAGGTGGTAACTTCTGAAAAATTCTAAGGTAGATAAATATTTGTATACATGTTTGAATTGCCTTCCGGCTGGAACCGCGTCACGTTGACTTTTTCTACTACCAACGTTTCGTTCTCTATTGCAGAAGAACTTCCTCAGGTCTTGAGACAGTCTCAACGACTAATGAGAGGCAGCAGCAACACCACCAGCAACAGCAGCCCTGAGGAAGTTCTTCGTTAATCGTTGAGACTGTCTCAACGACTAACAAGAAGCAGCAGCAACACCACCAGCAGCAGCAGCCCTGAGGAAGTTCTTCTGCAATGGAGAACGAAACGTCGGCAATAGAAGAAGTCAACGTGACGCGGTTCTGACCGGAAGCCAATTCAAACATGGACGACGGCCGCGGAAGCCGGGTGTGACGTGTACATCTTTATTTAGTCACGTTATAAATAACATGCAAAAGGTCCCCATCGATATCAAGGCGGCTGCTCATGTTATATCATGAAAACAGTTGATCGTACGTAAACATGTATAGGGACGCTTTTGTGGGAAATTGTATAATATACAATTTTTATAATAACCTAAATTGTTGTCAGACTATTCGGAAGCGCGTTATTGGCGAAGAACAATTTTTCGTAACCTATGACCTTGAATAACGTGAGAAGCCGTCATGATATCGGCGGACATTTTTTTTTTTTAATTTCTGATTTAGAATGATTCAATAAAGGTGTATATGTCGTGCTCACTTAGTGAAATCAACCATTTCATGAAACGGATATCCATTTCATGAAACGGATCCGCTTACTGTAATTTCATTTGTATTCACTATCAGCACAAAGTATTTTGTCCTTTTCATGAAACGGAGCAACTTTTTGTGCTCTTCGTGAAATTAATTACAATTTCATCAAGTGGATGGGCGATTTCGCTCTTTTCATGTAATGGTCGCAGGCGATTATACATAAACTGTGCATTTCATGAAATGAATAAGAGATCGTCAAAAACGTAACAGAACCGGCAGGGAAAAATCAAAATCGGAGAAAGGTTTCTGAATTATCCTTTTGGCAATGTCAGGTATGTTTTGTGATACGTTTTGAACACGGTTGGTTCATTGGTTTGAGCTATTTTGAACTGTGATGTCATTACATATTTCATATAGCATGAAAATACAGAAAACCGCTAACGAGTATCCATTAAAAGTGTACTGTCTTTTGGGGAGATCATTTATTTTGCGTATTTAACAAATTTAAAAATTCTTTGAACAGTTTCAATTATTTTTATTTTTTGAAGAAAAAATAAATAAATCATACTTTTTTTAATATCTCCACTCATTTCTATGGCCACTGTAATATTGAAATTGTTCATTTGGAAACCTAAAAATAATTAGTCAGTTTACCCCATGATAAACAATTTCAAGGTACCATCAGGTGCAAATAAAAGTATACGACTCCTAAGCAAATTTTGCGTTATTCTAGTTTTGTAAAACCAGTTTCGGTATATTTTTTGACAAATATATATTATGTGACAATCAAGTAACATAAAGCTAAAACCACACTGAAGGAACAATTGGGAACTTTTAGTTGCTGTTCCATGTTCCTCGAAAAAGTTACCGGTAGTTTCCGAAAGTTTCTTTAAGTTCCTTCATGTTTCTGTTTCCAGTATCAAAAGTTACTGTTTGTTGCGTGTTTCCACTCGGAGCGGTAAATATCAAAGAAAAATGGGAAAAAAACAGGAACAAAAAGGGAGTTCCTTCAATGTGTACATCTTGTCACCAGTTACGGTAACGGCTTGTAGCGTAGCAATCAACACCACATTGTGCTTGAACTCTTCGTTTTCGTTGTTTCTTTTTTTTACAAGTAATAACAAGATAAGCAGCAGCGGCGAGAAGTACGTCTTCTTCAGTCACGACTGTCAACAATACTAACTTGTTTCTTGTGTGTATACAGAATGTTACGTGCAACAATTTCCAACAATGGAACAGAAACAAAATTCAGATGTTTCTCTATTTTGCTACCTTTAGTGTGGATAAAATGTTTCCATAACTTGACGAAAGTTGAAAACTTTTGAAACATTTAGCAACAACCATCAACAGAAAAGTTCCTGTATGTTCCTTCAGTGTGTACTTAGCTTAAGTGATGAGGCATTCGCAAATCAAAGTCAGACATACAATAGTGAAAAAATCGTTTACTTTTCTTTACGGGTGCACAGTTTATGTAGAATCGCTTGTGACCATTACATGAAAAGAGCGAAATCGCCCATCCACTTGATGAAATTAATTTCACGATGAGCATAACAAGTTGCTCCGTTTCATGAAAAGGACAAAATATTTTGTGCTGATAGTGAATACAAATGAAATTACAGTAAGCGGATGCGTTTCATGAAGTGGATATCCATTTCATGAAATGATCGATTTCACTAAGTGAGCACGACATATACAAATATTCATCTAGGTTGATTTATTCGAAAGATAAAAGCTAATTTTACTGGCTTATATTAAATTTGTTGTTTGAAGTATTAAGAATAACAAGCCATTCAAAAAAAACCGTCATCAAAGCAGGCCATGAACGAGAAAGATAGACGTAGCAGTCACATCGAAACTAAACTGTATGACAGACGTCAAAATTCGTGAAAACGTTTTACGCAAACATACATAGAATTGTTTTTTCAAAAAAACTTTATGGTAATAATTTGTGCTTGTTTGAAAATCTGTTTAGCAGCTGACAGATATACCGAGTGATTTTTACTTAGTTAGAAACTCGTTTTTAGAAATTGCCAAAATCCTAAAATTGTTATTTATCAGAAATCAACGAGATTTTTTATCGTGTTAGTTTTAGCTTAGTGAACAATCTCAAGGCCAGAAAATTAACTTCCGCAAAAATTGATTTTTCAACTTTTGAAATTTTGAACTGTTTTTTTTTAAGTTGTGAGTGTGTGGTAATAAAGATGACAGAGTAGCTGGCGAAATACGTACCTACGGATATAAAATAATTGTGGGAAGTGATTATTATTTTTTAATTACCTTATTTTCGTGTAATGCGTATAAATTTAAATAAAGTCGCGAGTGTGAATGTTTATAACGCAACTGTAATAAAGAAATTCATCAAAATCATTAAGCGTCATTAGTGCGTAGATGCGGTGGAAGCCAGAGACAATAAGCTTGCAAAAGAAGCGACCGTTAGACGAGAGTAGGCCACATATCTATCTAACTCAAATAGTCCGCGGACCGGGACGCAAGAATGATTTCCCAATTGGCTTGTAAAATGTTTAAAAAGACACTGCGCCGGCCAGACTCCATCTGCCGAGGATGGATGCAGATACGATACAGCTCTACACCCCTACAGAGGACACTATACTCCTTTGATTTGGGGAATACGGCTCGACTCGTCAAATATTCAGCTCTGGTCTTGTTTCGAAATGACACTACACTTTTGAGAATTGCCCAATATGTGTGTTCTTCTCCCAATATGGATGGATAGTGCCGGAAGAATGTCCTATTACTTTCACGGTGGACGCTTTAGATAAAATTATTTCTTTTCCGGCACGAACTACCTTCGAAATCGAATGTATTTTATTTCAATTGGATTTGGTTTTTCCGAAGAAAAGTATTTTAATACATACTTCAACACTTTTTAGAATTCATACATAATTAAATTTCTTTTTCTAATTGGGATATAAATTTATTTCATGTATGCCTATACATTATATGAATATACTCTATTGTAATTATTAATAAAGATCAATTCTGGAAAAACTGGTATGACAGATTAACGGAATTAGGAAAATGTGTATTTTAGACATTTTTATTTAAATTTCTTATAGTATGTTTGACTGACTGCTCTAGAGTAATCTCAGAGTATTTTCATCTTCTTTTAACCTCATGTAAAAGCAGGGGATGGAGATACTCCCAGAGTGCTCTGGAGCAGTGAGTTGAGAACATTCACTGTGTCATGGAAATAATTACAAACATTTTTAACTGGTGATAGACTAAATCTAAAGGAACAAAAAAGTCTTAATGAAGTACCTAATGTTCGAAAATTTTCAATCATTTCATTTTTCATTTTTATTTCAATTTATTGTATTTACACACAATTTCTCCACAAAAAATATGTACCATCACTCAAAATTCTTCTTTTTCCAAATTTGCAGGCCTGATGAAGGCGATTTTCACCGAAACCGGTCGCTAGAATAAATAAGATTAAGAAATTAGGAAGTGCTTTTTTCTTCTTACGTTGAATTCACCTAATTATGGACTTCATTCAACTATTAAATATTCCTTTAGAAATGTTATTATTTACCGAAAAGTAATACTTGCATAATTTTGTATGGTATGTGAAATTTTGAGAAAATTTCACGAATTTAAAAATTCAATTTTTTTGCGGAAGTTAAAGAAAATAACGTTATTTTCTACTCTTAAGATTTTTCAGTAAGTTAAAACTAACATACGATAAAAAAATCTTCTTAAAATGTTGATTAATTGATACGAAACGTAATAATAGAAGATGAAACAGTTGAAGCAGAGTTCACAAGTAGTATTAAATACCATAAAAGTACTCAGATAGATAAAGTGTTAAAAATGTATATACATATAATTATTTTAGTTTTCTAAAAATAATAATAATAATTAATATAATAAATATTGTACCCCAATTGACGATACTTTCGTGGCAAACAAATAGTAGGCGATGAACGAAATAAATACATACATAAAAATTTGTTGCAAGTCGACCTAAGCACAGACCAGAGCTGTTGCAAGTATCGCAACAAAGTACTGGCACTACTCAGTACCTAGTATCCGCAATTTTTTGTTTGAAATCCGGTATCAGTACCAGTACTTATCCGAAGTACTTAAAGTACTAAGTATTTGACTGAAAATGAGAAATTCCAGTACCAGTATCAAGTATCTATTTTTTACAGTACTTGCAGTACTTTGCAATACTTGCAGTACTTTATAATACTTGCATTACTTTAATGTACTTACAGTATTTTATGACACTGAAACTAGCAGTTTTATTAATAGAATTTTTGTTAATAATTGTGGTCATAATTACTTATAATATTCAAATTGCTGTTTGCTTGTTTATTTCGTACGTTTGTGAATTGTGTTAGGTAATTGGGTAGAATAATTTAATACTAGTAATGTACTAGTAATTCTAGTAAATAAATTATTTTGCTTTAACTTTATGTGGAGATGAATAGTTAAATCACATAAGAAAAACATCTTTTAATGTAAATCATAAAGTTATTGTAATCGGACTGGATTTTCATCGTTTCATGCGTATTTTTAATACAACCATTTTTAAAACAATTAAATTATTACGGTATTAGTACTGTCTATCAAATTTAATTAATGTATTAAAAAAATCTTTCCAAATGTTTCCACCGCGGCCGTGTACATGCATACATTTGTAATGTAATTAAATATTATTAATTTACTACATTTTCTACTACAGTATTTGATTTTACAGAAAATGCGTCTTTCTCTTATCACTGTTCTAATAACTTCCTAATTTACTTATTAATTATATACTTATTATTCAGTTAAATAAATTTACCCTACTAACATCTCGTCTCTGCATCTGTTTGCCTGGTTAAACACGCACTACTACGAACTGCAAAGTTTCGCTATGCAAGAAAGCAACCAAGCCGCCAGGGATTTCCCCTGGTTTTAAAAAGCTCAAACTATGTCCTTCATTTATACTTACTTCTCGTACCTCTGGGTAATTGCAGTTAGTAAAGTACTGGTAATATTTCACTGTACTGAAAGTATCTGGAAGTAACTACTGGAGGTAACTTTTACAGTATGTGCAGAACTTGAAAATTTTTAAGTACATTTCCAAGTACACAGTATTACTTATTACTAGAGAGCGGATTTATATGCGAGCAATTTTGATTAAATATGCGCATATATATGCACTAAAAAATGACGAAATATGCACATATATATGCACTAAAAATGACGAAATATGCGCAAGATAGGCGCAAAAATTCAAATAATGCACATTTTGTAAAACTATAATTTTGCTATTCTGATCTAGTGTGCTTTTATGAGCATTCTCATTCGAATAAAAACCATATTATTTTTTATACAATTTATTATACAATTTATTTACATTTATTTACGAAAGCTGATACAAATGGGGAAGTATGTATATTATTAAGTAATTTATAACAAGAAAAAAAAATCTTCGATTATAATTTACGACAATGTGTTTTTCCAAGTTCTCTACCCGGAAATTTTGCCTTTCATCTGACAAAATATTTTTATAAGTTGAAAAGCTCCTTTCAACATCTACGGAGGTAATTGGGGCATATTTAAAGTGACTGACAGCTGAAAATTCTAAACCTAACTCAATTTCAAAGTTTCCATTCAAAATTTCGTAAATTTCTTCAAGGGTTTTGAAGCCGCTGTTTTTTTTCTAAAACGGAGAAACATTTTTTATTTACTGAATTACCGATTTTACCTGGAAATTTTGAAATATTCTCTTCCAATTCTTTAACAATTTCAATGGATTCTATTCTTTCAAATATGCATATATTATATATGCACGTTTTTCAGAAATATGCGAAAATTGGATAAAATGCCCAAATATGCAAATTACTAAAATAAGTCAGTACATTACTTGCAGTAAAACTTGCTAATCAGTACCCCAGCTCTGGCACAGACCTAAGCTATTCAGAAATAAATACAGTTATAGATGTGTATTATAAAGTTTCATAACTGCATTGGGAAAACGAGTACATTCACAAACATCCTTGGTGGTAACAAGAGTAAAGTAGCTTTATTGGCTTTATTTTTAAAGATATAGGAAAAAGTTATTAAAAAAAGCCTTACATGGTAGTAAAATTATTAACAAACAACATTCATTTAAAAAAATGAAATTTCAGTGTGGCACCCTCCCCGATCGATACACAAATATGGTTCTATCGTGAAAACCTCTTGCAATATTTCACAGCAAATTAATGTTGTTTGTTAATAATTTGACTACCATGTAAGACTTTTTCTAATAACTTTTTCCTGTATCTTTTAAAATAAAGCCAGTGAAGCCACTTTACTTTTGTTCGAACTACACTTTTAACACCTCCCACGTATACCTTTGGACATTGTTCCAACTTTCACAGTGTAATTTTAGTTTGAGATGATGCCAGGTATTTATAGAATATCAAAATCTTCCTACTGCTACTAATAAAAAAACCCATATGGCCCGACTTATCTCACGGTTACTGTATAGTGGGCAAAATCTCCAAAATTCAGATCGCTTACTTGCTTTGCTCTTGCAGGATTCGATAATTAAGGCTAACAAAATTCAGTATACGAGCGTTCAGTGTGTTATTTTTTAAAGTGTCGGAATTTACTTGTCGTAAATTATTGTTCGATGTAAGTACATAGTTCACTTGTAAACTTGCGGTCAAAAAAATTGATTTTAATTAATCTCATAGCAGTTAATACACTTATATGTACGATGCATTTATCATCAGCTGTGCAACTGCTGTCAAGTTTTACGATGGAACGACTCTGATGCTCAGAGTAACACCATAAACGTTTATTTTATGCTTATGTAAACTTTGGTTCTCTCCTTATGCGTGGGCGTAACATATATGTATTTCGGGGAAGTTTTTTATTGTAAAATTTATAATTGTCGAATAGAATTTTTTAAAAATTTTACCTATAGGAAGTCTATTTTCGTATTTTTTTATCGGTCTATTGAAGAATCACCCTGTGTTGGAAGTAACAATGACATAACTGGGAAGTAATTGTCTCGTTTGCAAAAAACGTAGTTGTAGTGCTAGAATAATTTGTAATTTTTATGATAGCCCTTATCTCTGTTTTGTTCAGTTTGTGTGTACTAAATCATTTCCTGTCGAATGGCGTGAAACTTAGAGCGCTGAAACAATTTCCTCCGTTCTTTAATTGTTGAATGCAGGCGTTGACTCGCAACGAAATAAAAACGGAAATATAGAAAAAAAATAGGCGCACGCAAAAGTCATGAAAACGGTAATGGCCGGTTGCATACGTAGAAATTGCGGCCGGGCCGCATGATTATAACTGCAGGTAACAAAAGCTTTCAATAACGTCGCTATTCATTCCCGTTTATTAGCGCCGATTTCCACGTAAATGCGCCCATAAAGGCGGAATCTGAACATCGCGATAAACCGGGCATTGTTTACTTGATTGTTAAATTTATGTTTGGTACAAATTAAATCTGTACACCGGCGCTATCTGCTTGTAACAAAAGTTGACAATCGGGCATAGTAAAGTGCCGCATTTATATCAAGCGGGTATACCTATACAATTTTGGAATGTATCGTGTGTGCACGTAAATTGTTTTAAAAAACCATAAAGTTATTAATTAAAGTAAATTCTTGTCCGATGAAAATTGAGTAACAATTTCTTTTAACGGAAGAAGAATTCGAAGAACGAAGGAAGAATTCGAAGAATTTGTTATACACAAAGTTATTGTCAAATTCAATTGCAAAATTAATTTTAATTTCCGTTGTTCCACTTTTTGAACAACAGTTTCATTTGACTTACTGAAAACTCTTTCTCAATTTAATACATAAAAAAGCACACGCAACGAAGACACAATAGTAGCTTTCCATTTTACACAAATATCAGATATACCCAACTCTGTTCACGTAAATGTCCGTTCTTTTTGCCGCATCATTCCATTTGAGTCACGCATTTGTTCAGAGATCAGTTGCTCATCTCAATTTGCTCATAAATGGTAAGAGGAAAAGTTACTTGTAATTGAGTTTATCATAATACTTTAATGTCAGTGGCGTGCATAAGAATTTTCGGTTTATACCTATTTTATTACGAGCACACTGTGTAATGTACACTTCTGTGCAATAAAATTATTCACACTGAAATATAATAGCTTTAAGCGGACGTAAAAAACAAACATAAATTTATCAGAATAAAATACGAGGCAGCGTCAAATGAAAACATTAATGGTGCGCTTAAAACGGTACCTAATGGAACCTTGCCTTACAAGTTGGTAGCAATACTATTTTTGAGTTGTATAAACTATAAAATAATTACTGAACTTAATTTTATTGCACAGAAGTGTACATGTATCACCGATGCCCCAATTTTTCTAAGACAATTTTTTTTTAATATCTGTCAAATTCTTTAACGGAGTTTTAAATTTCGCAAATAATTAAAAATGTTAAAAATTATTTCACGCGCTTGGCTTTTCCATTGCCAATTGTATTTTGATATACACAAAGAAAAAACGTGTTTATTAACATAATTGTTTCTAAAAATTTGTTTTAATATCACTAACAACTAACAACTCCTAATAACTACTTGTAGCGCACTGAAGAAGGACCCGATCGGATCCGAAAGTCCTATGCAATAAAAAATCAAAAATTAAATCAGCGAGTTTTCACTTAACTAAGAAAAGAAAATTTAAACCAACGGCCAACAAAAGAAGACCCCCTATTTAAAATGAAGACATCAACAATAAATAGAAAATGTTAAACATGATTGAAGTAAAGTAAATGTAGTACAAAAATATAAAATACAGTAACCGACTTAATGTTCGCACCATATAGGAAAAATTTTTATTATTGATTTTTTAAAAAACTTTTGGCGCCAATAGTTTCATGAGCATGTTTCATAACCAAATACAAGCAGGACAGATCCGGTGAACAATTTTTTGTCGGTGGGACCGAACTGCGGTCCGCTTTTTCGAAAGTGACCGAATTGCGATCAAAACATTTCTATGTACTGCGGTCAGAATTTCAACGTGGGCAACATTAAGGCTTAATAAACTTTAGGTAGAAATTTTATATTTAGTATGGATTAAAATATAATTTGGACGACAAAAATATTAAGGGATTAAGACCCATCCCCTCGTCCCGGGATTTAGGGCCTGACCACAGTTCAGTCGCGAAAAACAACCTCCTTAATGACCTTCTTACCTGTTTCAATTTTGACCGCAGTTCGGATGTCCCCTTTTTGGTGTAGCTAGAAATGGTGCCTAATTAAAATGCGGAAATGAAAAAAAGTTATAATTTGGAATTGTTGAATATTTCATACAAATTTTAGTAGGATCATATAAATTTTTACAAAATGTATCGCTTGGTATTCAGACGAAATTTTCTACGGCTTAATATTTCGAAAAAAAGAAAATTTTTCATTTTCTTAGTTTTGTTCAAGATGTAAAGCAGTAAATGGGCATTTGGTATTTGACTCTTACGAGTAGTTAGCTAACTAATTTCCACATATATACGAGTATAGTCGTCCCAGTTTGGTAGCGGTTTTATGGCCCTGCCAAAAAAAGCGATAGAAAGGCGACCGCAGGCCGGTATCTTTGAAGTTGTTTTTTATAGCAAGATCATAAAACCGATAGAAAACTTGGACGACTATATTTGATCAAATTTGTTCTTAGTTTCTTAACTGTTGCATACACAAGAAAGTTTGAGACGATTTTTCACGTTTCTGGTGCAAGATTTTTTACATTATAATTTTGTGTTATCGGATTTGATTGCTTGATAATGAATTTCTGATAACCCCAATTTAGTCTAAGCAGACCGAAAATTACAAGAAATGCAAGCACTTTTCATTTTGGATCCGTTTAATATCTGTACTTATAAAATACATATAGATTTCAATCTGAAGTTTTTTTTTTTAATTCAACAGTATTAGTTGTAGTAAATAATTTCTACAACTTTATCTTACACAAAATTTTGTAAAATCTCACGCCTTTCCTCAAGAGTAGTTACGGGTGATGTACAGGATATCCCATTTTCGATGGTATTCTACAGGTATCTCCGTTAATAATGGAAATATAAAAAAACTGAGCACGCAATATTGAGTCAACTTTTTATGCTAATTTGAATGGTTACATCAAAAATTTATTATTTCTTACTGTTTTCGTGATACAGTTGAAAAACGAAAAATTCACCAAAACTTCAAATAACTTCTTTATTTTTGAAGATATAAAAAATGATAAGGATATATTTCTTATTCGACTTTTAACGTAGTTCATGGTTTCTTAATTAAATCACATGAAAAATTCATAATAGCCGAGATACGAAGCCAACTTTTGTTCTTTTAAATGGAAGTCATAGTTGCCTTTGACATCATTAAAAAGAGTATTTTTTAAACTTTTCAAAAAGATGTAGTTTGTTGGTATTATTTTTGAAAATGACCGAGCTGTAGGCAAATTAAACTATTTGTTACTTTTATGCAAAATTTAGTAGGCCTTGATTGATATAAAACAAAAAAAAAGTGCAAGACGTTTTAAATGTCAAAATTAACAATAAATAAAATAACAAATGTATTAATTAAGATGTTCGAAATGACCACCATTTCGAGCTAAACAAGAACGGCTTCTTTTACTTACTGAAGATAGGGCATTAGAAATTTGAAAAGGTCTAACTTGCCTGAATTCATGTTCGACATTATCTTTAAGTTCAGTCATAGTACTATTATTATTTTTATAAATTTTTTGTTTCAAAATGTCCCCAAAGGAAATAGTCTAAGGGCGACAGGTTAGGAGACCTTGGTGGTCACTTTATTGGTCCGAACAACTTATTAGGACATGACATCCAAAATTTGTTCAAAGTGGTTTTCCGTCGAATATGTGATAAAACAATGCATTGTTTTTTAAGCAACACCACACATTGAATTCATATTTGCCTTGGTTACGTTTGGCAATTGTGGCATGAGGGTTTTCATTAGACCAGTGATGAGAATTATGTATATTAAATATGCCCTCATTGCTTATGTGAGCTTCATCTGCCCAAATAATATATTTATAAAAATTCGGGTCTCTATTAATGCATTCAATGTACCACTGTGAAAACTCTAATCAAAACTTTTGGAAATCAGCTGGATATAAGAACTGATTTATATGAACTTTATAAGGATTATACTTATTTGTTCATTTTTAGAATTCTTGAAACTCTTGTCTTTGAAATACCTGGATTTAATTCAATATAACTCAAAACGTTATACTATCATTAAAGCAGGTTCTTGTCCGATGAAAATTGTACCATACAATCTTTTAAACGGACACTAAATATGCGCGCTAGCACTTAACGTTTCGTCGTCGTTCGACAGCTTCGTCAGTTTCCAAATTTTCCTTATTGTAGATTTTAGGTCGAGGTTGAGTGATACTTCCGAAATTTATTAAATTCATTTGCAGTCTAAAAATTAAGATATGAATGTAAGACAGAATCTTCGTATTTAAAAAAAAAATACGCATAATATACCGTGCAAGAGTTCGTTTATCCGGTTGGCGTCGTTCTGGAAATGTCTCTAGGCATAAATTTCCTGCAGCTGCAGAATTTTCTCCACACTGAATGTAAACTTTCAGCATTTCATATTTTTCTTAATTTTCAAATTTCTCCATTTTCAAGTTGACCATTATAATTAACAATCGTGTTCGCGTTTGTTAATTTTGACATAAAGCCTACTAAATTTCGCATAAAAGTAACAAATAGATTAATTTGCCTACAGCTCGGTCATTTTCAAAAATAATACTAACAAACTACATATTTTTGAGAAGCTTAAGAACTACTCTTTTTAACGATGTCAAAGCAAACTATGACTTCCATTTTGAGTTCGTATCTCGGTATTATGAAATTTTCATATGATTTAATTAAGAAACGATGATCTACGTTAAAAGTCGAATAAAAAATATTCCTATTATCTTTTTATATCTTCAAAAATAAAAAAGTTATTTGCATTTGTTTGGTGATTTTTCGTTTCAACTGTATCACGAAAACAGTAAGAAATAGCAAATTTCTGATGTAATCATTCAAATCAGCATAAAAAGTTGACCCAATATTGCGTGCAGTGTTTTATATTTCCATTATTAACAGAGATACCAATAGAATGCCATCGAAAATGGGATACCCTGCACAAAATTCCGCTTAACTGTGCTTAAGACTTCACTCAGTGGGCTCTTTTAAGTTCATCTTAGGTAATAACATGTTATCATAAAGTCATCATAAAGTAAATATGCTTTAACATTGGAATTTTTCGTTAATATACACGTTTCTTTAGCCTGTAGTGTCTTGATATATGTCGATTGATTAAATAGAAATGTCATCATAATTAATTACTTTAAGAAAAGACATGCGTTCACACTTCCAAAGCCTACTGGGGCCACGGGACTTGATGATAACATGTTATATTCGTTGTATTAATATTCAGCTGTGTGCTGTGTACAGTAACAAACAATTGGTCATCAGGTCATTATTCTTTCACAGAGTGGCAAGTGATCTATTGTGAAATGGTCGTAATGATTATAAACTTTGTACAAATATAACACACCTGATAAGAATAAAGAACGATATTTTTAATTTGTGACAATTCGAATAAATTTTTGAATGACATGACGATAATTTTTTTCCTGCTGTCGACTATACCTTCGCTAACAATTGTTCTGTCTTGTTTTAATAAATAAATACATTTTAACCTTAACGCTAATATCGAGCGTCTAAATAAAAACCTGGTCAAGTAGGTTGTGATCGAGAATTTATCAATTGCATTTACATAACAGGATTACTAAATGTAGCCTACTTGACCAGGTTTTTATTTAGACATTTGTTACAAAGCTTATGTCAATGTGGTACTTGTGTAAAGCTATTATTAATAAGTGTGGTGTGCTGTGGATAAAAGTAAATATAAATTTTATTCCGTTTTTATTATCTCAAAATGCTCAATCTCCTTCAGGCGGGAAATTCAAAATATTTACAGCTCAACTAAAAAAAAAAAAAAATTAAATGTTTTCAATTGTATTTATCAATTAATTGTCTACTTGACAATACCTTAAAAAAATCTATTAATGTCATAAAATTTTATTATTGTTATGTAGTACTTACACTGGATAAGTCCTACTGTTTTTTGAATTGTTATTGTTACTGAGTACAAAAAAAATATAATTTGTTCAAATTTAACCTATTTATTTATAAATTGGCGTAGCGTCAAATAATTCTAACCTACTAATAAATCATTTTCACACTAAAAAAAATTAAAAAAAAACATTTCTCAATTTTTTTGGATTCAGCTGTAACATCGTTAAAACCATTATGTACAGTGCAACTACTAACATTACCATTCACATTTACACTAGTGTAATAGAACCTTTAGACTACTATTCTTTTTCATTTCATACTTTTTCATACTTTCATTTAAAGTATGTTACATACTTTAACGGCCGTATTCACCATTCAAAAATTAACAGTCAGTTTATTAAGCTACCGTTAAAATTTCTGTTAAGTCAAAAGTAAATTTAATTTAAATTAGCTATATTTGTTGTGCTACACAAGTATAATTACTTATAACAAAGCGATAAATTTTATTAATTGCCAAATAATGCATAATTAACTTAAAAGAGTGAGTTTGACACAACATTAACTCTTAACAGTGGTTGGTGAATACAGCCTTTATATTTAACAGTCTGTTAACAGTTTAACTGACCTTTAAACATGTAACTGAGGAATGGTGAATACGGCCATAAATCTACTGGTAAAGCTAGAAAGAAAAATTTATAAAATACATTGAGGCCTTGAATTTGAGGCCTGGTTTACGAATATTAAATATACCAGGTGGAATATGAAAAACCTTTGATGCCATAACTTCCTTACTTTTTATCCAATGTATATATGATACGTCAAATAAAATCACTTAAAAAAATGCCATAAATTGGATCGATTTAATACAATTTTTTTATTCCGTTTTTGACAGATGACAGTCAACTTTTTGTTTTCAAATTGCACTGTTATTTATTTTTTACCCATGAATAAAAAAAAGAAACGAGAATTTAAGGAATTCATGTAAAATCAAGCAATCACATTAAACAATAATAACTGTACATTCTACATTTGTGAAAGGATTAAGTGAGCTGTGGACGTCTGTCAATAGCGTATTTTATTAAAATTTTGTTATTGACAATAAATTCTCACATTTGGTGATTAAAAGTATAATGTTCAAACTTTCAAATCATATCCTAATTATCCCTGTAAAATTAATAGGGTGGTCACAATATGGTATCGAAGGTCATTAGGTTTAACTGCCCAAAACTCAATTTTCGTAAATGGAACACCCTGTATATTTTTATATCATGAGATATAGAATCAAATTCAATTGGTATCAGTTTTAGTTTTCTTTTGTTTTTCTATGAATTTTTCAGAGATAATTAGGATATGATTTGAAAGGCTTAACATTATACTTTTCAACGACATGTGACTTCAATCTTTAAATTTGAAATTGGCGTAAATACATTGTCTTAAATGAAAGGTCATCAAAACAATTTTTTAAATAAATTTGAGGATATCTCAAAATCGGTTACTCGATATTTTACTGGACCAACTGTTTACACGAGTCGAGTTACACATGCTTTTTCACACTCGCCTCTCTACTATACCGTTTTCTTGACTAATGTAAATTGGCCTTTACGCCAGTACGTGAGTTAGGCGACGCGACGACATGAGATACCATTTAAAAAATTAGTTACGACCTATTAAATATTTCAAATGCTGTAAAAATGTTAAAAACCAAAATACGATCAAAGCAGTGTTTATCTCGAATTACTTGATCGCATTAGAAATATAAATACACATTCATAGCTTTCTAGATTGAAAAACAAAAATGTTTTTTTTTCGTTGTCATGGAAACTAAAACTACCAAACATATTCGGATGCATAGTGATCTGCAGATTCCAAATATATAAAAATAAGTATGGTGTTCCATTTAAAATCAGAAAGCTGATATCACTTCCGGCGAAACCGGAAGTCCTACGGTGCACAACAGTACATACATATATTGGAAAATTTTTTTTGTTTAATTTATTCTTTCCAAATTTCAGGTAAATCGATTAAAAAATGAAAATTCTAGGAGGGTGAACGTATGGCGTGGGGACATATTTTTGCACATACAAATATTATAAGGTGATTCTGGACTATTTTATTTCATGTTTTATAAAATTTTGAAGATGATTCTGAATTAAGGGTATTTTTGTTTCATATAAATGTTGAAACCAAGCGGAAAATGTATTCTTTATTAGTTTATACAGATTGCGAATCGCCGTTAAGGTCCTCGTACGAATACTTCGTTCTATAGTGCAGAAGGGGCGGCTTATAGACAACGCACTCGCATCTGCTTTAGTTTGTATCAGGAGTTGGATTTATGTAGACTAAAGTATCATTCAGTATTGAATTAGTACAGAAAATTGGTGCAAATCGGTACTGCAGATTGGCCGTGCAAATGTTTGACAAATGTATTTTGATGTATCTATTCACAATCAACTTAATGCAAAACGTCTATTGATCGTGAATTGCGCTTCTTAAAATAAATCACCAGAATTCCTTCATAATTCCAAAAAAGACTGATTTTGCAACCTTTGCTTTGTTAGACGTTTTTCATCCGGACGTCTCCACTTCATCAACTTTTTTCGACAGTGGATCCATAACAAAGGACCATTATTTTTCTCCATCACGATTGACTCCAAAATTTCTCATAGATTCGTAACACAGAAATTCAAAAATGAACATGCACACCTAGTGTTGTGGCTTTACAGTAAAATTGATAATTCTACCAATTTCAAACAATAGTATTGTCTCTTTACTGGTAAAATTGGTAATTTTACCACATCCTACACGGTGTTGACCCTGAACAGCTACACCTCCCCGGCACTAGCCTTACTCATCCCTAAATATTTATACAGAATACGGCAAGCGCTTGTTTCTGAGATATTTGATATGCTAATAATTCTTTCATTTTCAAATGACGATCAGAAGACACTAAATCTTCAAAAATATTAACTTTCTTGCACCGGCCGTCCGGAACGCAACAATTCTTTTAGGTCCAGTTTTACAATCGTGGAATAAGAACGGAATAACTGTTCGCCAAATATCCTTTAATGGTCCTCCATATCTACGTCACACCTACGTCACTTATACCACCCGTTATACCAATAATAATACTTATCCGACGATTGTAAAATCGTGCCTTAGTGATTTTTGTCCTTATGAAGAGACATGAAGAGACGAATTGCCATTCATTGCATCGAATCATTTTGTTTGATGTGGTGTCAGCGCTTCTTTTGTTGAAAATATAATTATTGCGTGATATTCAATTTTTGTTACTCGCATCATTGTGCGACTCAATTAGATCAGATAGACTATCTACAATTATTATGAGTACGCATATGATATTTACAGTAAAGCCTCTTGACACATGCATCAGCGAGCTTGATTAGGCCGATAATTTCTGGGGCTTATCTCGTATAATTTAGAATGCCTCTGTGTTTTTTTTACTTCTGTAAATATTCTCTATTATTTTTTTTACAATTTAATTTCGATTTACCTGTTTTTCTATAGTTTTAATTCATTTTAGATTTCACATCTTTATTTATAAAGGAAGTCTCACAATTCGGTGTCCAGTTTTAACGGTTTTTGGCATGTTACTGCAGCAGTTTCAGGGTCGTTTTTGGTTTCCACTGTTTTCAGACCTGTTTCATTATCAAGTTCTTCAATGAATTCAATTTGATTTTTTAATTAAAGTGGAAGGTATTCATTGGAACTACGTTCCTTTGAAAAGAATACGGTAATGTTATTAATAGGTGGCGTTATTATAGTGGATTAAATTTTGGGCGTTCAGTGCGGCAGGAAAATGTATCACTGGGGGTAATCCGCGTCATTGTAATATGAAACGAGCTATGAAACAAAGCGGGGCCAGCATAGCGCACAGAGTCAGATATATTTGTTAACCGGGGAGAGCTCTTTTATAAACATTTTAATTGGTGTCCTAAATCATAGTCATTACCCCATTCGACCGCGTCCATTGTGAGGGCGCTGCGATAGCCGGACAAATGAATTCAGCTGCATCGCGGACTCGAACCCTTCCTCGGCGTCCGTCGTTGCGCTCCTTGTTTTGTGCACCGTGCCTCTCTATTCTACACGTGTGCAAAAATATGACGGCGCTCGGTCGTGCGAAATAATCCACTTTTATTGTTTGCAATTATTAATATATTTAACTGCATTACGGCCCGAACCGTACAATATATTGTCATGTTTATAATTACAGTTTTTGCGTTTTATTGTGCTTTATTAGGCTATTGTTCGTTTTATATTAGATTTCGCTTTGTTCTCTTTTCGAACGTTTGGCATGTGTGTTCCGCACAATTTCACGCGCTAATTGTTTTTATTGTCTATATTTTTGCGATTTAAAACGGCCTGAAACAAAGTTACAACATAAAATCACGAAAGAAAACAGATTCATGCAAAAACATTTTTTTATTCATAATCTGTACAGGCTGTTTCATAACAGGTGAAAAAAATGAAATCTCATCTACATAATCTTAATTTTTAAGTTAAAATGAAAGAATAAAAAAATCAAGTTTTGCTTAGTTTCGGAGTTATGTGAACTTAAAATTGGATAACCAGAAATAGTTAGTTATGCAACTTTATGAGTAAAGTAGGTCTTTCGCAATCGAGGCGTCAGCTGAGTGCGCAAATAGTAGCGCGAGATAAAAACAAATACGTTTACTCACGTGTTGTATACAATATTTTTTCTACAACAATTTTACATTTTTATCAACTGCTTTGTTTATGTTGTAAATAAATTATTTCAGTTTTTTATTTTCACACTCAGATAACTTCGAAACTATAATATACTATTTTTTCTACTTTGCGTCACTTATTCAACAAAAATATGAAAAATATTGGATCTTCTTAGTATATGGGGAATTTTAGTTGTAATGCGTGGCAACACTGAAAACCTTTCGTTTTAATCAAAAGTCACATTAACAAGTTATTAATTTTTCTTATCCAACTTCATTGTGAGTATATTGTTAAGTAACAAATAAATACTGAGTTATTTTGTAAAATCTATTAAATATTTTCAATTAAAAATGACTAAAATTTCCCCAAAAACAGTGTCACAATGAGCTTCATTGTGAAACTGTTTTTGGTGTCACAATGAGTTCATTGTGAACGCAAAGTAGAAAAACAAAATTAAAAATTTTTTTATTCTTTCATTTTAACGTAAAATGAGATTCTGTACATAAGATTTCATTTTTTTTCACCTGTTATGAAACACCCTGTATTCCATAAGGTTTTTAAAATTTTAGATAAAGGGAAGCCGTGAAAAGCAACCTAGTACAATTGTTGCGTTGTAAGGATGGTATTTGTTTTTCTTCAAGATTTTATAAACAGTCGATTTTGGAATTCCAGTTTCACGAGCCACTTGTCGAACTGATGTGCTTGGATTGGTCGTACCATTTAGCTCTTTTTTGTTCGAAGCTTCCAAAGTTCAGTAAATTACTAATTATCCTTCTAAACATTGCCCTGTGTGGTTGTTGTCTTTCCGGAAAACGTTCAACGTAACTCGTGCAAACATTTTCAGAGTTTCTATTTCACTTCTAACGTATCAACTTTTTCATCATTTGAATATTTATGTGCCATTATTAATACTTATTAACCTTAATACTTAAAAATTATTACTACGAATATACAAAGTTTTAATTAACTAATCTCTGTAGCACTAATTGTACCTTGACAGCTTATCATTTTGTTTAACACTGATGTTTAATTCCATGACTGAACAATTTTATTGTGCAGTCTGTCTTTTTACTTAGCATATCTTTAAGCTTTCATTTCTCAATGGTGTTTAATTTCATAGCCTACTAATTTCATACAGGGTGCGACAGAACCGACTGAGCAATTTGGAGCTGTCAATGTTCAGACTGTGGTGGGGAGAGACTGATGCACCTGGTCTCATTTTGTCACGTCAGTCACCCCATTTAAGTAGTTAATATGGTTTGGTCCGGAGAACATCGAGGCTTTGCCGTACAGACGTATTTCGAAAAAAACCAGTCTGTGATTGCCACGGAAAGAGATTTTCGGCGACGATTCAACATTCTGCGAAACAACGCCGTTCCTAATGCAAACACAATTCGGTCATGTGTTAGGCGGTTGAAGGAAACTGGTAGCAAGAGGTAAACATGGCCGATACAGGTCCATAAGAACACCGGAAAATGTGCAGCTGGTGAGAACAGCAATTAAGCAGTCGCCAAAACGTTCTGCTCGAAAGCATGCTGTTGCTTTGGGAATGTCAGACCGCAGTCTGAGGAGGATTCTTCATTTAGATTTACAGTTTCATCCTTACAAAATGATGGTGGCACAGGAATTGAGTGTAGCAGATTACGCCAATCGCAGAAATCTGTGTGAGCAAATTCTTGTACAGATCCCTCCCACAGCAGCTTTCTTCAGTAGCGTCGAGGCACATTTCCATCTCACTGGAGCTGTGAATAAGCAAAATTTCCGTTATTGGGCTGAAAAGAACCCCCGAATGATTCATGAAACACCGCTACATTCCCCTAAACTAACGGTGTGGTGTGCCGTATCACAATTTGGAGTGATAGGCCCATACTTTTTTGAGGAAGAAGGCGAGACCGTGACCGTGAATACCGAACGTTATGTTTCAATGTTAAGAAACTTTCTGCAGCCAAGAATGGTAGAGATTGTTAAAGAGGAGGAATTGGGGGAGTTGTGGTTCCAACAGGATGGGGCTACAGCTCACACAGCCCGAATTTCACTTAATGTTTTGAGGAAAATGTTTCCCGGACGTTTGGTATCTCTGAAGGGTAATGTGGGGTGGTCGGCACAATCACCAGATTTGAGCATTTGCGATTTCTTTCTTTGGGGATACCTGAAGAAAAAAGTGTTTAAACATCGCCCTCGCACCCTACCAGAGCTGAGGGACCGGATTATTGAAGAAGTTAATGCTATACTCCGCGATATGTGTAAACGATCTGTACAAAACTTCAGAAATCATTTCCAACAGTGTATTGCTGCTAAAGGCCGTCACCTCGAGGACATTATTTTCAAAACTTAATGAATATATTACTGGTATTTACTGTTGAATTTGAAAATAAAAACAGTTTTTCTCGATATAACGTGCTTTTTTAAAATTTCTCCTCGTAGTTGGCCATGTTAGTTAATTGTGAACCATCTTCAATCGACTTGACGTTTAAAAATGAAATAATATGACACCACCGCATGACACCAATTTTATTAAGTTAAGAAAACGTTTTGATATGGTTCTCTTGCCAGAGCATTAACCTTTTATGATCGAATCTTATTTTCGGAATGACTGTCAAATTGAAGGCAAGTGGCACTATTCTATTCAGGACTGCTTCCATGATCTTTCTTAAAAATATCCGAATCTTTGGCTTCAAATTTCGCACGTCTTTGAATTATGGTGGTTAAACTTTTTCGATAGACAGATTCTATTTTACGCTAATAGAGCAGTGGACGTCCCACAAAAAGGAAGTAAGGAAAACGTAAGCCAACATGTGCATGAATCGCTAAGTCAAAAATGGAAATTAATAATCATCCTCGCATGCTCTTCAACGTCAGCAAATGAATTTTACGTAGAATCCAAGCCTGTTTTAATGAAATTGGTGGACATTTTGATCACCTATTATGATTTTACTTTGAATTGTGAATAAAATTTGTTAGTAAAGATTTTTTTTTAATTATGACATTTCCTTCGATAAACATGAGGTTATGATATACGCCAGTTTCAAGCAAGGCTGGTTCACAACTGAGAATTCACAGCCAAACATGAGGAGAAATTTAAAAAAAGGCACCTTATATCCGTTAATTTTTTATAACCCCTCAAAACCGCTTAATCGGTTCTGCCGCACCCTGTATTAGAGATTAATTTATGTTTTTGTTAATATCTCCCCTACAAATACGAGGCGTGTTTTTAAGTAAGTACCGTTTTCAAATATTAAAAAAACAAGTACAGTTTTTGTAACAATTTTATTTTTACATGAAAGACTGTACCACAACCGTCTTTATATTCTAGCCATGCACAGCGTAGACGCGGCAACACTGCGGGAGGTCTATCAGACTAGATTTGTACGACGTTCTAGTGAAGGCTTTTGTTTATTGTGATTGCTTTTTACTTAGATTTTGATAACTTCTAGTGTTCAGAGGTGTGGTAATCACTACTGAGAACACACCAAATGGTATTAGTGCCAAATTGGATTAATTTCTTTGTTGAAATAGTAAATGAAAGTGTGGAGGTTATGTCATGGAGAATAGCTCATGCCTATGGATTATTTCGTGTAATTTAATGAAATAGAAATACTCCAGTTCACTTAGGCTAATTTCACACACAGCGGTTTCGTCCGTACGGAAAATAATCGTACGGACATGATTTCACACGCATCGAAAAGTTAACTTATTGAATTTTCTGGGGCTGACTTTCTGTTTCCTCAAAGGTATGATTTCACCAGTTAACTTCAACTTTCGGTTTACTCTTATAGGAGCAATTACGAAAACAATTATATGGCAATTAACTAAAGGTTAAAGTTACTTTGTGATTGATGAACTGGGCCTTAATAAAGTAAATAATTTATTTATAATTTATAATTATTTATAAATAATTCTTTTCTTCGATTTTTGGGCAAATATTGTTTAGGTAATTATAAAAGTGGGCAAATATTTATGGTTGCTAGTGTAGTATCTCGAACTAATTAAGTTAAGTGAATTATTATTTCTTATACATATTTAAAAATGTATTAATATTGATTTAGAAACTGGTATAAATAATAGGAATTATCTTGAAATGCATGCAAATTTAACGTTAATACAAGTCCTTTCCGTGCAGAAATAAAATTTTCCGACGATCGAATTTTGATTTCTGCCTGACGGGTCTATTCAATATACAGTCCACGGTTCGTGTGGAACACAGCATGCACGTAGTGAGTAATTGCATATTGGCACCATTTGTCATTTCGAATGGATTAACTCACTGTTGCATTATGAGTACTGCTTTGCATGCACTGTCAGGATGTAGGCGCACATAAATTCCTCCAACAGTTCCTGTCCACTGTTCTATTTGTCTTTGTTGACCGAAACGAGCGCCCACAAAACTCCTAAGTATGTGTACTTATAATTTTCCGTTTTTTGGAACTGAACGTTTAAATAACTTTCTAAAAAAAGCGAACAATCACGAAACTCAAGAAAGTATACTTTTCTTGATATAAATTTGTTTTCTTTTCTAAATAGTTTTCTAAATTTATTACATAATTTTAAATAATTTTTGTTGTTATAAAGGGATTTGTTTCTTATGCGTTAATATTTAAAAAAATATATACAGGCTGTTTCAAAATAAGTCAGTACCATTGATAACTTTTTTATTTTTGGAGCTACAGAATCGATCAAATTAGCAAATTTGTTTGTCTTTTTCCGTTGATTACAATTAAATGTGAAGTTTTCGAGATATCTTTTATTACAAGCTTTTGTCAAATGGAACGACCTGTATTTTATCATCGTGAAAGAAATTGAAAGAAAATTGAATTCTAGTAATAAGTCTTTATATACATAGAAAGTCAAATAATAAAAATCCGATTTATTGGCTACCTCCATCGGTGTAAAAAGACGGTACTTTAAATTGTTACAGTCCTGAGTGTATTACATCGTTTTCATCCTAACCTAACCTCACTAGAGGTGGCCATTGAATCGGATTTTATTTATTATTACTGAATAAAGATACTCTTTGTTAAATTAAAGTTCACGTATCTCAGTTATTTGATATTTTTCGAATATGAAAAGACTTGTTACTGGAATTAAATTTTCTTTCATTTATGATGATAAAATACAGGAGACTTCACTTGAAAAAGGCTTATGATAAAGATATCTCGAAAACTCCACATTCAATTGATTTTTTTGGTTTTCATATTTATTTGTAATGAGCGGAAAAAGATAAACAAATTTGCTAATCTGATTGACTCTGTTGCTCCAGAAATAAGATAGTTAGCAATGGTGACGACTTACTTTGAAACAACTTGTATATGTGGATAAATTTTTAAGCAAATAATTAAATAAAGAGGTCTACTATTTACTCTTCAAGCCATCTCCCTTCAAGCGATCCTCAGTGATACGGGGATTGATTAAAGTATTTATATCTTACAGTCTTTTTCTATTGCTTTTCTTCTCTTGTCAAATGTGCTTCCTAATTTGTCAGATGAATTTCCAATCCATTCAAAGTATAGTAGGCCTGCGGATTGGAAAGTCATTTGACAAATTCGGAAACATAATTGACAAAAGGGGAAAAGAAAAAGAAAAAGACTGTATATCATGTACTAATAAATCTGAATAAATCTAATATTCCATGCAGGTATATTTAATGCCTTCATAGAGAATTTACAGTCTACTTATATACTAATTACATTTTAAAATGATAAATTAATTTTAAAATATTCTTATGGGTTATGAAGGCAATAAGTTTGTAGCATCTTTGCAATGGTCATCTTACAAACTTCATAAGTAGCAGCTTAATGTTGATTCGAAGAGTTTTATACAATACGGTAGCTCCAATAACGGGCTTCATTTCAAAATGGCAGAGTCTTATTAAATGATACAACTAACTGAACCGTAAAAATGTGAGTCAAATACTGAAAGAACACAGTGTTATCATACCTTGAAAAGCAGAAATACGTTATTGAAGCACTTTTTTGTGGTCATCGCAAAATTTATAATTTTAAAAATATCGATATACATAATTACATACATATATGCTACACAAAATGAAGTTAATTAACAGCATTGATTGAAAAGAATAAGAAAGTTCGTGCGTTTTCAATATAGTTACATTATACGAGGTGTGTAAATAAAGTACTGAGACTGCAAGCGTAACGTTCCACGCGGCAACACTGTGGGCTTGTCTTTTAGAGGGATGACATGTCCAACATCCAATGCGCTTCAGTGTGAGTTTCAACTCCCTAGCGTTATTAGATGATCCGTAGCAATTTTTTTTGTAAAGTTGTTTTTTCTAGTGCGTTCGGAAAATTCATCTCTTCCCCAATCATTCTTGTTGTTAACCGACGGTCAGAGCGGATTTGTCGACATTCTGATCAGTTCTCGATGGCCATTCACTACGAGGTTTGTCTTCAATCAATTCTCGGCCTTTCGAAAATACCTTAAACCACCTGAAAATCTGGGCCCTTGACAAAACATTATTTCTATAGGCCTGCTGAAGTTTTGGAAAAGTTTCATTCGCGGTATGCCCGAGTCTAAAGCAAAACTTGAAAGCACAACGTTGCTCGAAATCATTATCACTCATTTTCGGAACGCACTAGAAAAAACTATTTTACAAAAAAATTCGATATGGATCACCTAGTGACGCTAGGGAGTTAAAACTCATACTGAAGACGCATTGTATGTTGACCTGTCACCTCTCTAAAAGACAAGCCCACGGTGTTGCCGGGTGTTACGCTTCCAGTCTCATTACTTTATTTACACACCTCGTACCTTACTTGTGCATAGTACAGCTTATGGAGAAATATGCCTCTATGGTTTATTTACTACCTTTTGTGAACACCTGCATATAAAATCTGTATTTGTATTTAATAATTTAATTGTTTAGGTTTTTAAGGAATTGTGTTTTGTTTTTATTTTCTGTTTATGGTGTGTAGTTTCAAGTGCGTAAAGGGATTATACAGAAAGTTTTTAATTAATATATTTTCTATGTACTTACATATAAAAATGTTTGTGTTTTTATAATATGTATAATGTCATCGAATTAACTAAAAAGATGGAATTTTAGATGTGAACAGAACTTTTAAAAAGAACGCTTTCGCATAAATCAACAAAATCCAATAAATTCTGTGTGATATTCAATTACCAGCACATTGGTGCAATTTACCCGTCCCGTTAGCAACATTAGTGCCTTTCAAAACGAGAAATATGGCATACATCGGTTAGTTTTTCATTGGCAATGTTTAACACCTTGATTTATGCACTGGTATCACCATTTTATATCCGTTAAATCGCTTTTGTGCCCGAGAATGATTTAACGCCTGCAAGTCAATGCGAAGCGGATTTCACGTGCGAGTCCTTTTTTTTGGCGCGCGCGAATACGATGACACTGGACAGAATTAAAACGCTCTCTCTCTCTTCCTTGTTGCAGATTCTGCGTCGGTGATAGATTTTATTTGTGCGAAAACAAGATACTTTGTGAGTACGACTACGAAGAGAGGTTGGTGTTCGCCAACATGGCCTACAATCCACCTCCACTTGCACATCTCAAAAGGCAAACGGCAATACCACCGGTAAGCTTTCACTTCCTCTCATTTATACATACCACTTCCATTGTTAACAATAAGCGTGTGACTAATTAGATACATACACGCCTTTTTTAATTTGTCGAATCGATTATATGTGTATCTCCTTTCGCATAGGAAATGCTTTGACCGCGTGTATTCCGACTTGTTTCATTTGGAACCAATTATAGTACAGGAAGTGAGGGTGTTATATGCATTAAATTTCTGAATACTAACATAAAGTGCTAAGGATATGACGTTTGGTCGCATACCAATAATCCACAAACTACGACTTTTGCATTTATGTGCATATCTAATAACACAAAATTCATAAAGAAGATTTATTAATTAATACTAAAGTTAGGCAAAAATTTGTAAAAAAATGGTTGAATATTATCAGGAAAGAATAACATTCATTTATACAGATTGTCCCATGACGTGAGGTCAGTACTTTGCGTACGTAATCTTTAGACCATAAAGTAACTGATATAACATTGAATTTTTCTTTATTCGATGGGTTTTCGATGTAGTTTTGCAGTACTAAAAAAAAAGCCAAAAAAGTGGTACATTTATGTTTTTTTTTTTGTATTTACGATGTTTCGGAGAAAAACCATAATTTAATAATATAAAGGTTTAATTTGATAATTTCAGGTAACGATAGAACTTCTTAATGCAATGTATCTTTGTAAAGGCTGGTACAATGTCCTGAATTTTTAAAGGATCTCAAAAATGAAGCATAATATCGAAAAGACGCTTATGCATTAACAAATTGATCATGAAGGCAGGGACAATTTAATTTTTAAGATCATATGAAACCGGTCGCAAAGGCGTAATAAAAAAATTCGGAGGTGTTTCAGGTTGACGTTCCCCATAAAAGTAGTACTCGATGTGAAGATCGTTATAATTACAGTAAAACCTCTCATGGCGGACACCTTTCTTAGCGGAACAGTTTTTAATTCCCCATTTATGTAATTTACATGCGCATATACAATGCGTTAATACATTTTTCAGATTGGAGGAGTCTATGAAAAGTAAAACCTAAGTCGTAGCTTAAATGAAATTAACTTGTGAAATAATTGCGCCGCAGCACAATTATTTTCCGACTTATAATTCGTGTCGTGACGACTCGCAGCCAACATTTACATGAAATTAACTTATCTCAAAATTGAAATGTCAAGATACATTTGACGATAGTAGAAAAAATCTTCCAGTTGAATACATAAGGCTTTGTTAAAACTCTTTAACATGATAACGACTAATTTCAAATGCCGTTGGATTGCTTGCTGACCCATGACTATAGTGTTCAAGAGCGTTTAGACAACTAGCAGATTTGACAGGGGTCAGGAAGCAAATGTCAGAATAAAAGTTTCTAATCAAGCTAAGACTCTGATTTTGTTTTCCATAGCCTCCCCTTATCTAAAAAATATATTAACGCATAGTACCTCTATTAGGCAGATACATCTAATAAGGTGGACAGTTTGCTGGTCAGGGTAGGTATCTACTTAAGAGAGGTTTTACTGTATATCATTAATAATAATGACCATATTATGATCATCCAAAGAATCACATCAAATATTAAGATCATGACCCGTTTTTTTGTTTTTTTAATTTTAATTGAATATCTTTGAGGATTTTATCTTATTTTATTTATAAATAGCCTATATTTTATTTATAAATATCCTAGCAATCAACTTGAACCGTTCACCATTGCTAACTTTTTTATTTTTAAAGATAAAAATTCTGTTAAATTAGCAAAGATTCTCTGATTTTCACGCTGCTTCTGAATTTCTAATCAAAAAGCACTTTGTGCTGCAGCTAACTATCAAAATATTTGTACATTTTTAAATGACCTAGTTATTTTTATAATTCATTCGATAGAAATTTTTTTCGCTTACAGCAATACCCAAATTTCTTGAATTTCATACAGGGTGTTTAAATGAATATCCTCCATAAAGATGTTTTGAGAAACTCAGAGAATGAAAAGAGGTTAATTCGTGGTTATTTTTTTTTAAATAATGCATTTTCTTATTTTCCTATGCCAAAGGGAAAGATATACATGAAAATATTACAATTTGATTCATTCATTACTAACATGTAATTCTGTAAAATGCACGAAGAATTTCACGTTTTCTTTAGTTTGTAGTACCTACAGTGAAAAGAAAAATGTGGCATGCAATTTGTGTAATATGTGTATCGTCATTTATTTACTTTATTTTCGATTTCTAGTAATAGAATGATTAGAGTTTGTGGTGCTTTTGAAACTCAGGAAAACTTTCCCAAAGGACAGTATCACGTGCACACTGTAAGGAATATTCTAGAACTTACAAATGTGGCAGTTTCGATGTACTAATGTATTTTACCTAGCTGTATGGCTGAGCATGTTTGCCTACAAGTGCAGTCAATGATTTAATTCCAAAATGTTGCTTATTTAAATGATTTATTAGGCTCCGCTTAACTTTAACCTTCAGTTTATTTCCGTAGTAGCAATTATTTGTATAATTGTTACTGTAGTAATAAACCGAAAGTTAAAGTTAATTTGTTATGAATAAACCAGGCCAAAATTTTAATGTTTGTGATTAATTAGTTAATCATGATGTGATGAATAACATTGTATACTCTAGATGCATGGTGGCAAAATTGCTTGGCGTAAAAAAAGACCGGGCCTTATGCTAATATATCGGTAAACAAAAACACATCAATTGCTAGGTAACCTACACTTGAACGTACCGAATGGATCCGTGTCTAAAATACACATACAGGGAGTTTTTCTGTTTTGTATATGTACATATCGCCTATGTATACTTTTAAGAAGAACGCTTTATTGCAATCTATAGGCAATTAAACTCTTCATTACAATTTAAGCTTCAATTTTTGGAAAGAACAGTCCGCTGTCGAAACAGTAAGCAAATTATTAATGTCAAATTAATAGCAATTAGTTTTTGAGTTTGTTATGAAATTATGGTTTTTTACTAAAACCATATGATATCTGAATGGTAGGTAGTTTTAAAACTTTGAGTGACTTATTTTCGACAAAATATTCAGAGAGACTTATTCCTTGGATTAGAAGTATTCAAAATATTGTTAGAAAATATATATCAGGCGGTTTTTTTGTGGGAATTTATTATGCAGCCTGCTGAAGTAAATTGAACATCAACTGAAACAAATCATGTATTGGCTGAAGATGTTGAGAAAAAACCAATAGTATCACTAAAAGAAGTAGCTGGACGTTTTGATGTATCTAAAAGTTCCGTATTTAAAGTGCTAAAAGAACATGCAATGCAAACATTTTAAAATAATTGTTCTATTAAAAATTTTGACATTGAAATACATAAGTTTTATTTATAAAGACATTCACGATACTCATTAAACATAACTTCTAATTATGAGGAATAACGAATAACGTCTATTTATCTTGTAGTGTGTAATGTTGGTTAATGTGTTATGTTTTTTTTTATTTTATAAAAGTATACATAACAGCTGGTATGTATACAAAAAGAAAAAAATTCCTGTATAACATAATTACACCGTGCATTAATATGCATGTAAGTAATTTGCGAATATCCTCACATGTATGTAAGTACACGTGTCCCTTCAGTAGACGTTCAGAACCGTAGAGTCTAGTAGTTACATATCGATACATGTTTGCCAAAGTATCATAAGTGGCATTTTTTGTGATAATGATATTTTGGGTATGTCATAAGCACTATGTATATTTGAGAACGTTCTGCCGGAGCATTATAAGTCTGCCTTTTATTAAAAGTGGGATGTGACCGAATTTACATTATGGAAACACGTATGTGACAATTCATCTGTACATATAAAAAGTTTTTTCCTGTAAAATATCGATACCTTTTCGCCAAAGTATCATAAGGCACATTTCATAAATTTTACAGGAGAGGGCTTTTGATACAGATGAATTACATTACCGGTTAAGCGTTGCGATAATGTAAACTCGGTCATATCACACTTGTAATAAAAGGAAGACTATAATATTCGGACAAAACGTTCCTATATATACAGTGAGAATCTTGTAACGCTGCACATAGACGAAAATTACGTGATCAGATAATACATTTCTGATGGCGGATTTCACCAACGTTACTTAAATTTATTCACCCGTTAAAAGTAAACGTTACCATGGTTACACGTGTTGAAGGTATAGGAATAATAATTCCTATGCTGGATTTCACCAACGTCACTTAACTTTAATCATCGATTAAGAATTATTATTCCTATACCTTCAACACATGTAACCATGGTAACGTTTACTTTTAACGGATGAATAAATTTAAGTAACGTTGGTGAAATCCGCCATTAATCGATGATTAAAGTTAAGTGACGTTGGTGAAATTCAGCATAATGGCTCATTCAGAATTGAATTAGTGCAGAAAATTAGTGCAAATAGGTACTGCAGGTTGGCCGCGCAAATGTTTGACAAATGTATTTTAATGTCTCTATTCACAATCAACTTAGTGCAAAAGTCTGTTGATTATGAATAGACACATCAAAATACATCTGTCAAACATTTGCACGGCCAATCTGCACTACCGATTTGCACTAATTTTCTGCACTAATTCAATTCTGAATGAGCCTTAAGTCTTATAAAATTGCACATAGGGGTTTTAACATTACGTTGCTATGGTTACTATTCAATTTTCAATGCTGAATCATTTAAAAATTGCACATAGAAAGTATTAAGGAAGGTTTATTTCATTTACATGTTGTTTGTTTTTCTCGAGTACTTTCTAAGCTTTTCGAACTCGGTTGGAATCTCCGTTTTTGTAATGTATGACGCATATAGGTTACTACTCAATTTTCAATGCTGAATCATTTAAAAATTGCACATAGAAAGTATTAAGGAAGGTTTATTTCATTACATTACATTAATGAAATTTGGCGGCAAATAATGCAGAGACCTCTCTCAACGAAGCTTCATTTGAGAATAATGTGTACTTTTCTACTTTTTCGGCGGTTGTATACATTATTTTACAATAAATCAAAAGAACAATTTCATTCAATCTGACAATTAAAAATCAGTAGTGTCATTATTAATAACGCACGGTAACCATGGCGAATGAAATAAATTTGGAAATAATAATGTAGTAAAGCTTCCATTGATAATAATTATTATGTGCTATTATCCGTTTTTTATTTATTTACCATCGAAGTATGTCGTGAAAGTTTAGGGAAAAAGTGGCACTAATGCAAGTAACTAAACTTTGACAATGAAAGATATTTTGATTTTGAGTTTAAGGTTACTGCGAATGAAGCGATGTTGCAATATTTTCTTTTCGCCACAAGGTGTTTTCACGTCCAAATTCACATACATAAATTGTAAAACGTTTCCTCTCACTTTTAATCTTGACTTGGTTACTTTTCAAATCTATTTCGATGATCTATCTGATTTGAAGTGTCACATTTTGGCATATGTTATAATGACATGAAATTAATTTGTCTAATTTTACTATAATAGCCAACGTAATAAAATAAAATAAAATCACGACCCTACTTGATGGTAAATAAAAAAAAAAAACATAATATGTGCAGTCTTATAAGATTCTCAGTGTATAGTGCAATAGTGCTTATGACACGCCCAAAATCTCATTTTCTCAAAAAATGTCAGTTATGATACTTTGGCAATTATGTGTCGATATATGAAATGTGCCCTATGTTACTTTGGCGAAAAGATATCGATATATGCTTATGTCGCAATCCTATTAATCAGAAGATTATGTTTTGTCACTGACGTTGAAAATTGTATTTAATATAAATAAATATATTTTAAGCACTATAACGCATGGCGGTTTTTGTGGTTCTTTCTTGCTTCTGTATGAAAGTAGTTTAGGTAGTAGTTATAGAAATAATCTACTCAACAACGAGGTGTGTCTCTTTTTGTTTCAGAACCAAATTCCAAATCAAATGATGAATGGGCACAGGCCACCGGTGCCTTCGTCGAACGGTGATCTAAACAATAACATGTCCGGATCAGGAGGTCAACCTCCGCCGAATTCGATGGCCGGACAATCATTCCCTTCCGCAGGACATCTGAAGAACAGCGCCATGTCTTTGGGAGCGACTAGCTGAAACCGATAGTGTTACTGTGATCGAAACAGTGAACGATGTTTCCTGTAAATACGTTTCTAGTGAAATTTAATTTAATTTTATAACTCCTAAAATGCTCAAACTAATCATGTATACTAAACCGCTCGGTTGAGGAGAATGGATTATTAGTGGAACGTGCAATACAGGCTTGTGCAGTGAATAAAGACAATCTCACTGAATAAATGATGTAAATGGAAGATATCATATTTTCTGTACCATAAGCTTCATTTTGATTTTTTTATCATAAATAAGTTATTTGAAATATCTTCGGTATCCAAAACAACTAGCTCTCTTAAATAAAATGTTAAAAAAAGGCAAATTTTCATCCTTACGTAAATGTTGTTGACCGATGTACTTCTCTTCAATATCATTTATTTAGTACGCATTCTGACTTGTATATTCACGAAAAGAAATGTAAATAGATATTGTTAGAATTAGAATTAATGTTGACTACGTATACTGTATTATATATAAATAATATAGTTGTTTACGAACATAAATGTTATATACATAATTATCACAGTTGCCATTTTCATGTTGTTTGTTTTTCTCGAGTACTTTCTAAGCTTTTCGAACTCGGTTGGAATCTCCGTTTTTGTAATGTATGACGCATATAGGTGCCAATTATTAATCATCCACTTGGTTTAATGTACAACAATCTTAAAATCATATACCAATGATTTGACCAAAGAAATAAAATATTACGAAAGAGTTGCTTTATTTTTTTTTATTCGTCCTTATTTCTTACCTTCAAAAAGTATGGGAAACTATGAAGAAGCTCGAACAGAAAAATGTACAGGTAAGTTAAAAGTATTTTATTAAATTTCCACTATTTCCACTTGGGAAAGTATTTATATTTTATATTATTTTTTATGAAAATTGGTCTATCTCCCTAATATAGATGCAGAATACGTATAATAAATGTTAAAATAAACCACGCGCTAGAATCTAATTTAATTCTAATAATGTAAATCTGTGATCTGTGTCTTTGCTACTAGCAGCAAAATGTTTGTTCCAAGAACTTGGTTATCTTAATTTTATATTCAGGGTAATATATTTAATTGAAATTTTGTTATTTTAAATTTTCAAATGGTTTTGATGGATTTCTGGGGATCCGCGGACCTTCTACTTGTTTAATTTTAATAAAATTAGTTTCTTGCAGTAGCTATATTGTTTTTATTAACAAACATAAAATGCAGTTTTCATGCAAACATCATAAAATTTATCGTTTAAAAGTAAAATTACGATTTGTTTAAATTACAATTTATTTTAATATAAGTCAAATTGCATATTTTACAATTCAGAACCAATTCAGGATTGAAAGAATTTTAAGACATTTAGGTATCCAAATCCGAAATGAAACTGTTGCTAGTTTTCGATTTGATGGGAAAGACTGATACCAAACTCCGTTCACTTTTGTAATGAGTAACTAAAGTTAATGTTTTTACTGCCGATCGTATAAATCTGGGTTAAGAAAACACATATACGACGAAATGACGGGCCACAACAAAAGCCACAAGGCTGTTTCACGAAAGTTAGAAGGAGATGGCTAAATAAAAGTTCTTTGACTTATCGATCGATCGGCAAATAGTAAAAAATGAACTGTAATTATGATTTTTTTGTTCTTATGTTGTCTTACAAAAGCGACTGTTATTGAATTTAAAGTTTTGTTAATAAAATTATCGTTTGTCAAAATTTAGTTGTCAATTGCAAAATGCAACTTTCAAAAAGTGACCCAGAAATTCATTACGAAACAAACAAAGAACAACATTTAGGTATACTGCATTCAATAAAATGTTGGAAAGACGTGGAGAAGATAGCCAAAGATCCAAAATAAGAGCACAAAATTGAAAGCAACATAACCTGAAAATAAAAGTCCCATTTACAAGATAGCGGAACTAAAAGAAGTCAGATTTCAACGGTAAAAGATCGTAGTAGGCCATGGCTTGCAATACAGAAGGTTTCAAAATTGAAAAATGTCTGTTTTAAGAAGAGGTAGGTACAACTGGCGAAAATTTTAAATCGATCCGTTAATAAATTTAAAAAATACAGGGCTGCGTAGATGAGAAATGAAACACAGTGTAGGAGAAACAATCCAAAATTAAAAAAAAAAACGTTTAGACCAACATAAATATTATCTAAAAAAATAATCAAAATCATTCAGTGCTTGTAAAACATTAGTTAGAAAATTTGAAAATACTAATATTTTATATTGTGAGCCTAAGGGCCAGTTTCATAATGGAATTTTTCTATTTTGGTGCTTTAACGAGTACATTATGACACTCATTTGGGTTTCATAAAGTAGCTCATTAAAGCATTCAATATTTTATTTTGTTAGGTTGGTTACATTTCAAATTACAAAAATAGCTTCCAAATTGACACATGTTTGAAATTATTGATTGTTTTGGTATTTTATATGATAAACATAACTGAAGCAGTTTCTTTTCCGTTGAAAATTATCACAAAATATGTAATATAATATATAAACTTAACTTCCAAATCCACATTTGTTTGAAGTATTTTAAGCGCGAAACAACTTGCCACATAACAAAACAGAATTTTCCTCTATAGCGTGGAAACTAAATAGCGGATAAAATCCATAACTCCGTTAATGATTACGACAGAACAAAAATCTACAAGGGGTATAGCGATTCAAATTATAGCGCATATGAGGAAGTCATCTTTAGATATTTTCATCAATTTTTTTTTAAGTTATGATGTCATAAAGATTCTTTTTTAATGACAACCTATATTTTTTATTTTTTATTTCGTTGGGACTTTTTAACTAGTATTCAACTGTTTAAGTTTTGGATCGATTACATAACAAAAAATTCAAGAAAAACAGTCAAAGTTTTAATAGTAAAGTTGAATGAAATGAACAGAATATCTAGTAGGCTAGGTGTAAAACAAACAAAATTGGTTTGATTGACAAAAACTTGTCATACTAAAGAAGGACTTGACATAATAAACAAAAACCTATCACAATAAAGTAAGTGCGTATTTTTATTCTCTGTGGATAGTAGGAGTTACACGTTTATTAACAATCTTCTTTTACCAAAATGATATTGTTGACAGAGAAACAATGAATTGAAATTTTAGTGATGATTGGATATGACGATCGATTTAGAAGTCATGAAGAAGTATATCGACTTTTCACAGACAAATATCTTGATCAGCAAATAAGTCAGTTCACTGTCAGTAGAATATAAAATAAATTTTACAGCTCAATTTTTTTGTTTTGCACCTGGCTAACTAGATATTCTGTTCATTTCTTCAACTTTACTATTAAAACTTTGAGGCTGTTTTTTTTGAATTTTTTGTTATGTAATCGATCCAAAATTTAAACAGTTGAATACTAGTTGAATGCGCTATAATTTGAATCGCTATACCCCTTTTAGATTTTTGTTCTGTCGTAATCATTAACGGAGTTATGGATTTTATCCGCTATTTAGTTTCCACGCCTATGTATTTACATTACAAAATAACTCGGAATTTTCCTATATGTATTTACATTACAAAGTAACTCAGATTTTTAAACTTTTTTTACATCTAAGAACCAAAATAGAAAAAATATAAAATATGCGTTTCCTAAGACATTTTAGCGCACTTGTCCTTACGGCTCGTTTTCTAAACATGAATGCGTGCGCTAAAATCTTGTCTTATGAAACTTGTTTTTTAATATACTGTTAAAGGAGAATTTAAATTAAAGTCACTTTCAGATGTTAAATCAAATATGAAAATACATTTGCTTACACATCAGAATGTGACTTTAATTTTAAAGTCATTTGAAAATTTTTGAGAAAAATTATTTTTCGCAAAACTCAACACCCTGTACACACACATAATAACTGATAGACCGAAGCTATTTCGAAATTTCTGTAGAAAAAATATTGTATTGAGTACCTACAAAAATTCAAGACGAGATGTAAATAAATAACATAGATATAAACACTCATATTATGGCAATTTTTTACACTTAAACATCAATATCTTACATACTCTTAAGTAAAACTTCCAAAATTTTTGGTTATTATCTATTCGTTATGCGTACTTTCGAAATATGTAAAAATATATTGGGTGTTCCATTTAAAAAAATATAACTTTGGTGTGGCTCTCAGTTACTGAACACTCTGTATAGCCAAAAATAATTTTATGAAGTAGAGCTGACTGAGTTACATCTTAGCTCGTATCTTATATACTAGAGAGAAGACCGCGGCCCTCGGTGGACAGCCTGTATAACGTCAATTTGAGATAAAAATAATTGAAAATTTGCTGTATTTTAATGAGTTTGCCATACAAGCAGAATTACCTTTTCAGTCCGATTAATATTAGCGTATAGCAAATTTTCAATTATTTTTCAAAAACGAAGATTTATTAGAAAAAAATTTTGTATATGAGTTTACTCATCATCTCCTATAACTGATTTCTTTTTGGCACCTTATTTTGGGACCAGCCTATAGATTCAGTCAGGTTAGAATTTGAAACACATATTTTGAAAAATGGTTTAGGTGCTAGATTCAATTAAATTAAGTATGGCGTTATTTGGTACATGATCAAGCCTAGGACTGAGATATTTTTTTATTAATGAAGCGAAGCGTTACTTATTCCTAATTCTAATGCTTTCGCACTCGCATAAATTGGGACCGCCTCAATTGACGGTGTTGCAAACTAAATCACTAGTCGACCAAGATACTCTTGGCTGTTGACAGCGCAGCGTTGAATATTTTGTTGACGCACTTACTGGATTGAGAACAAATTCAACGATTATTTGAAAACTAAACCAGAGACGTGCACGTTAATCTACCTATGTAGTAGGGATGTTCCAAAGTAACAAAAATATCGATATTTCTGATCGATCCGGATCGGAAAAGAAAAAATCGATATTTCAAATATCGATCTTTGATTTAACAATTTTTGAAGACCCGATTTTTCAGTTCATGGTTATTCAAAATATTTTCGGTTTCCATAGTAATATTTTGTTTAAATAAAAATGTTCCACACGTTGCTTGGCATGCTGCTATCTACATAATAACAAACATATTTACATATAAACGAAGCCAACAAGACATGAAAATAACGTTTTTTTCGTGAGATGAAACAATGACAATCTCACTTACGAAAATAACGTACATACTTTATGTCGAGTAGTAGTAAATGCTATTTTTTCTACTAATGCTACGAAAATAAGTCCTATTTTCGCCATGATCTCTAGAAGTGGAAATACTTCCATCGTTAGGTAGAAAAAGTCATACTTTCACATAGGGTTTATTATGGCGAAAATACTTATTTTCGTAGCATGAGTAGAAAAAATATTAAATGTTAATTAAATTTTTCACAAGCAAAATGAATACGAAATACTTCAATCTGTCAAATTAATATAACCAGAATATAACCATAAATGCACATTGCTGCAGGCATGCCGACCTGCTGGCTTCGAGTCCTATACAAGTACCACTACTAATAAATTGTGCATAAAAAATCGAAATCGATCCGGTGACATTTTCCGAAATATCGAAAGTAAAAAATATCGATAAAAAAAATCGGATATCGATACCAACAAAATCGATTCGGATTGGAACATCCCTACTATGTAGCGAGATGACTGCGCTTTTCTCTACACACGGCGCGGCGCTAATAATACGAGTCGCATATGGATAATAGGCGGAGCGTGGCGTTAAAATATAATCGTCCGGTGTTGCTTATGATGTGAAGCGACTGTTTTACCTACATCCAGAACGTAAAGGTATTTCGCATCATGCAATTTTTGATTATTTATATGGTTATTAGTTGATCAGAACATATTAAATTTGGTGCCAATACAGAATGTTTCAAAAGTCGTGACGCAAAATGAAAGGGGGAAAACATGTGTCCGATTTTTACGCATTTACTAGATACAGGGCTTAACTTTGTTATACGTACATTTTATTAATGTAGGTTGCTATGACTTGATTGTGATCCTCTTGGGTTGTTTAAAGCAAATGCTCAAAAACACCTCCTCCACTTGCAACACAAGTTTCATTGACATCGACGAACTAATTCGTGGGTGTAATTAAATTGAAAATTCCCATTTTGGATTTCAGCGAAAGCTAAATTAATTCTTTCCAAAAACTGTTCTTCTGTATGAATTCCGACAGCATAAATTATTTCCTTTAATGCTCCCTAGAAATGGATATGCTTGAAGTTCTTAGGTGACTATGACTTGATGACATTACATAAGTATATATTTGACAGTAGTTTATTGTTTAATGTAAATTTGCAATGTTTGTACCTTAATAAAAGTTTACATGTAACAACTTTGAGGTTCTGTATCTACTAAATGAGTAGAAATCGGACACATGTTTATATGAAAAAAAAAAAATTTTAAATTCTACTCCCTACAACCCCTTTCATTTTGCGTCGCGCCTTTTGAAACACCCTGTATAATAAAATTGCATGATGAACTGATGGATAACATTTATTATTGTCTGGTCACAGTTTTCGAAAAAATGTTGTTTGATACTCGATTGTGAAATGCTTTTGCATTTTCGAATGATTTTTTTGCTCGCTCCTCTCGCAAAACAGCATTCATTCTCAAATGCATAAGAGTCATTTCGCAATTTAGAATCAAAAATAACTATTTACGGCATGTTAATTGAATACTTTTGGTCTTTTACAAATGTTATAAGTTTCCATATGTTAATGTTTTTATTAATAAAAGTTTTGAATTTTTAATGCAATTTTCTTATTATTGTGATGTAAGTAAAGGGAGAAATATGCTACATCTTATAACTTCCTTTCTGCTTTCACAATTACTGGAAATTAGAGATACTTCATTCTAAGGGCCGGTGTTTCCGCCTCTTGATAAACTAACTGACGGGTTCTACATATAGTTTCGGCATTTAGAGAGTGTAGATCCATATTCACTAATTTAATGATGTTAATACAAACAATAGTTGGTTCAGTTTTGGAGGGGATACGATATTACAGCTAACGTTAAACAATATAACGTGCAAATAATTAATAAAACTCATAAAACACGTACTCATTCTTGTTGTGAAATACTTGTTAAAAATGATTCTTCATTGGAATGAAAATATGATAACGACGACTGATGGTGTAGGTAGTGTTTGTTTTAATATCATTAAATTAAAACGAATTCCAATCGCTGCACCGGTGAGATGAAAATACACTGAGTGTACACTAGTGCAGCGATTAGAATTCGCTATTAGGAACTAGAGTCCAAATATTTTCGAATCAACATAATGCGCAGAAACATGAATTCGTCCCAGGGGCAAATAAGCCCAAGAAAGTGCTTCTGGAGTGGCGCGTGTGGCTTCGTACGTGTTTGTACATTCTTTTGTATTACAATTTATTTACTGATACCTTTACCACTGGTAGCTTTAACCGGAATTCGCGCAGGTCATTGTGTTGATTCGAAAGTATTTAGACTCTAATAGAAAATTACCTTGGAAACAATTCATAAAAATCAATCAACTACTCATAAAAATGAAGTTATTCGTCGGATAACTTTAACGGAAAAATGGAAAGTAATAGAAATTGTAGTGCCCTCACTTCTACATACTGCCTTTGATTATGTAACAAATAATTTCAACACCTCGAAACAATAAAGTACGAAACTTTGACGGGAACATTCACAAGACTCGATTTAAGTTTAATTATTTCGCCTATACCTCGGGTAAAATATTTTAATTAAAACTGCCCACATTGCCCGATCTTGAAGTTGAGCGTGCCGTCTAAACTACTCGAATAGTGCTAAGTATATCGCAAGAAAATTCCTTTCAATACCACCGGTTATTGTTGTAAGTTCGAGTTTACAAGCAACGAAATTAAAGATCGCCGAGATAGCGCGTCTCATTGGGAGCAACGGAGACGGACATGATGGCCCACCAGCTACCGACGAGGACGGAAAACCCGAGAGGGGATAGGTGCAATTTTTCTTGCGCCGCAAATCTGAAATTGCTCTGTGTAATAAGGTGGGTTATGTGTGGTAAATGGACCTGCCCGAAGGGTATTAACGTCACGGGTTCTTACCGGGATGTATTTTACAGAGGTTTGTCTTTGTCTTATTCTCGCAATAAGTTATGTAATTAATTCATAAGCTGCCAACAAAAACATAGCACCACTTAAACTAACAATAAGTAAAATTCAATTAAACAAGCAAGATGAATTAAATATACAGGGTGATTCTTAGTATGTGCGAAAAACTTTAAGGGCTTATTCTCCGAGTAATTTGCGTCAAGAAAGTTCATATGAACATATGTACAGGATGTAATATTTAACCGGGTCTATTAAAAAACGTTGTTCCTATTAAATATATGGAAAAATGTTTTATACAAAACTATCATCCTTTCAAGATTCGCATAATTTAAAATCATTTTGAAATATACATAGTGTCTCAATTTGACTGTACGAAGTGTACATTTTTAAAGGGAACGCCCTATATTTTATAACGAATTTGAGTTTATCAGCTTATTTTAAGGTACGTTTAATAAGGGTTCCCTGCACCTAAGTCCTATGGTTTTTAAGTTATTAGGGTTTATTTATAGTTTTCGGAAAATTCAAATGTAATTTTTATAAACATTTTAAGTAGCGACACCTTTCGATCGCTTTTTGACCTGACTTTGCAGTAGGATTGACAAATTGAAGCCAGTTCGCTACATAATAAGTCATCTCATGCAAGGCGGTCATGCTTGCTGTCAAAGCATATGAGAATTTTTAAAAAATGTTGAGCAAATCGGTTTTGATTACAGCGGATTCCTCGAGCAGGCTCTGTAGAGCTACTGACGAAGACCCAACTAGGCCTGAAACAGCTGTACAGAGCCTGCTCGAGGAATCCGTTTTGTAATCAAAACCGATTTGCACAAAATTTTTGTAATTTTTATAATTAATATTTCATTAACGAAGAAAGCTAAAAGCAGATATTGTAGTGCTGCTACAAGCTGAAGTCATCTACAGCAGTTACAAAATTTACTTTTCATTAAACAGGGATCCAGTAAAACTATTTCCATTTTGATCCGTTAGATGCCTCATAAAGTCAACTTTCAATTAGCTTCCCTATACCTTGCATATATGCATATATGCATAATTCCTGCATTTTAACGTGTCAATTAAAATTACAAGACATGTTAGAATTATTTAGTTGTCAATTTTCAAAGGTATTGTAATATTCAAATATGATTAATATAGACTGTCTAGAAAGTATGCGGAATTGAAATTTCTATCAATATATTGCTTATTATAAATATTGTATTATATTCACGATATTTTTAGGGGCGCAGTATTTTGTCAAAATCATATTTTCAAAGAATCTAACAAAAAGAAGTGACCACAGATGTTGAATGTTAACACTTTTAAATAAACAGAAAAACTTGAGTAATTTTGTCAATTTTGAGAAAAGTGAAAACTGATAGAACATATTTTCAACAAAAAGGTGCATAATTAAAGAAAAAGGATTTGTAAAAGTGTCCTTACCAAAAGATTTAAGAAAAAAATAAAACAACACCATAAATTTTACACGCATGAAACACCAAATCTACTCAGAATGCAGTTTATTTGATTTCAGGTTTAATATAACTTTCAGGATTAAACTGAAATTACGTAAATAAATAACTAGAATTGTTTTCCTCTATTGTTTGTTTCATTGATAAATTCAAAAAATGGAAGTTGCAGTATTATTTTCTTTTTTCCGGATACTTTCTAGACGGACTGTAAATACTTCGTCGTAATGTGTAAAGTGCACTTTCTTATTTGACATAAAAAAATTTAAACTTTAGTTCAAGAAGTCTTAGGGCCAATTGTATGAAACGTAGTTAACCACACTATCAAGTTAATCTTGTGCAATGTCACCTGAGAAAACTTAACAATCAGTAAAAATACCAATCAAAATTATTTCCCTCGTTACGGTTTAACCTACCACAAGCCTTAACAATGGAATGAAATAATTATGTATTTAACAATACAACCAGGACTTAAAAACTTAGTAAATTGACATTTTACTCAAAACAAATATATGTTTGAGTTAATACTCACTCCTGATTTTAATTAATATGTTAAAATGCAGAAATTATGAAATCATATTAAACAACCGTCAGTAATTGGTATAGAGAAGTGTATAACTAATTGAAAGATAATTTTATGGAGTATCTAACGACGATATAAAAATAACACCGTTCCATTTAAAAAACAAAAATTATTGCCCTTCATTTATTGTCGAAATGGAAATATTTTTACTGGATCCTGGATTACTGAAAAATAAATTTTGTTGCTGCGGTAGATCTTCCACTTAGCTTGTAACAGTACCACAATATCTGCATTCTAACTTTCTTCGTTAATCAGATATTAATTATAAAATTTACAAATTTTGTGCAAATCGGTTTTGATTGCAGGGGATTCCTCGAGCATGCTCTGTACAGCTGTTTCAAGCCTAATTGGGCCTTCGTCAGCAGAACCGTAGCTCGAGAATTCCACTGCAAACCAAACCGATCTGTCCTAGGTTATTCGCCATTACGATGTGAAAGTAATGTCGCTGCTTAAATTGTTCATAAAATTTACATCTGTATTTTCCGAAAACCGTAAACAAAGCCTAATATCTCAAAAACCATAGGACTTAGATGCAGGAAACCCTTATTAAACTCACCCTAAAATAACCTGATAAACTCAAATTCGTTATAAAATATAGGATGTTCCCTTTAAAATAACGAAGATACACATCGTAGAATCAAATTGAGACACCCTGTATATTGATTTTAAATTATGCGAACCTTGAAAAAATGATAGTTTTATTTAAAACATTTTTCTATATATTCAATAGGAACAGCATTATTGAGTAGACCCGGTTAAATATTACACCCTGTACATATGTTCATATGAACTTTCTTGGCGGAAATTACTCGGAGAATAAGCCCTTAAAGTTTTTCGCACATATTAAGAATCACCCTATATACATACTATATACATACTATACATCTATCTGTTTTTTAAGTGCCCTTTCTTCCATAGCTCATTTACGAACAAGATTGAATTTTTTTCTTCCACAAGGACTTTCTACCTATTGTGCGCTATAACCTAAAATTATTTTGATACATACAGAGTGTTATGTAAAACAATGGCAGCATGCAGCGGGATTTTTTTAAATGGAACCCCGTGTATATTTTCTTATAGAAAGGCAACACTTGATCCTCTAAACAGTAGCACATAAAATATTTATATTTATTTAACCAACTAACAGTAAATTAATTATTTTGTTGAAAACTGTCTGATTTTCTACTTTTCTTCTAAATACTTACTGTAAACGTATTGTTTGTCGTACAATACAAATAATAAATTAATAACCTGTGAAATATCTTGTTGGTCGTCGGGGTTGCGGTGGAGTTCTCGAGCTACTGTTCTGCTGATGAGGCCCCAATTAGGGCCGAAATAGCTATACAGAATATGCTCGGGGGCCCCATTGCGATTCTGACGACTCGCAACCAACATTTACAAATTAATAACCTAACGAATAAATAAAATATCATCTACGTAACGAAAATATCAACTTAAATTGAAAGGTAAAGAGTTAATGACACTTTTTTCTAGTTCCTGCATGACAATTTCAGCTAAAGCAAGCGATAAAGGAGAACCCAATGCTGTACAGGGTGGGCCAAATTTGACACTTTTAATAGGAAATACCTCTTTTTGAAGAGTTACACAAAAACTGACCTTGGTGCCTGGAGCTCGATTTTTATTAGAAACTCAATGGTGAAGACCGCATTTTGATATCTTGTACCGTTTTGGAGCTACAAGGTCTTTTTCAAAGTTCTGCAATTTCTGTAAACCATCGTAGCTCTTTTGTTTATGAAAATTTCTGATTTCTGTAAAAACTTTCTTAAGACCCTTTTTGGCGTAGAATTCATTGCTCTTAATTACAATTTTCTGAAGCGCATAGTTTTCGAGATATAAGCAGAACTTCCCAATTTTTATATGGTATACCCTGTATATTTTTGCATTTTTAAAAAGAGCATAAAATTACCTTCACAAAAATATAATATACTTGATATATTAATTAAAGCATTTGCAAGACATAAGCTTTTCAAAATTTTTGCAATATTTCAGTAGGCTATGCCTTATTATAGAAACAATTGACGTTCTTTTGCATTGTCACAGTAGACTACTGTCAACGTTCAACGCATACTTTAAAGCGATTGGGAGATTTCTTAAATTATTTTCCTAAAAATCCGTGCAAAATATGAGAAGTACGATATGTTAAAATGCTTTATAGAAGTAGGCGAAAATGTAGATGCAGCTTGTAATTTCTATCAGAAACGATACCTTGAAAGAAAAAACAGTCCTTTACAGATATTTTCTTGCGCCAAAAAAATAATTTAGTAAAATTTGGAACATTTTTAGGAAAGAAAATATCTTTAAAGGGTTCCCATCATTTTTAAGCGGAAGAAAACGTCTGCAAAGGGTTGCCTTCTTTCAGGGTATCGTTCTTGGTAGAAATTACAAGCTGCATCTACATTTTCACCTCCTTCTATAAAGCATTTTAACATATCGTACTTCTCACATTTTGCATTGATTTTTAGGAAAATAATTTGAGAAATCTCACAACTGCTTTAAAGTATGCGTTGAACGTTAACAGTAGTCTACTGTGATAATGCAAAAGAACGTCAATTGTTTCAATAATAAGTCATAGGCTACTATAATATTGCAAAAATCTTGAAAAGCTCGTAAATGCTTTAATTAATTCATCAAGTATATTATATTTTTGTAAAGGCAATTTTATGCTCCTTTTAAAAATGTAAAAATATACAGGGTGTTCCACATAAAAATTCGGAAGTTTTGCTTATATCTTGGAAACTATGAGCTTCAGAAAATTGTAATTAAGAGCAATGAATTCTACGACAAAAAGTACCTTAAGAAAGTTTTTACAAAATCAGAAATTTTGATAAACAAAGGAGCTACGATGGTTTATAGAAATTGCAGAATTTTGAAAAACACCTTGTAGCTCCAAAGCGGTACAAGATATCAAAATGCGGTCTTCACCACTTTCTAATAAAAGTCGAGCTCCGGGCACCGAGGTCAGTTTTTGTCTAACTCTTCGAAAAAGAGGTATTTTCTATTAAAAGTGTCAAATTTATGCCCACCCTGTACAGAAAATCTGTTTATAAAATTTATCATTGAAGGCAAAATAAGATATTTCAAAACATCAAGTAACCATTTCTAAGAAATCTTCTTTGGAAATGTCAAATCTTTAATCTCTATCCACCTATCATTTATATTTTATTGATTTTGCTTTCAGATAAAGTAGATTTTGTTATAAGTAGATTTAACTCTTTCCATAATAGATTACAATTTATTGTAGAAAAAGAAATTAACCATTCACTAAGTTTCCTTGACGTAAATATCATCAGACGTAATAACAAATTAATAACGAATTGGTTTCATAAACCTACGTGGTCAGGTAGATATATTAATTTTCACTTGTACACATCCAAAAACTATAAAATTGCAACAATTATTTCCTTACCAGATCGAGCTGTTTTATTTTCAGATAAACTTTTCATTTACGACAATTTAAATTTAATAAAGAAGACTTGTTCAAAATTCTTATCCAATAAATCTTATCGAATCAGTAATTAAAAATCGGTTAAATATCTACAAAACTCAAAAATCTGCAATAATATAAAACAAACTTCAAACAAAAAATACATACCATTACCTTACATAGAACCACTATATAACATATTTAAACACATTTTCAAAAAACACAACTTAATTTTAGTTAACAAATCTGTAAACAATTTTAATATTATTTTCTCAAATTTAAAAGCTAAAATATCGATATTAAAACAACCCAACGTGGTTTATGAAATTAAATGTTTAAATTGTAATTCATGTTATATAGGAGAAACAAGCCAAAATTAAAAAAAAAGTCTACACCAACATCAATATCATATCCAAAAGAATAATAAAAATCATTCAATGCTTGTAGAACATTCGTTAGAAAATAACCATAATTTTGATTTTGAAAATACTAATATTTTGTATTGTGAGTCTAATATTTTCAAAAGATGTTTTATAGAAATGTGCAAAATAAAAATATCATCGATTTCTAACAAGTGTTTTTTTTTTTAATTTGGCGTCGAAGTTGGTGGTGACAAGTTTATCGTGAACACATCGCAATTTTTTAAATATCTGTTATCTATCAGTTTCTTTGTGTTTGGAAATTAACATTGTTTTTTTTTTCTCGAATAGTTTTTTCGCAAGAACAAAAAAATTCTTGACGGAGTCATACTTTCATAACGGCCACCGAGTTGATGGTGAGTGGCAGTATTCAATTCAAAGTTATTTTGAAGAATTCAATAATTTCCCGATACAGTGTGGACATACAATACATTTCACCATAATTTTAGCCCACTGCAATCAACTCTTTCGTGAGACTGGATCGGTAGAACGTAAAAAAGGTCGTCCTAAAAAGAGGACAGAGGAGGTAATTGAAAATGTGAGGCAAATTATGGAAGAAGCACGACGAACTTCTGTGCGTCGATTATCACAACAACTTCAACTGTCAACGACCACTTGCCACAGCATATTAAAAAAGGACATTCACTTATGTAATTACTGAAATATTTTACTTATCTTGAGAAAATTTATCAATTGATGGGTAGGAAAATGAACATCTTCATTCCGAGATTTTGTTTTATCCCTATGCATAGTCAGGATCGCTCAATAGCTAGGTCGTCCTTAGTAAGTATATCATGGTTGTGGGCGTCAGATCTTGTTTCAAGAAGGTTCAGGTTTTTTCCGGTGTCAACTAAGGATTTTTTAGAATTAAATGCGCAGCTGGTGTCAAGAATCTGTGTTTAAGGAATAGAGATTTACAGTGGGCGTCGTCAATAGCCATGGTCTTAGGACCAATTATATAAAACGTAGTTAACCACAAGATCAAGTTAATTATGTAGTTAAGCAATATCACTGGAGGAAACAAAGTACTACTAGTTTGCTAATTTAACCAAATTTGTATCTTTTATAACAACAAAGCTAGCAATAGTGCCGACTTACGTTTGAACAGACTATGTAGCTAAAAAAATCTCACTTTTCTCTTTCATGGCATTTTCTTCGCGAGGTTCATGGTCCGCTGTAGCGCATGCATTCGCTACAGCAGACCATATACCATATAGTGCTTCGTCGAATCAACTGTTCGACTATGCGTGCTTTCGTCAAAATTTTTTTCTTTAGTAATAATAATTAAAGTCTCCATATAAAAAGTCCATTTACCCGCCCAGTTGTATATTACTCACTGCTCGCGCTGATGCGTTGTAAACCTCAATTGGTCGACAAGTCAAGTATCCAATGCCGTTTATGGCAATATGATGCATATGGACAGTTCCAGGGTAATGTCAACCTGAGTGATACTTTTTCATCTTTAGGTTTGATTGTCCAATTTTTCAAAAATGATTAGCAAAATAATAAATTTTAGTTTTCTGTATTTATTTACCTTGAGTATTGCCCAAAAAAATTTATTTTTATATTTTAAACTAAACTAACAATGTACACTTTGTTAAGTGAATAACTGATTCATTAACTGTCATCTAAATTTCAATAAAAAATAAAGGCACAGCTGAAATTGTCCTTTCATTATTAAGATAAGTGGTGTTATTTTTATAATAAGTATTGAAATAATGAAAATTGGTCTTGAAGTATAAGAAAAAAGATTTACAAAGTCACCAATTTTTACCCTCCGCGTAAGTGACAGAAACGTATTTATTTGTATATCTCATTTTAAAAAACTATTCATCATTTAAAAACATACAATCTCTTTCTGTGAACATTTAGCTTCATTTTCCGCTTTAAAACATTTACGGCCATTTGCACCGCTTGTGGTTAAGTTCTAGTTAAAATTTAACCATAATTAAAGTTGAAATTTCTTTGCACAGGTCAAATAATTAAGGATTAATCGTTTAATTATTAGTTATTGTTAAGCCGTACCTCGGGTAGGGTTTAAGTTGTTTGTTAGAGACTGCGTACGCATATCTGTATACGTATTTTGGCCCAACATAGCAGCTTCGCATTACGCTGCTCGTATTATTGCCGCTTTCGATGAGTTACAAAGACCACTTGCTATGAAGTCAAGAAATATTCTCAACTGCATCCAATTGAACGTTTTTGGAAGAATTTAAAAAGAGGTATATACAGTAACGGCTAAGGGGCTTCAAATTTGGATAAGCTGAAACAAAGGATTTGCCAAAAATTACGGCAAACGTTAGATTTAATATTTATTAATTTAACGAACTGTGTAAAAACAAAAATTCGCAAAGCCAGTCGTTATGGTACCGATTCCGTAACTAAAAGTGTGTTCTTTCACTTCCATATCATAAGTCGTATAATAATCCTTTGGCAATAAACTTGTTTCCTCTCAACATTTGTGCCAAGTTTTTGTCCCCACACCCTTAAACCACGTGTTCAACTTTCTCAATCGCTGATCGGTCAAGTGATGTGGTCTGACAGTTGACTTGACGATTCTGTGCATTTCGAGCGTTCACTTAACTCGCCCTTAATAGAAGTTACATCGAACTGAAATATTTGTAGAATGATTTATGGAAACGTACTCCTACATTAATAATAGAAGACAGCACTGATCATTTTTTAAGCGATGAAAGAATGGATATAATCAAATTGACATTTAACTTTGATGTAAGGTACTATTAGTATGTTATTCTTCCATTCTATTAGTTTTTTGATACATGCTAAATTTTTTGTGTTTACGAAGGAGTATTGACATCTAGTTGGCCTAGAACCTTTCCTATAAACAAAATTTTTTGATCATGTTTACAGGAGGAATACCAAATATAATATCTATAGGCATTTCGAGTTAATAAAATTTCCCATTTACATTCCCGTCTCTTCTCTCGCAAAGAAGCGTTGAAAAGTAAACTGGTTAAAATAAAGCAGCGCAAATCCCGTTCGTTCGCATCCCACTATCGTAAAGTTTCTTGCTCATAAAGCACATATTACAATAAATGAAAATCCACAAATACTTTATCTTCGATGTTAAAACGACACCGATACTGAATACAAATACATATTTAAGCCGTGGCGGAGCATGTTCCGACGAATAAATCGCAGCGTCGCGCCATTGAGCACAGCTCGTATTTAAATGCGACTATCGCATCGCGCACGGCCGACTTGATCTCAACAATCGTTCCGCCACCGGAATGAGAGAAGAACCGGAATAAAATAATCCCCGAGAAGAAGTGCGAACGAAAGACTTGTGAGAGTGTGAAACGGCACAGTTCTTGGCCAGATTAAGTCGAAAAGAATTTCCTTCCAACGCATCACGAACGAGAAGAGGATTTTGTAAACATTATTCCAACGCTAGATCTTGTGCGAGATTCGGCTTGTTTACCATGTAGTTACAGTTGTATTTAGTTTACCTAAACTAAACGATTTAATTTCTCAGTACAGTACTTGACAAAATCCTTTACGATGGTCACTCAGTGTTATACCATATGACTTTTAAAATTTTAGATAAAGGAGATCATGTAAAGTAAAATGCATATCTAAGCTTTATTCAGCTGCATTCTTGTATACCGCCAGCTGTCACGTTAATTATAAATTCATCAAGCAAATATAACAATTTATTCAAAATGGTATTTACGAAACTTCAAAAGGCATTCGTACTTAATTGAATCATATTTCAGCAATGGTGTTAATAAAAATGTAGAATGGGTGTACTCTGCAAAAGACATTGTCTAGAAGGGTTTCTTAAAAATACCCAAATCAGATTTTTGCAGAATATTTTGCTTGTCAGCAGACTGCTAGGAAAGGCATACATTTTTTCCATTATAAAATTCAGTCGAATCATGAACTGTTGCCACCAGATTTAAAAAGATGAATTCTGTTATACTGTCAATGATTTAACCACAGATTTCATTTCATTTCACGTTTCACATCGACGAGGCATAGTTTCATCTTTTCGGGTATATTAATTCACAAATTATGCGAATGTGAGGTGCTAAAAATCCCCATATGTTCCGCGAGACCCTCTTACACCCACACTCAGAAAACAAAATTTTATCACAATATTTGGTTAATTATAGAATGATTGTTATAACATTTATTTTATGTAAAACAAACATAATAATATTTTAATTTTCTGGTTGAATTATAAATTAGACGTACTATCGGGGCCTTAAAATTTCACACGATTTTTTATCAAATAGCCAGAATTTCTCTAAATTATAGTTTTGTAGAACAGGCTCTTTCCTCAATTTTTGATACTAAAGACATTTAATTAAAAGTCAGATTGTTTGGTTATATTTTAAGAACAGCAAGATAGTAAAGTATTAGAACTGAAATAACAGTATAAAAGTAGCGACCAACCATCTTCTAATTTTGCGATTGCAAAACTCTTCTCTCCTTCAGAATTGATTTGGCATTGTGATGCTACAACTTTAGCATTACATTCGAAATCTGACGTTTAAAATTATTATTTTTGACAAGCCGTTAAAAAAAGCCATATTTACAGCGGAAAATTGAATCGTGCGAAATTTTAAGGCCGCGACGGTACATCACAATGAGAATGAATGATTTTTTGTGTTTAAGTTATTTAAAATAATTTTGTTGGAATACAAAGATCCTAGAGGTAAAAAGAAAATCCCCAAACTCCTTGCATCAATAATTATATTTTGTTAATTGTACATATTTTAATAAATAAAAAGAATTAGATACCCCCCACAAGAATATTTTAGAGCAATGTCAATTTCTTAATCTGAATTATATTATTAATTCAAACACAAATTGCAAATTGCTACTGACTGTATTTAATCTAAAATATTTTGTTAATTTTTTTTGTTAATTCAATGCATTTTTTTTCTGAGTGCACAAAAGGTAGGAGTTTGGATTGGAGTCTCTCGAAGACGATTGTTAGGCCCTATATTTTTTTTATGACACTGTCACTGTCCGACGATACTAGGAGCAGATTTTAGACACTTTTATAGGCCATTATGCACCAATCCACAATATCCCTTGAGGTCTCACCATCTAAAAACACAATGCGTAACATCAAGAACTAAAAACAGGATTAAATATTATAATGGGTTTTTGCCAATATGAAAAACCGAGTTTGTGTTTGCGAGAGAATGGTTCCCATTTTCAACATCTATTGTAACTCCCTCTCTTTTTATTATAATTACTTTCTTATTTCCAATATTTACTTAAACACAATTTTTAACTAATTTGTCGATTTGTTTCTCAATGGAATTCTGAAATAAATTTATTTTGTTCAATAGTTGCATGTTTTTAGGTGTTTTATACGTTCGTTTTGAGTGACTAAAATCAAATTTCAATTACTAGTGCAAAATGTACAAAATCAACAACTATCCATGACGACCGACCATGACTGCTTGACGTTTTAAGTAATGTCACTTAAAAAATATCTTTTCAAGATTCTTTGTTGTTAAAAAATGCAACTGTTGGACAAAACGTCGTATATCACACGTGAACGAAATGCAATTATAGACTCGTGAGAATTGTCTCACTCGCGCTTCGCAATCGTGAGCCAAAATTCTCAATCATGTATAATTTTGCATTTCTCTCACTTATTAATATAATCTACTATTATACGAGTTCATTTAAGCTATAGGTTTTTCTTTTTGCGGCCACCTTCACCTAAAATTTTAAAAATCAGATGGTACAATATACCGCACATCGGCTGCAAGAGTGACAAAACTCAAATTTTTGATAAATTTCAGCTTCCAAACAAAATTTGAAATATGAAATACATCACATTAAAAACATCATAATAAATGTACCTTATTCATCTAAAGAAGTTGAAGATGTGATTGTTAAAACTATTTTGCTTCAAATTTCGAATTTTGATGGAAAAAATAAAGTAGTTTTTACATGTAAAGGAAATTTTGCAGTTTTGAGTTATGACACTTATGACATTCTTGCAGTTGATGTGCGGTGCAGATCATAGTTAAATTCGTTCTATTAAAATGCATCTGATTAAAAATTTAATTAGTTTCATTTTCAAATATTTTGAATAGTACCTTACTTTACTGTTTGTTTAGTACAGTAGCACATCTTGTTTGCAAGCCCTTAACGGAAGACTAAACTTTCGGTCTCAAAGGTATGACATAAACGGCGATAGACGACGCACCACCTGAACGTCGCATACATATAGAGAACAATTATGGTGTTATTCGTTCTTGCGGGTACTTTGTCATTTTCGGGCCATTTATTGACCTGCTTGGCTGGCTAACATCTGCATTGAATTTATGTTCGTACTATCTCGTTGTGAAGCAAATACCTACTTTTGGTTTTCGTTTAAGAATCGTTTCCATTTTGAGAATTTTGAAACTTACCATATAACACGGCAGAGGAAAATTTAATTTTTAATTTAGCAAGTTTGAATAATTTCAAATTTAAATATGTAATATACCGCCTGTCTTACGAAAAACGCACTACGCTATAACTTTGTTATTAATAATCCGATTTCGTTAATTCAAAAGTTAAGACTGATTTATAAATACCTCAAAAAGATTTTTTTAATGAAATTTTTGCCAAACGATAGTCATTTTTTTTTTTCAAATAGAAGCACAATTTTTTTTCATTCAGTTTGAGAGAGATTTCTTTTTGAATTCTACGGTTCACGTACGAGTAAATGACACAGATAAAAATGCGGAGTTACGTTTAACACCGTTTTTGCACGTTTTGATTGTTCCCTCAGGTCCATTTACACGAGTAGTAGTACACAGTAGTTAAACACGATTATGTTAAAATTTTAACGAATAACAGTAACTCCAAGAAGGAAATAAATTTCCTCTGTAAAAGATATTCAACACAGAGATATGTTAAATTAATTTTTAACAAGTGAAACTGTAATATTTCTCCGTTTCGTATATTTAAAATTTTTAACTACTGTACAGATTGTTAAATATACATCGAAAAGAGTTACTCTGAAGAAATAAAGGAATAGTTTTTATTACATTAGGGGAAAATTTAACTTTTCCGTAGAAACATTTAACTATGCACTTACTTCTTAAACCCCACACAATTATTATCTGTGAAGAAGGTGTTAGCTTTGTAATACGAAGCAATATTTATAATAATTGGGTACATTTTGTGTTTTGTTTACTGTTTTAGTACGTAAAAATTTTTTTCATTGCTTTATATTCCACAGCATATTTCATTTGTATTTAATAAGCGAAATTATTTTCCTACAGTAATATAATCTATAAAATCAAGTTGAAATAGACCTTTGAATTCAGGAAAATAAGATTATTTTCCTGAATTCGTTTGATGGAGATCCATCAAACTGAATGAAAAAAAAAGTGTGGTGTTATTTGAAAAAAAAGTTGACTATAGCTTGACAAAATGTCATACTCAAAAATTTCAAAAATGATATTCTTTTCTAGTACTTATAAATTGAGTCTTATGCAATTTTTGAATTACCGAAATCGGATTATTAATAACATAGTTATAGCGCGGTGCGTTTCTTGTAAAACAGACGGTATATAATTTAAATATACGAGGATTACTCGATTAGGTATAAAAAGTGCAGTTTTCTTAAAATATTTATGATATTTTCAAAATATTCGCCCCAATCAATGCGCTTTTACATTCTAGAAAACTGTTTATCTAAACAGGAGTGCCAATCTTTTAACTTCACTTTTACCAGCAGTTTCTCATATGCGTTTACTGTCGATTGGGCATCATCGAAACTAAACCACGCATGTTTGTTAGAAATAATTAGAAATCGCAAGGTGCGAGATCGGAACTATAGGGTGGACGATTCAAAAATTCGACACCTGAATTGGTTAAAAATTTAATAGCTTTGGCTGCTGAATGCACCAGAGCATTGTTGTGATGAAGAACTATTCGGCTATTGAGGCGTCTTCGTCTTCTATTTTCGCATATTCTGATCAGGGCCGGTCACGAAGGGGATTCAGTGGGTACTTTATACCCGGGCCCCGAGCCGCACAGGACACCGTCATCCTCATACCATAACACTGTGTTTAAAAAAAGACTCCACAATTCCTAAATTGTGAAGTCTTTTTTTAAACACAGTGTTATGGTATGAGGATGACGGTGGCCTGTGCGGCTCAGGGCACGGGTATAAAGTACCGTACACTCAGACACCGTCATTTGGGGGCTCCACAATTTTAATGCACCCGGACTCCGTCATTTAGAAGGTCGGCCCGGATTCTAAGTATAGAGTTTGATTCTTGAATAGACCAACAAGAAAATACTGACGAAAGAAGAGACTTCCCGGAACATGGGAAATATATTAAAATTTTGTTATGTATTTTATCTATTCCTAACATTAATATTGTGGACGTCAGTTCGAAAGGAAATTTTATTTTAAAGATAAGGAGGTGTTTTATTTTGAATAATTTTATAAGAAAACGGAGCGCAATGAAATTGACGTCGTGCAAGCATTTTCAGCCAGTTGGCTCTTGCAAATAAATGTGACATATGATTTCTCCGTCTAATGCCATATATAGATTGAGTCAGTCAACTAGGTTGGCGGGCGCGCACATCGTATGTATTCGGGAAAGCCGCGGCCTTGTGCTTGCATTTTGAAGCGAGGAGCGCATATTTAATAATTCTTTTTAAAATGTAGTACAAGTTTTAATGATTAAAAAGTATTTTTAGTGTCAATAAAATTATTGTCATTCAACAAACTTTTCAATGTAAATAAAGGGTGTTTCAAAATGACCGCAAGATTTGAATTTCGCGACATTTTCTTTTGATAAAAAGTATTGCTCTAAAAATTTGACTACTGTCAAGTAGACGCATCCCGATTATCAGTCATGGAACGTTACACGACTGAACAGCGGATTTTAATAGTGAAAACTTATTTCAAAAATGGTAAAAGTTTAGCGCAAGTTTACCGGTCAGGCCGGTCCATTGAAAATATTGCCTTAGTGACTCAATGGACCGGCCTGACCGAGGACGACCTGATGATTTCTCGTTCACAACCGAGCCCGTTCGATTGAATTTCTCGATCTCGATTCTCTTAACCGTTGAAGAATTTGGTGCGTTTTGTCAACCAAAAATTGCACGCATGCTGCGAACTGTTTGCGCTAAACTTTTACCATTTTTGAAATAAGTTTTCACTATTAAAATCCGCTGTTCGGTCGTGTAACGTTCCATGACTGATAATCGGGATGCGTCTACTTGACAGTAGTCAAATTTTTAGAGCAACACTTTTGCTCAAAAGAAAATGTCGCGAAATTCAAATCTTGCGGTCATTTTGAAACACCCTTTATAAACTGCTCGAAAATGTAAATCATTACCTATTCATGATTTCAATGAAATTAGTTATAAATATTGTCTGCTAACAGTGAAGCAGATAAGAGATTGTTCTAAATGCGTTCGCAAAACATTTGAACAGATGAATCTCGATTATTTAAGTGATAAAGAAAGTAAACGACATTCAGATCTGCATGGTTCGATTTGAACTGAAGGCGTAAGTGATCTACGCTAGGAACCCCCTCCCTCTACTGCGCACGATTTCGTCCGAAATGACTTATATCCACCTAGTTCTGTGATTCAATCTGTATGAAACGTAGACATGAGTTTTGAACTCTCTGGATTTTTGAAATATCAATAGAGTCTAGGCATGGACCATAGACTGTATCGCAATAATTAAACTTAGAAAGTACCAAAGCATTACAAAGCATTTTACGAGTATAGACATTTAAAAATTCTTTACTATTATAAAGCATTTTAAGTTTTCCAAAGGAATTTTGTACTAATTTGCTGACATGTGTTTTGAATCTCAAATTTATATATGTGAAGACCTAGGTTTTTAGCACACTCAGTTATTGTTAGAGGCGTATTATTAATACATATATTAATATTAGGTAACATTAAATTACGTGCTTTTTTCCTTCCGAACACAAGAACGCATGATTTATTTGGATTCAGAGCTGAACAATGGTTTGTAAAAGAGTTAAATATTTTAGTTAAATATGAATTAATTTGCAGTAAGGCTTGAACTCTGTTAGCTGGGTCAAAGTGGTGCAAGAGCTGAGTATCATCAGCATATAAATAACACTTATAAATACAAAACAATAATGGCCCTAAAATGCTTCCTTGAGGAATACCTGCCCCGACTTCCTCAGCAGTTGACATATTCTCTTTATAAACAACTTTTTGTGTCTTGTTTTGTAGATAACAACTAAAAAATGAAATAGTTTCGTTACTAAAGCCAATATAGTGAAGTATAGCAGGAAGTAAACTGTGGTTTACACTAGCAAAAGCTCTGAAGAAGTCGAGAAGGACCAACACAGAAACCCTATTATCATCTGTAGCCCTGCAGATGTCATCAACGACCGAAGAGAGTGTGGTAGCGCAACTAAACCCAGGACGAAATCCCGACTGACATCTGTTTAAATGTAAACGTATTTGTTCTGCCACACAGCTTTTTACTAATTTAGAAAAGATAGGTAAAATGCTAATGGGTTTGAGATCCTTGTAGAGTTACGAATGTCATTGCAATTTAAAAAATGTGCATTAATTTTATTTACATCACACAAGTGAGCAGGAATTTCAGTTGTTGATTTTTTATTGTATACATTTAAATAACGCAAATCCTTCCAGACCTCCTCAGAGGATTTAAACTGTAAACTATAAGCAATATAGGCCTTCTTTTCTCTCTTTTATGTGCATCATCACGCAATGATATTAGTAATCGAATATTGGCAATCGAGCTTTATTAAATCTACTTGTTTTCCACGGATTGTTTATCGAAAAGAGAAGTTACATTAGTGTTAAAAAAATACAACATATCATTTATGTTGTCAAATGTGTATAAAAAACGTCAAGGAAAAGACTGCAAATCAGGAACAAAGTCATTGTACTGAAAATTATAAAAATCTCTAAAGGTACGTGTTACAGGTACCCTCTTAAAAATATTCAGATTAAATGATGTCTACGTTAATAAATGATCAGAAAATTCTAAAAGATCGTGAACTCCAGAGTTGATAACACCTAGTGAATTATCGATAATAATAAAATCTAATAATGATGAATTTGAAACATTAATTCTAGTTGGTTCATCTATAATTTGCTTTAATCCAACTGAATCAAGCAGATTCTGCACCACTTGGATAGCTACATTCCCACAATCCAGCAAATTAATATTAAAATCGCCCACACAAATAACTTCCCTGAAAGATATGATCAGCTCTGGTAAAAAATTCTCTACAGAATTTAAAAAATTTGGAATATTTGTATTCGGGGGGCCTATAAATATCTCCAAATATTATGTAACCGCCAGTTATCTGAACTTTGATTCACAATTTTTCATAATTTTCATCAAAAACCGTTTCAATTCGATAGAAAGTATATGATTACATTTTATAGAAATTCCTACATCACCTCCTCATCTTTCATCCCTTCTATCAGCTCTAACAAGATGATACCCTGGAATGGAAAGTATTTCATTGTCTATTTCAGGCACCAACCAAGTTTCAGTTATGCCAATTATATCATACTGAACTGACAGGATGTGTTGTCTCAAGACCTCGAAATTTCTAGTTAAGGATCTTGCGTTTATGTGTGCAACTGAAAACATACAAATGTAAATAAATGCTCAGCAGGAAAAATTTTAACTAAGTGAGAAATATGCTATAGATATACAATGTTATTTTTTAAGTAACTTAAGAATTCAATATATAAAAAAGCGAACTAAATTGTACAGTGTTCAGTGTTGTCCGCCTACACAATAATTTTAATTAAATCTTTCGCAGTAGTTACTGTAAAGCGACACCAATCCTCCAGTTTGACTCGAATGCGTCCTCCGAACGACCAAACATTCTTTTTTCCAAACATTTCCTTTGCTATGTGTAATATTTTCGTTCGTTCTTTGGTTAAATCTTCAAAAATAAATATATTTTTGCCTTTCAAGCGGTCGCGACACTGAAGAATTTTTAGTTTCGTTTGATAGTAAATAAATTTAATTATTATCGGCCTTGGTTTTTTGACCCCGCCGGACTCCGTGTTTTTACCCAAACGATGTATACGGTCGAGATCGCCTGCTTCCAGCCGGACACCCATATTTACAAATAGATTGTTTACCACTTTGTTTAAATTTTCAGCTTCACATTCCTCCAAGCCAATTATCCTGATAGAGTTACGGCGAGTTCTAACGCATCAATTTTTTCAGATTGTTCTTTATTTTCATTTTTTAGTTTGGCCATATCGTTTTCATACCTTCCGAATGCAGCATCAAACTTATCATTTTAAATGTTTCTAAATAGTGTCACTAAAATTCTTTACTATAACTTCATCTTTTAAAAACGATATTAAAGATTCACGAATTAAATCACGCATCTCGTCCATTTCAGCACGTGTTAAACCCATTATTACTCTGTTTTTTTTTCTTCGAGTAATGACACAATTCTCTTGAAATTAATGCAGCAATGTGTCGGAACACTAACAGTTCACTTTACCAAAAATTCACTTGCAAGGTATTACTAATAACTGATAATAATTAGATTTAAGCGGAACAACACGGAACATGCGGCTATTCTGCGTGCGCCATCTTCTTCTTCTCAATATGTACGTCATTGTCGATGTCACTTAGCCGCAGTAGTTTTTTGACCTATAGTTGTGCTGTGATTAGCAAATTCGCAACCATACCACCCACGAGATGGTCAGTGCGGACAGTTAGCGTGTCATCGCAAACTCCCAAAATTTTGGCTGCAAGTCAGCTAAGTTGCAATGGGGCCCCCGAGCATCCTCTGTAAGCTATTTCGGCCCTAGTTGAGGTCTCATCAGCAGAAGAGTAGCTCGAGAATTGTAATCCCAACGACCAACAAGACTTATGCAAAGATAGCGCGTAAATGGAAACGTGCTACGTAGTCGCGACACCGCGCGACAGTTTTCTGACCTATAATTGTACTGTGATTAGCAAATTCGCAAAGATACTGCTGCGTCTATAAACTACCACGCACGAGATGGCCAGTGCGAACAATTAGCGTGTCATCGTAAACTCGCAAAATTTTGACTGCAAATCGTCTGGATTGCAATGGGACCCCGAGCATCCTCTGTATAGCTATTTCGGCCCTGGTTGGGCCCTCATCCGCAGAAGAGTAGCTCGAGAACTTCATTGCAATTCCAATGACCAACAAGACGCAAAGATAGCGCCTAAATGCAAACATGTCACTTAGCTGCGACACCGCGCGACAATTTTCTGACCTATAACTGTGCTGTGATTAACAAATTTTGCGAGTTTGCAAACAATACTAGCAAAACCAATGTTTATATGTAGCTAGGCTACATCACTCGTTCGAAGTGAAAAAGGAACGTCTTTATACGGATGTTTGTAAAACAAAATATACGGTTTATTACTTGACTTGAAAGTATTGTTGTGTTTCATACGGATAAAACCAATGGCATGTGTAAAAAGATCCATTTGACAAACTCTAATAAGCGAGATTTGATCATCAGGATCAAATTTGAAACAGCCTGTATTATTCTTTATTCTCCTAATTATTTTCTAATTTTACTTTATTATATGAATGTGTTTTCTTTTAAAAAGGAAGCTATTCAAATTTTTATTGTAAATTAAATCGTTAAGGCACACAATGACTTATTTATAACTACATATCTTTGACAGTGCATAAATTTAATGTGTTTACCTAACGCTAACAGTGCGTGCGTTTTAAATCCTATTTAAAAGGTGCATTAAAGCTGAAAAATATAAAGCAGAATTATTCAAATCACCTATAAAATTTACTGCCGATGCGTTAAACGCGTCGCACAGAAAAAAGAAAGGAACCGTATCTATAAAATTCGATAAAGCACACATTAAATAATCCTTAAAGAATCTTAAAACATCCGAGGCTTATCGCCGCTGTAAGTTCCGAGTTGACAACAAAGAGTGCATAGATTATCGTCGAGCAGAGCTTCGAGTTTGTACCCCCATAATGCCGCTATTATAAACTACTAACGCAGTCTTAATCCCGTTACGGCGCACGGAAAAATGCTCTTACACTTCGGAATGTATTCAGGCCGCGTTTTCCTTCGCCTTCCTTCAGATCCGGACATTTCTGATGATGTCATTAAACTGTGTGGAAATTAACTCCATCATTATGCTTCGAAATCGAATATAACTTGGCACACACATAATTAATAAAGAAGTCGAAATTAAATTGATATCTTTTAATAATAGTTGTTTACATAGGATGACTTTTAACCGACTTATGTAATTAAAACTGCAATCGAAAACACTACAAACATACATGTAATTAGTTGAAGTAGCTTAAGATAATTCATTTCTAATACCAATTGAAAATATACCTACCCAAAAAGTAATGCTACTCTCATTGTTGCGCACCTTAAACAATTTTCGTTACTTTTTAAAAATATGTACAGGAGTGGACAATAAAATCCTGGCACGTCATTTGTAAACCTTACTTTAATTTTTTTGATGTTTAGTACATACCTACGAGGATAAATTGAAAAATCTCCGACCTAGACAAAAAACACAAAATAATATCGCGTAAACAGTAATTTTATTTTTCAACCCTAATTCCCGTCAAGTTCAATGCACTTGGTCCACCTATGGTCAAGTGCTCTTATTCCATCTCTATAAGCCCTTTCATCCAACTGGTCAAAATAGACATTTGTGGCAGCAATCACATCTTCATCAGACTCGTACTTCTTTCCAGCAAGAATTTTTTTCAAGTTTGGAAATAAACTAAAATATGAGGGGGCTAAGTCCGGCGAGTAGGGTCATGGGGTACCAATTCAAACCGTAATTCATCAATTTTTTGCCATGGCAATAACTGACTTGTGACAGGGTGCATTATCCTGGTGAAATAGAATTTTTTTCTTTGCTAATCCAAGTCGTTTTTCTTTAATATTTTCTTCTAGTTGGTCAAATAAGGTAGCATAGTATGCCCCGTTGATTGTTTCACCCTTTTTAAGATAATCCATAAAAAGAATACCCTTGGTATCCCAAAAAACTGAAGCCAAAACTTTTTTCGGAGCAGGTTCTCCTTTGGCAGTCCATTGCTTCAATTGCTGCTTCGTTTCTGGTGTATAGTGGTGAATCCACGTCTCATCTACTGTAATAAATCGTCGCGAAAAATCTACGGAATGCGTTTAAACAAGTCCAAACACTCCTCCGAAACTGTTTTGCGTGTCATCTCTTGCTCCATGTGAGCAGTCACGGCACCCATCGCGCGGATAACTTTCTCATCCCCAAAACTTCAGTTAGGATATTATATGTCCGCTTTGTTGAAATGCCCACAGTATCTGCTACCTCCATCACCTTCAACCGTCGGTTATTCAAGACAACTTTATGAACTTTTCCGATAATTTCTGTTGTGGTGGCTATTTTTGGTCTTCCTGAACGCGATGCATCTTCTGTACTCGTACGACCACGTTTAAGTCCGCAACTCAAGTTTTAACTGTGGTGTACGTAGTGGAAAATTCGCGTAATGTGCTATCTAATTCAGCTTTTATTTCTTTTGGAATAAATATTTAATAACTGGACGAATTTCAACTTGCTCTATTTTTACAGCATGCAAAACTTTAGCAACTTTAACAGCCTGTCAAACAACTATTATTTCTCAGAAATTGTTGTTATTCCACAGCCAGACTGATAAATCCTGAAACAATATAACGCCGTAAAAACATTGCCCAAATTTGTATCCTATCTGGGTTAGGCCGGAGACTTTTCAATTTCTCCTCGTATATCAGTAGTAATTCTGACGTTGAATAAAAATGTTACTGTTAATGGTGGGTGTTTATTTTTGTTTTATTTTGTATTTTAACAAAATGACCCATTTAAGATTTGCTCAACGAGTACTGACTTGAAGGCTGAGTGAAGGCTGGATAGAAAGAAGAGTTGCTGCGAGAATTCAGGTGACTAAACGTGATTTTGACAGAAATATAACCTTCCCAATAAAAGGATGATTTATCAAATTGGTCTAAATATACATAGGGCCAGTTGTACAAAGGAGGTTTAAACTGACGCTCATTAATCTGTCGATGTATGAGTATATGGCATTTCCCAGTAAAATTTTTTATTAGATTTTTTTGGACAAATTGGTTTCTAAAAATATATTCATTATAGTCTAAGATCCAACCGCGTGTTTTCTACGTGCATCTCTTATTTCAACGAAATACGATTCTAATGGAAGATTACACACGGTAATACATATCGACTGGGTTGCCTTGCAAAAGATTTCCGCTAATACCCTTAATTACAGCAGTTTTAATGAATTTTTTTTAGAACAATTTCGTTCATTTGTTTGCGAAGTAAATGAAATGCCATCTAAAAGAGAATCATTTGAAGAACTTGAAACAAATAGGTTGTCACCCCTTAGCCTGCCGCAAACCCCTGAGCGAGATGCAAACAGGTCCTTTTCCGTTAATTATCTACGCTCATCATGTATTGAAAAAATATTTATACCAAATTGAAGCAAAATGTGTCCTCTGAACAATGAAATTTGCTTGCTTGCGGAAAAGCTGCCGCAACTTACGGTTGCCAACATTTGAATGACAGGTGTTCGAGAGACTGAAAGCATGCTCTAATCCGTGCAATAGACAAAACACACAGCATGGCAGGTGGGGCAAATGCACATTATTATTACTTTTTTGTTTAAATAATCTCAATTAACTGCCCAATGTTGAAGTCTTCTCTGCTATACTGTCCTGCTACACGAAAAAGACGTATCTGACTGTTTTATTTTCTGGAAGAGTACACATGTAAAGTACCAAAAATATATCTTTGTATCATATTTACTAAACAGCATTGGCGTATTTCAATCACTGAATATATATTCTGTAAATAAAATATCATTATAAGATATTTTGCCATTCAGTTCGGGCACTATTTCAAGAAAACTTAAAACATTTCAAAAATGGTGACCAGAAAAAAGCGTACACGAAAAAAGTGCACACGAAAATTGCGCACAAAAAAAGCCCACAGTGAAAAATACGGACAAGAAAAAAGCGCACAACGAAAATCGCGCACACCGAAAAATGCCCACATGGAAAAATGCGTACACGGAAAATTGCTCACACCGAAAAATGCTCACATAGAAAAATGCGCACATGGAAAATTACCCACACTGAAAAATGCCCACAGAGAAAATTGCGCACACAGAAAATTGCTCACACCGAAAAATGTTCACCCAGAAAAATGCCCACATAGAAAAATACGCACATTGTATTTTATTTTCACATAAAAATTAAATTTATGGGCATTTCCATTACAGTACATGGTGTGTTAAATAACGTGCCTTTTTCCTCGTAGTTGGCCGTGAATTATTAGTTATTGTTATGACCTAGCCTTGCTTGAAACTTAAATTGACATACCATCGTAATCAGAAAAACCGACTACACTCGAAATTTTAGTTAATTGAAGCGGGCTTGAAAATGAACTTCTGTCATTTTGACATTAATATTATTTTGAAAAATTAAATAGAAATACCCCAATTAAAAGCAATTCAGATGGCAATAATTCAAACGCGATTGCAAGACGAAATCAGTATTCGAGCAGTTGCAACTGAATTTGCTGTTAGTATTAGCAATCATAGAGAATATTTATTTCTTTGGAATCGAATGAGATGGATGAGATTTTATAGGTTGACAAATACATGGTGTCAAACCTAACCACAACTAAATTTTTGGAAAATGGAAGTGTCGATTTTACTTCGTTGTAGTCGATTTTTATGTCCACGATGGTACATCATAACCTTATGTTTTTTATTAAAAGAAATTGCCGAATTCGGTAATTCTACTTTTTACTTCACGTGATTTGCCGAACTTAACAAGTCATAAAATACAGTTTGTTAAATGAATCTTTTACGCACAGTGTTGCCATTCCACTACTCTATTATCCGTTTCTAAATTAAAAAACCACAACCTGTTGAATGTTGTGTTGAATTCACGTTAAATTATGTTGCCAAAAAACAAAATTCCCAGATATATTTTAGTTGGTACTTCACATTGTCGTTATAGTTTATGCGCGTCTGTAATTTAGCGTCATATTAATATTTAATTTGCCCTAAATCTTATGACGTCGCAAAAACACAGAAACCTTTTAAATTATGGAGTTGAGATTTTCTTCCCCCTAAATTTGTCACTAGCAGGTACTATTGCGAGATAAATAATTGGTACGGTTGCTTTGTAAAGTAGACTGAATTTTCAAAATTTTAGCATATTCAGTGCTCTTAAATTCTAGAATTAGCAATGATGGTTAATTTTTCGGCCTCCGAAAGAATCTTGTGAGGCATCTTAATAACTTACACCGACATTTTATAATTTTATATTTTTAGTACGAAATTGCATAAGCCAGAAAGTCCTATTTAAATAGGGAAAATCTGCTGTACCAAATATTTATCTCGCAATGCAGCGTTGCCGGTTGCATCCACGGGGTAAATTACGAGGTTGGTGGTTTTTTGATTTTGAAACAGACAATACTTCTACTCCTACCTTAAAAAATAATAATTTATTACTACCGAACAGCCAAAGTTACTAAATGATATATTAGAAACACAAAAAATATAACTTTTTTTCATTAAAATGTAAGAATATGTAAAATATAAGAAAAATCCGTACGGAATGATCTTTGATTCCGCATGAAATCCGTACATGTACGGAAATTTCCGTACGGTTGGCAACGCTGCTTTACAAACATTCGTATAAAGATGTTCCTTTTTCAATCTGAAAGAGTGATGTATACTAGCTGCCACTTAAAACGAAACGCAATACCAAGGCCACGGCCGTAAGTATAATTGTGTAATCATTCCTTAGATACAACACATTTCTATGTACTGATTGGTCAAAAATATTTAAGAAAAGAGAAAACAGGTGGAACATATTTTCAACAGAGAGGTTCATAATTAAAAAAAAGGTTTTTTAAAACCATTTCAACTAAGAAATGTAAAAAAAATAATAGCATCAATTTTATATCCACGAAACGTCAAGTCTACTTAGGATGCAGTTGATTTGATTTCAGCTTTCCTGAACGTTTAATCTAATTCTCAGAATTAAAAAGAAATTACATAAACAAATAACTAGAATCATTGTCCTCTATTGTTATTGTTTCATTCATGAATTGGAATTGGAAGTGTCAGTGTTATTTGCTTTTTTCGGGTTATTTTCTAGGCGGACTATATTTGAGGGTTGTACCCACGGTGAATTGAATACTAACGGTGGCACCATTCCCGCAAGTGAGATAGCGAACCATTACGTCACCGCATACCCGCTTCTCCTTTTACACCATTATTAACCAATATTAACTGTCACGGTTGACAGTTGTATTAGAGGCAGAAACGGGTATGCGATGACGTAACGGTTCCCTATCTCACTTGCGGGAATGCTGCCACCGTTAGTATTTAATTCGCCTTGGGTTGTACCTATAAGAAAAATTTCAAGGAACATCTGAGACTGTTATTTGAAGCAGTTCAAACAATTAACAATTTTCGTTGTGCGCTTTTTTCTTTTCCGCATTTTTCGCTGTGGGCTTTTTTTTGTGCGCAATTTTCGTGTGCGCTTTTTTCGTGTACGCTTTTTTCATGGAATCTTCAAAAATATCAAATTTGCAGATAAGTTTTTTTTTTCGCTTAGCACGGCAGTACAGAGTATTTGCTGCATACAAATTATTGCACGCTGATTAATTAATGAGTCGATAATTTACTTTATTAAATACTGGGTGCTGTAAGTATGGGAAAAATCTTGTGATTCCTTAAAGATATGAAGGTTATAATAATTTTTATTTAAAATCAGTAAATAGTACATATTTTACACAAAAATTATCATAAAAATGATCTGGCAACCAAGCTATTAATTATTAAGTAATTGCATTTAGTTATCTATGAATTTACGTTGACTGAATTTGTATTATTTAATATCAGTTGACAGAAACATAAATGTAAGGTAGAATTTTTTTAACATTTTTCCTTTTGCTCAGAGGGTGTCCCTGAATAATGCAGAATGGCGTTGTTTCGCCATTTTTACAGCACCCTGTATAATTAGAAAATAGGACAACAAGCAATAACGGCTGTGGATGCTATACTGGAGCCTTATTGGTAAACAAATTGCCGCTATGTTTGAATTTGAACCACAGAAAATATAAAATCCGATACTTACTTATTACAATTTGAAAAATATGTGTATACGTAATCTACTTAATGAAGAACTATAAGTAAAGAAATTCAGGGAAATTACTGTAATTGACTGTCACGTTCCTATTTTCTAATTATATATTCTATTATTATATAATAAATGGTATCTACTTAATGATCTGTAATATACTGAATTGTTGTGAAACATAAATCGCAAATAACAATACATGGGGGGGGAGGTAAATAATAACGTTTATAAATGAATTTTAATATCAGACTATGCTTTTAGGCATTCAATGAAGCTACTTTGTGTTGTAAATATTAGGTTGTTCGGAAAAAATGTCGTATTATATCTAGAATTTTTTGATTCCAGAAAAGTAGGGTGATATCATTGTGGAATACAACTGTTAGCAGAAAGATGGCAAATGGTAACTGATGAAAATGCTGATTATATATATCACAAACTCTTTTAAACGGACACTAAATGGCGCACAAACACTTAACATTTCGCAGTCGTTCGACAGCTTCTTCAGAAGAAGCAATTTTCAATTATATACTTTAATTAAAATGTATATACTTATGTATATAAACATTCTAAATTAAAAAGAAAAAGACATTTTTTTTCGAACAACCTAATATAATCGCCTGAATCATTGATAAAATTGTAAATTTCCCAAAGATTGACTCAACATGCGAACTTTTGCGATTATAGTTCAGCACCTTTAGAGATTTTGGATCTTTTGAAATTAATAGTCGTCAACATGAGAGTCAAATTCTTGATACTGAAGAAGAAATTTTGCAGGAAGTGGCTATCACTTGAAAATTTGCCGCGTCGCATTCTTTTTTGTGAAGGGCTTCTTCAAAGACAAGGTGACGATCGGAATTGTATAGCTAATAGCTATAAGTGAAGCTGGTTTCATTCTAAATGGGGTTTATACGCTCGTAACACTCACATTTGGAGTGATACAAACCCTCATGCAATTTGGTAGCATCACAACCACTAATTATTTTTAATAAATGTGTGGGCAGGAATTGTTGCAGATCATTACATTATCCTTACATTTTGCCCAAACGCTTGAATGGTGATGGTTACCTGGAATTTATGGATACTATTTTGCTTGAGTTAGTTGAGGAAGTTTTACTGCAGATTTGACGTGATATGTAATATCTTTCTATTTGTAATGTTCACACTTGAAAAACTCCAGCGGCGGGTTAACAATTTCGCACTGCAAATTCTTACGCTATGTCCTAGATGGACGGGCAATGCGGGCAGTGCGAGCGACGCGTTTAGAGCAGGCAGACGTTTCAAGAAACAATACTTTGCAAACAGTTGTTAATGTCCAACGTGAACGAAATTCAAAACCGCCCGGTCGCGTTGTATTAAAAATTTGTTTGGTTTGAATTTTGACGTGATGCCCTCGTGCGAAACGTCCTGCACTTTGAAATAAGCGCAACAAAAGTTACAGAAATCGAATGGTGATTGATAAAAATTGTTCCTTTACGATTTTTCGATTAGACCAATACTTTCTTAATTACATATAATAGTTTATAGCGTTCCAATTAATGACAAAAGTGCGTATTTTAAAAACAATCTGAATTGTATAGAATGGCCGGTAATTATTCTAAGAGCCGTTTTACACGTACGAGAATTCTTACAAAAATTATAACGAAAATTATGCTGAAAATTTTCGAAACAATTCGGTACAGAATCTTTGACGCCCGCAGCTACGTAGGACACAATCGTGTGCGTCTCACGTGTTTTACGTTGCGGGCGGTGAGCGCCCGTACGCACGCTCGCTTTGCCCGTCCAACTAGGACATAGCCTTAAGCCGCATCCAGACGACATGGCCAACATCAGCCAACGTTGATAAATGCATTAGCAACAAAATTTTTAATCAACGTTGGGCAAGTTTACCATTTGCACATTGCCTGTCCACATGGTTGGATTTGCTTGTCAAACTTCAAAGATAAAAAAGTTCAGCCAATGTATAGCGAATAGCTACCAACATTTGTTAAATTAAAAAGATATGGAGAACGAAGAATATGATACGGTTGTTGCAAGTGCTTGTGTAGTTCTTTCATGTGCACAGAAGATTGGCAAGAAATAATTATAATAATTTATGAATGCTTTCTTTCTGATCCCAAATAACTGGATATTTTTCATAAAGACTGAGGAATTTCAAAATTAACTGGTTATTCCATTCGGTTTCTGATGACGACATTTTTCTGGTCAAATGAAAAAAAAAAAAACCGAAAGCAGAAGATCCACTTTGCCACCAAGTTAGTATAACTCAACGCGCATAATACACAAAAATAAATAATATCCTAGAAATATCGTGTGCAAACTGTTCAAATCGTCTGAACGTAAAAACAATGATGACAAGTGAAGGCCAATGTTGGTTAAACTTTTTGATGTGTGTCGAAAAAACCGCCCTCATAGCGAATGCATTCCAATGCCAACATTGGCAATTGGTTGGCGTTCATTGGCCATGTATTTCGTCAACACGGTATGGAAAACTACCCAATAGCCAACACTGGCTAACGTTGGCCATGTCGTCTGGATCCGGTTTTAGATACGGAGTGGTGTGCGAATGCGTGCATTTCTGCCAGTGGCCAACATTCTGAACAATTTTTTTTAATGTTTCGTTTTCGAAGATGAAACACACACCGTTTATTACTTTTAATCACAAATTAAATGATCCCCACCATTTTGCTGACAAGAAGGACTACTATATTATAACCTGTGATTCAAAAAAAAACTTTCATCAAAATGAGGCGCGAAAAAAATTACGTATGTCTAAAGTTTGAAGTTGGAACTCTACCAAATCTTCAAATGTGTTATGTGTTAAATAAATTTACAAACCATCAATTATTTCATTATTTTTTGTCGGAAATCCATTAAAGTGCAACAATATTTAAATAAACGTAAATGAAAATAGAGTACAAAATTTTTATTCTACACAGTATACACTGAGAAAAATAGGACCAAAGAATACGTTTATATTAACAAGAATTCCGAACATTTTATTCGGATTCGCGTTAAAAACCGACTCAGCGTATTACTGCAAAATTAACACTATGTGGTTTGTTGTTTAGAATACTATTTCCTGTCATAATAAAATTTCTGGAGTAATTAACAAAAAGCCAGACATGACATTTTATTACTAATTTATTCAGAATAATATTTCATTATATGGTTTATTATTTTAACAATACGTATTATGTAGAATGATAATTTTACATTCTTAAACTTAAACAGTTTCATTGTGCTAAGAATCATGATTAATTTAGAATAAGATGGATCTTATAACATAACAGCATTATATTTTTACATTATACTTTTATTTTATCGATAAGAATGATGTTTTATCAAAATCGCAAAATTCCATTTTTCTCAGTGTATCATCAAAACCCTACTGGTGTCGGCTAAACGCCATCAATAGGGCTAAATTCCACTACAATAAAGTTAAATTAAATATAAAAGCAATAAAAAGAGGAACTAACAAAACTTACCAAAAATCTAGACAAGATTAGCAACATACAACAGCAAGTTAAAATTGATTAAAACATACATCAACATGTTAAAATTAAATTAAAACTGTTTCAGAACAAATATCAAGTGCTATTCACGGAGGTCTGAAGCGTATAAAATAGAGATGGAAAATTTTGAGTAGACTTTAGATTCAGCGATCTGAAGGAATTGTCGTTAAGATATTTAAAAATTTCTAAATGTTCTAAAAGATTTAATCTTATACCATGCTCACAGAAATTTAGGGGTGCAAAACCTTTTTCAGTAGAAAACTTATGTTTACGGATTTTTATTGTTTTTATTTTTAATTTAACTTTATTGTAGTGGATGGCGTCTAGCCGAAACTAGTAGGGTTTTGATGATATACTGTGTAGAATAAAAACATTTTGGATTCTATTTTGATTTACCTTTAATTATTTCATTGTTTCTAAAATATAGTCATATGTTATAAAGTATAGTCATAAGTTAGGTCTGTAACTTTTAAACGAAAAACCCTGTATAGTTGAAAATAATTTTAAATTATGCAAAATGGAAACGCATACATATAACTTCTATTAAGAAAGTGTTTTGTTAAAATGTATAGAAAAGGGCATTCGGAGGTTTGTATATGCATACTAGAATTTCATTTTCACCGCAGAATAAAATCTGAAGCAGAGAAACAGAAGGGTAAACATCACAAAATGAAAAGAAATGATTGTTAAAATGAAGTTTTTGGTGCAGGTTAATATTTGAATTGGCTGCTCTTAAGCTTTTAATCATAATAAATTAGTGCTCTTAATTTAAATGGTCTCGATCAACTTAAAGAGATTAAAATGACACTGAAATCCCCAATCAAATATGCAAAACTTTATACAAGTTCTGCAATTCCGAATTCCGTTTAGTATCTAAAGTAGGTTTAAAGTTAAAGGCTGCAGTTTGCGAAATAATCTTATGTAAATCTGTCGGAGCTTACGGCGAGAAAGAGACGCTAGAAAGTGGAACAGGGCGCGCTAGGTATACATCAGGCGAGCGAGAGAGATGCCCAACAATGGAAGATGAAGAATAGGAGGCATTTAGTAGTGAGTAAAGTTGTATTCCACCTGGTTGTTCCCAGATTATTTAAACGTTTCTTAATACAGGCCATTATTTAAGATCGCAACATGGTAATTAGAGTCGGACTGGGCTCCCTTGTTTTCGAGGAAACTTACATGAACAAATCAGGTACGATATATGTATGTATTTTCAAATTTATTTTAAGAGTTAAGATACTGTTTTGTTTCATAAAATTTAATATTAAATTGAAAGAAACGAGAAACTCTTTACTTTAGTAAATCATAACTAAATATTTATCAATGATCTGAAGTATTTGAAATACACAGATTAGGGCAATGTTTTTCAATCTTTCTAGCTTTGTGATTCCTAAAACCAAAACCTAAAGATAACCTAATACTATACAATTGTCATGCAAGTTATTCTCAGAAAAAATGTTTTCTTCTTAAAACAAAACGAGGTAAAGTAAGTTTCCAAGAAATAAAACATAGTTTGAGAAGATAAAATAGGAAGTAACTTCATCGTGAAAATGTATTGCTGTAGGCTAACAAAAATTGTACAAACTTAAATCATTGAGGTGAAAAAATGAACAAAAAGTGGTCATTAACATTGACAAAGAATTGCCCAAATTACATATCTTGAAATAAACACAAATTAATCAAGTTAACGAAAATCACTATTTACGATCGTCTAATTAAACAGTAGCTGCGGAATGTTAATGCCAAAAGATTAGAAGTGAACATTACTGTGAGGTCTTCTTCGATTAAATTCAGGCGTAACAGAAATTGTTAATACCAACAGATTAAATAAATTTATAATTAGAGTAGGCTGTGATTGTCATAGCATAGAGATACTAACGAATATAACATTTGAATAACAGTGAAATGATTTAAAACATTCGACTTGGAACACAAAATTTTTGTTAAGGCCGTTTTACACTACCCTATTTCTTCTACAAGATTTGGTTCAATTTCTTAAACAATTTAGGTAGTGTCTAGAGTACCGTCAGACGGGTGCTGATTGCGCTCCCGTTAGAAATTTTACGTCGTACAGTAACGTCATATTACGCCTGCACCTTGAAGCCAAACGGTGCTTTAATACAGTCCCGCTAATTATAATCGCAATGTACAGGTTTTATTTCAGTATTTATTCTATCCAGAGGCTTTATTTTAGGAGCTAGAGAAATTTTTTTATAAAACTAGTAAGCTTATATCCGTATTATGTTTTAGAGTTATCATGAAAAACAAAAGCACATCGCAAACTGGAAAGAAAGACACACAAAAGTTAAATTAAAAAAGATACAATGTTCTTTTAATGGAACATCCTGTATATTGTTCAATATAATAAAAGATCATTGTTTTCTGATTTCAAGAACATGTAATATGTTGGTATTTAGATGAGCCATTTGTGACATAATTGAGTATAAAAAAAATTAATATTAAAAAAATCGAGATATTATATGTTACAAGTTACAATTACTTGCATTTCATTATATAAGAAGTCCCTTAAATTTTAGTTCTGAATATTCTAGTGAAATTTGGCAGAATAGTTCTGAACCGCCTATACAGGCTGACCAAGTGCATAGGTAAGGTAACCATCCTTTTTATTTTTTTATGAATCAGTTAATTTTTGTAAGCGTACTGCACTGTAACAAATACTATGTAATAATGTTATGTACTTCTAAATTTCAAATAGAATGCCCTACTTATTTTCACATAATTTTGAAGTATGTATATGACATTATAAATCTAAAAACGTGCAACCCGTCAATTGTTACAGAAAATTAAATGTTTTATTTTTAAATCTAGAAGGATGTGAATCGATCAAAATTGTTTTCAATTGAACAAATAACAAAAATTCAAAATCGGTGTTATATTGTTTTATGGCTTTTTGCGCTAAATTCTTTTTCAAATAGAACCCCATGGGTAAGTTGGTTCCTTTCGGTAGAGAATTGTCTTCCAAAGTCCATAGATATAAAATACTTAATTAACACTTCTGTCATAAACTTATAACTTAACACTTCTGTTATCAACTTACAACTTAACACTGCTGTTACAGACTTAAGAAAATTAAAATTTTTGTTTTAAAAAGTAATTACCAGAATTGTTTCCTTTCAGGCCTAATGATTTTGTTTTTCAATTTTATTTACATTTGATACTATTTGATGTTATTTCCGGAAATATCGAATGTAACATTAGTTCAGATTATCATTGTATTGCACCTACAAAATTTCACTAGAATATTCTGAACTAAAATTTAAAGGATTTCCTGCACGTTGAAATGCAAGTTAATAATTATTATAGGTATCTTGTAACATAAAAAGTGCACAAATAAAAGTCAGATTAGAGTAGGCAGTGCAATGTCTGTCATTAAGTGAATTAATTCACGGATTGTCAAATTTAATTATTGGTTAAATAAAAAAACCACAGGCATACATTTTCTTTGCACCGCCTACTCTAATCTGATTTTTATTTGCTCACCGTTTATAATTTTATTGAAATTGATTCATAAAAACCTATAAGCATTGCCTATCTATAGATTCTCTATAAAAGTTCTTAAAATGATCGATCGATCATTCAAACATATCTTTTAAGTCAAAGATTGCTATAGTAATTAAGAGATATAAATTCTAGGTGTTTCAAAATAGTTGTTCTATAGCGTAATTTCTCCTAGGTATTTATGAACGCATTATACATAGAACATTTTTTAGATTTTAGACCAGTTTTAGACAATCGCAATAATCTAGCAAACATATATTTCAACTTGTCAAATTTGATACAACGAAATTTCTACCAAAGCAGACAAAATGGACGACATTTCTGAAATTTTAGACAATTCTGGTCTGAATCGGTAATCCAAAATTTACTGGGGCGATTTTTCGAATATTTGTGAACAGTTAATTTCCAGGAGTAACACCAAACCTGATCTATTAAACTCAGAATTTATGTACTACAGTGCGGTGCTCAAAGTAGTGGCGCCCGCTCTTTCCAGTGATGGTGATAGACAACAGATTTTACCTTGGATTCAAAAATTGTTTAGACCCGAGTATCACAGCTCCCAGTTTCGAGAAAAGAGGAACAAGTACTTTAGTCTTACCCGTATCCACAAGTTCGTCGTAATCGTTTTGATTTACCTTGTAGGTATTTACTGTATTTAACTCTCACTCTTCTGAATGATGAGCTCTACGGATTATTTCTAACACCTCCTCCAACCGGGGCTCTTCCTGAGTTAACCGAATTGGAACATGAACGCGCTGTGGCCGCCGAATGGGAGGTAGACACTATGTGGGCTGAAATTTTAAACAATTTGCCAGAAAACTTTAAGAAACTTGAATGTTCAGTGCATGAAAATCCCGAAGAGTGCAATGAAGATCATAGTTTGGATACTGTAAGTGCTAAGTGGTTATCTTTAACAGTTCGGTACCATTTTTGGTGTCTCTTGTTTCATAGTTTCACTTTTGCTTTCATTTTTGTGTCAAATCCTTAAGCACCTCCTCATATCATCTCCCTTGGGCATTTTTTTAGTTTTCCTTCCGGTCTGTTTACATTTTTCGTGCTTTTATAGTGTTTGTCATCCTATTCAGTTACCTTAATCTTCTTATCCTGCGGCCTTTGTACCTACAAACCAAATTCAGTACATTTCACACTACTTTACTCTAAACTATGCAATTAATTTTCTTTGTTTTCACTTAAATTTTTTTTTACATTTTTAGTGTAAGAGATGATATGATGGTTACTAAATTTCGTACAATTATTTTGTAAATATGGGCACGTTTCAGAAATAGTTATTTTTTCTAGATTTTGGATCAAGAATTTCAGTTCCTGTTATTCTTAGCGAAACCATACGCAGCTTTATTACAAGGAAGATACGAGAGTACCAGAGTAGCAACGTGGTTGCAAACTCTATGCACAATACACGGCAGTTCCTGTTCTAGCATGCGAGGAATTCGTAATGATTACATCATGGCTCTTCTAGGGTAACCTTCTGTTTTGCAAAATGTTAGTAGTTGAAATGGTGTAATTTTCTCACAGTTATCTTCACGACCTTCGACTGATCGGACCATTCGGTGAATATCCTCCTTGGAGAACACTCCCACCTCTGGCGGAAGCAGCGAAATTGGCTGCAGAAACAAAGCCGCTCACGGACCCCGCAGGACCAGAAGCTACTGAGTTTATAGCTGCTCAACCTATTCCACAAGAAGGTGCTTTTTGTTACATTGCAATTACAGGAGATCTCATTAAGAGTAGTTTCGGTCCTGCCACATAATAACGAGATTGTTGTATCACATTTGAAATAAATTATTGTTAATTTCGTTAAAAAAAAGCGTTATTTATCAGAAATATCAAGTGAATCAATTTAAAGTCATCTTCAGAAGGCCATGGTATTAAAAAACACCTGTTAGCAAGACATGATTTGTAATTCCATGGCCTTTTGAAGATGACTTTAAATTGAATCACTTGACACTTCTAATTACCGTTACCTATATCATATGCCTATAGTATATTACTTAAGGAGAGTTGTAAATAGCATATTACGCACGCATGGAAAAATTGCGCACGAGCCGCGCAGTGGCGAGTGCAAGTAATTCCCACAAGTGTGTAGATGCTTTATAGTTCAAATTTTGTACTATACTTTATCTACGAGTACAAAAATTACCTTATTATTCAGCAGTTTTTTAGCTTATGAGCTTTTTCTGTCTGTGGAAATTCGTATTGGCTTGGCAAAACATTTTAAAGACACTGGACGTATTCAGCTAAACAGCCGAAAACTGAAATTCAAAATTTTTAAGTTTAAATAAAATTACTTCAGGATTACTCATGAAATAATTTCTCGCTTTCGTTACTAATATAAACAATTTCAAGCGATAAGGAGAGCAAGCGACAAATTTTAGCCAAAATACTCACTCTTCTTACGGTAAGTAGCCGTTAAGATATACGTAAACATAAATAAGCCACGCGATAAAGACTCTGACGGCCTGAAAACCTCACGCACGCACGGTAGTGGAGCCAAAATATCCAAAATATCTCGTAATCCCTTGAGGGTAGGCAACTTAAGTCACTTCAGTGATTTAAATGAGGGAGACCAAATGGGAGACTCGCATAAATGCTGCCACCTGGCAGTCGCAAATTACAAAAGGGGCTCGTGTTTTGAAAGTGTAAACAATACGGTTCCATAAGGAGAAAAAAAAAACAAATTAATTAATGTTCACCGAGTCATTTTCGCGATCGGTTGTGTTTCAAATTTTTACATTTACATTCATGTTATTTTTATATATTTTTATACCACGTGTCCACCGAGTGTGGTTTTCTTTTGTGGCGTTTAAACCATTTAATAAAGAAAAAATGTCAAACACTATCATCCTCTAATAAAAAAAAAAACTATATATTAAATTTGTTTGCAATTACACAGGCTGCTCATTTTACAAGTGTCAGCAAGTACTTTTAATATTTCAAAAGGAATGCTCTATATATTATTACGAATTTTGATAGATCTATCAATTTGGAAAATATTTTATTAACATATTTCTATACCTAAACCTAATATTTACCCAGATAAATGCCGTCAACGAGGAAACATCTTAAATGCAGGCCCTTATTAAATTGCTTCTTACTTACTTAATTGAAGTCTTCATTATGAGTTATTAGCGTGTAATTACACATGCTTTAAGCTAAGTAATACTATATTAAACAAACCTGAAGACTACGCAGATTGTTGGTGGCTGGCAGTTCTTTCTGCTGAATTTAGAAGTGAAATATTTCAAGTTTTTCTTATGGAACATCCCGTATGTAAAATCATCGACCGATAGAGAATTAAATTTGCTTTTTTTCCCAAACAAAGTCCTATACCTAAAACCTACGGTTTGTGAGATAATTCTGGTTTTTACTTTGCTTCATGATTTTTGTCATTTTTAGGGTGCTATGAATGTCAAAAAATTGCCTTCTAGCTTCTAAAATTTACATTCAACGATTTCCTGGCAGAAGACAGCCATATGCAAATTTTTCGTAAATTAAAGGAAAGATTTGAAAGACCAGGCAGTGTTGCAAATGTTATTTCTAATAATATTAATTTACCGGGCACCCTAAAAATGACAAAAATCACGAAGTAAAATGAAAACCAGAATTATCTCACAAACCGTAGGTTTTAGGATAGGACTTTGTTTGGGAAAAAGATAGCAAATTTAATTCTACATTGGTCGCTGATTTTACTTACGGGGTGTTCCATAAGAAAAACTTGAAATATTTCACTTCTAAATTCAGCTGAAAGAACTGCCAACCACCAACAATCTGCGTAGTCTTCAGGTTTGTTTAATAAAGTATTACTTAGCTTAAAGCATGTGTAATTACACTTTAATAACTTAATTCACTTGTACAGTTTCATAAGCACGGAAGAACCTCCTTCCGATTTCTTAATAAATAACCATGTAACTAAAATAAGCATTAATATTTTTTTTTATTATAAAGATGGGAAAGGAGAAATTATTAAACGCCCAAAAAGTGCCTATTTCTTAGACATTAACTACCTATTTGTCTGCCTAATTCTTTTTAAGTGCTTAAAAATTCGGGCTTTGGTTATTATTCGTCGTTTAATACAGATATAATAACAGCGATTTAAGTAACAATATCGCAAACTCAGAAACTAGACATGATGTAACGAAATTGTCGATATTTTTGATTTTAACACACTGCAATATCCGGTAGCTATAAAAATAATGTTTAAAATTGTCGTCTAATGCAATCAAAGGTATGATATGGAGAATGATTTTTTCTCTCAATTGTTACAGTTCATTTTTCATTTCTGTTTCGAATACACCCTGTATATGCATTGTCACTGCTCAGTTTTCATTACTGTTCCGAACACGCTCTGTATAGGCGAAATTCGACGTGCCGAATGGTTTCTTGGAAACGCGTCGTTGCACACATTGCAGTCAGTGTAGGAATAACCGTATTCCGCCGGTGTAATTTTACGTAAAATTTCGTTTAACATATTTCCATTAACAGGTCCTTCGTGTAATTAAACCAAATTCATTTTATATTGACAATATATCCTTATTTTGGGGGCAAATCGCGCGTATGGGAATAATTAGATAAACTTTTAACGAAGTTCTACTTCTGGACGCGTATTACTCGTGCTCTTTGCCCTTTTAGCTGATTGGTTCTCCCTGTTGCTAGGAAAATTCCGCCAATGGTAAAATTGAACGTGTCTCTCTCTCGTAGTCTTCTTTTCTTTTCCGCCGATCGAGAAGTACGCCGTCGTTTCATTAAAGTTTCATTCGTTTCCTGGGCCGCACGTTCTTTTGTTTATTGCTTAGGTGTGCCCGTTTCACCAAAGAGGGTGAAAAGTGCATGTGAACGGCTTTTGCCGAATCTGTTTGGCCCAGTTGGAAACGGGAAAGTCACATCTATACTGCGATTTATGGCAGTCCGGGTGATAATCCGGGTAAGTCAATACGAATTGTGTTTCCCGATTTGGCCCTTACGTTCGCTTTCTTTTTCGCTTATAGGCTTTTATCGTGGGCTTTTAGCAAGAGTTAGTTTTGTGGGATTACGTTTTTCCGGATGGTGCAGGTGCACTGCGAATTGCGACATTGAAAGTTCCCTCCCTCGCCTCTACGCGGCAGTCGGCACACTTCAAAGGGGCCGCGGCGGCATTTCCACAAAGACGCCGACAAACTAATCGGACACCAACGGAATAAAGGTCGGAGCGTTATAATTTTTTTTATAGTTTTGAGCGTTAATTCGCGATTTGAGTTGCCGATTCTTTTCTTTGATTTTGCCGCAATTAAACATGCATCTTATTGCGTACACTCCGGTGTAAATTTTAAACCAGATATAAGTAGACGAACGTTATCACGTACAGTTGTACATCGTACACGTACAACTGGTGATTGTAATCTCTTGTATTATTTACGATTTAAATATGTTGTAAACTAATTATTTTTTTTTGTTGTTGTCTGTGTACTACTTATTTGCTTATATTTTTTTTATATTTGATTAAATTAACGTGTTCTGGATGTAGCGGGTTTTCTTAATTTTCATTTCCTCCTCATTTTCAAAAAAATTAAGTGGCGCCTATTTTTGGTTTTGGCCTTCGCGTTTTGGAATTGAACCCCCCCCCCCCCCCCCGTCCCATTGCAGCTGGCTGGCAACATCGGAAAATTTCAACCCGATGTGAAACTACTACCTATCTTCGCAGGTAGGTAGCACAATTTCTTGAGCAGAATATTCAAAATACAGAAATTAATCCTAAAGGTGGCCACACACGATCCAGCTATGCAGTACGACAGTGTTGAATGATAAAGTATGATTCTGTCGAAAGTTGAACGAGTCTACTCACCATACTGCGCCGCAATATGAACTTTTCCTTTAAATGTAATAAACGTAAAATAATTGGTTATCTATCGAAGCGTTTCAGAATTCACCGGTTTCTGTCATTTCCACCTTTCAAAATTAACCGGTAAGAGAGTGGTTATGCTACCGGTGAGGAACCACACTCACCGGGTTTTAAAAGTGGTGGATTGTTTATAACCTAACTTTTTGCAAATCTGTATATTCCCCATGTTGTGACAAATTAAGTTATAACATTTTCAACTTCAATAAGTAAGTAAGTAAGTAATTTCTATTCCAATTAAATTGTTTATAGTAGTAGTGACAGGGGGATTCATATTTCACAGAGGTTAGAAATTTCGTTCATTGATTGTATTGTTTCAAATTTCACTGTTGATCCGATTCACTTCGGAAATTGGTCAGCTTTTCACCGGTAAAATTTTTCGGTGTAAATTTGGTGAATTCTGAAAATGGGGTTAATTTCGATGTCCCTCTGGAATAATGGCACAACTCAAAAACTTAAATGTTCAGGGAAGCAATTTAAAAAATTTCATATCTATACCGTTTTACGCTGAAATAAGCTTTTCTACTTGTGTGCTGTGTAGCGGTTCAGTATGTAAATAACGATGTGACGTTTTGTCACCTAAAATATACTTGCAAAAGGAGTATAATACGCGCAATATCTCAAAAGGAGCAATTTTTGAGTTGTGCCGTTATTCCAGAGGGCCATCGATTTGATGTCAGTTTAACAAACGCCAAATTGTGACAATTCAAACCCGATAGATCAACGTAACAGATTTGAAAAGTAACCCAGCCAAAATTAAAAGTGAAGGGAAACGTTTTACAATTTGTGTATGTAAATTTGGACGGGAATACAGCTCGTGATGAAAAGAAAATATCACAACATTTCCTAATTCAGAGTAACCTTAAAATCTAAATCGACATGACAATGGGTCTGATGAATAAAATGTAGCAAATGCTTTTACTTTAAAATTATTAAAAATATTATCCATTCACGTTCTTTTTGCATTCTAGTAGGCCATGTTTTTTTTTTCGTTAAGTTACGTACATGAATTTTGATAGAACTCAGAATGTGACAAATATAGAATTCTGACACTTTAATGTCAGACCCATCGACTATATTGCTTCTTATACTCTACGATGACATGAAGAAAGTAAAATAATTGCATTAAAACAAATAATTACTTGTGACTTGTGTAATACTAAGTCAAAATAATAAAAATCATCAATGTTTTGCGGTGTCAGTTTTCAAAAATATAACCATCAAATTAAAATGGAACATATTCAAGTCAAACTACTGAGTAACGTGGTTATTGGAGTTATCGGTTATGGGGTTATAGGATTATGGGGTTAGAGGGTTCGGGGTTAAATGTATAGGGTTATAAGGTTAGTGTGGGTGCACAGATCCCTTTAGAGGATCGTTGTGTGTAATAGGACTTGACAGCTTGGGTTATAGGGTTATATGGAGTTATTGGTAAAACCTGACGTGATGCAGTTAAATGGATCGCGGATTCGGATTCAGCGATCCCGAAAACATGTAGTAGACATAGTCTGACTTCCAGATCTGAAAAACAATTTTTTTTTGTGGGGCTGTGTATCCATTCACGTTCTTTTTACATTCAGAGTAGGCCCTGTTAGGGTGACATTTTTATTGGTACCTCCAAGTGAATATGTTCCATTTTAATTTGATGGTTATATTTTTGAAAACTGACACCGCAAAACATTGATGATTTTATTGCTTTGAGCTCTAAGTAAAAGCATTTGCTTCTATTGGAGCAAAAGGTTCATAATTATGAATAAAACTCATTTCATGAATAAAACTGAGCATTTACTAACACTTAAAGCATTTGCTTCAAAAAATGTGAAGGTAGCTCAGTATTAAACTTCGGTTTGTTAGCGGGTTGCCTTTACTTGATTAGTAATAAGTAAAGGCAATCCGCTTACTTGATTAAAAAAAAAAAAATTAAATTTTTTAAATAATTCTTTTTTAGATATGGGTTGTGATACACGGTTGAAACGAGAAAAAAAAATGCTATTTAATCGTACAAAAATTCAATATGGCGTCCATTTAAAATAAGAAAGTTGCTATCAATATCTTGACAGCCGCCATCTTGAATTTTATTTTGACTGTATTTTCAGCTGTATTTTATCAAACATAGTAACTTTTATATGAAACATTTTTTCATATTTTTATAATTGCGAAGTTATTGGACATTAAAGAAAATAGCGATTTTCAGTTTTTCTGCGATAATATCTGAGCTATTCGGAATTTTAAAATTTTCTCAACGGAATCTGAATCAGCACATAAAACTGCAAAATATTGCCCATTTAACCAAATCTCTATCTTCACTAATAAGAAAGTTACCCATGGTAGCCTACTCAATCTGGGACACACTGTATGTAATAAATAATTAAAATGGTGATAAGAGTACTTGCGAATTTTAAAAATTTCATTTAACGACCGGTTTCCATAAATTTATATTCTTGAGGCTGCTTTCGCTAAAAATTTCTGTATTCTTTCTTCTCTCCAATCATAGTAGTTTTCAATTTTAATATGTATTTTATTTTTGACGATAGCAGCCTGAAGAAGATAAATTTTTCGAAACCGATCGCTATATTAAATTTTCAAAATTAGCAAGCTCTTAATCAACAAGATTTATAATAATGTTTTTGCTAAAAAAAAATTAATCTTCATATTTATTAGAACTTATTTTGTTTCATTATCATTTTTATAATAATGCGTGAATAAACGATAAATACTGCGATGGGTCGCTGAATTACGTTTTAGCACGGAGAAGTTCTTACGTGTTGAAAAGAAGCAAAAGCTAGTGCTCTGAAGCATTTTCTATAGAGTCTAAGCAAAAGATTATTCATATAAATCGAGACAAATGCTTTTACTATTACCTTTTCCTACTGAGCATTTGCTTTTGCTTTTGCCTTTTACTTTAAGCAATTGCTTCATTTTTATTCACCAGACCCATTTATTGTCAAAATTTAGTTATACACATGAGTACTACAGTCTCACTAGACTTTCACGATATACTACGATGGTAAATAGATAAGGAATGGATTATAGGTTTTCAACAGACTTCAGTCGGTTAAAAATTAATTGATTACATGGACGTACTTACTTTGAGCAATATAATAGTAGGTACGTGATCTGCCAATCCATACATTTTAAAATATTCAACTCGTCACTCGTCCGATGAAAATGATTTCGGGGGCGAAAACACAAAAGGATAACAGCACACCGAAAGATGAAATTATGTACTGGTCGATAAAATAAATTAAATTGAAAAGGCTTTATGTAAAATTCGACGAACTGAAAAATTAATTGATGCATTTGAATTGTTCCAATTCCATCGGCGTGGTAAATAAAGTAGAAAATAAACGAATTGATGATATAAACACGCTGGAGGTATATAAATTCATCCAGTTGCAAAAAATTTACATGAAATGCATTTTACTTAACCTAATGGGGTGGCGGAGAGCGTTTGTATTATAAATTCAGTGGCGCAGTTATATGTCATAAAATATTATAGACTTGCTTTTTGAACAGTCTGCTATTCATTTTAAAAAAGAAACACTAAGGAATTCTATAAAAAATGTAAATAAATACATACAAATTATTAATATATAACTTTGTTGTTGTTTTAATTATTCAATATGTAACATTAATTGTTTTTAATAAAGTAATATACTGTATAATAATACCAAAACATTAATACCTACTGCCATTTTCCAAAATGTACCAGAAAATCTGATACAACTCTACACATTTTTGACTTATTGTATTAGTTTGAATGTATCTTCAAGCACTTAATTTTGCTTGTTCTATGATAACATAAAAAGACATAGAAATAAACAAACGGACGAATTTTTTAACAATACTTAATTCCTCATATTTACATTAGAACATATTACATGTCCCAGGTTCTTTTGTCGGGCAAACAGACGAAAGAAATTGAAGAAATTTTGCTGATTAGGGAACTAAGATCAGTTTTTAACTTTGAAGCTGAAAATATTACAGATAAATTATTTAACTTTCAAAGTACATAGTTAACCATGAAATTTTGTGTAAAACTTCGTTTCCATTAAATATATTTTTTTTAAATTTTGACAATATGTAGACTGGTTGACAAAAGTACGTCTGTGCGAAACTGAACCTTTAATTAAGTTCAGTTTCGCAGTTTCAGTTTTTTCAGCTTTTCGGAAGGATACTTTTATCAACCAGTAAAAGTACATATACAGCTTGTTTCAAACACTATGTATCACTATGTGCATGTAGGGTAAGTGAGGTGAATGACGGCCCCCTAAGGTTTTTTAGAAATTGCTGGTCAGAATTTTTTGTTTTTCGTTTTATTACTAAATCGATCTAATAAAAAAGTTTGGGCTATTAATATGTAATGTATTTATTATAAAAAATTACAAAAGTAAAAACTTTCTGATAAAAAAACAAAATAATAGTTTACCGGCCGGTATTACCGGTATTACCGGTATTACCATCTAGATGGGAGCAATCCGGCCGGATGACAGCATTACTTCGTTTAAAATAGAAAAGTTTTTTGTCATAAAATAAAGTTAAGTAAAAGAGGTTTCAATTACTTTTAAATATTTTTTGGAAAAATGATACTAATTCTCATCACAATAATCACAAATAAAACGCTTTTTTTAATTTGTGCAATCTTTATGTGCCCATTGTCCACAAACAACATAACTCAACATGTTTTTTTATTGTTGCATTGCGCTTAATTAATTCACATTGTTGAAACATACTTTCATGAATACCTAGGTAACAGTTGCAAATTAATTCTATGTTCATAACGCCTTTTTTGTTTATTTTGGTCCCCTGAATACATTTTCCAAATACAGGTAGTTCCTCACGAAACACCCGAAATGCAATATTTGGAATCTGCATACGACATTGGTTTTGGTGTAATATTGACAGGCCAACATTACCCCCAAACCATTGGCCGTCATTACCCTCATATGTAAAGTATAGAATATGAATCGACTGTACTTGCGTAGAATAAGATATGAAAGTTCTACGTTTAGAAATCGAAACTACATAAAATTCTGTACTAAATAAAACTAGGAAGATTTACTATTCGTTAAAATTGCAAAAGATATAAACCTTTGAAATCTGTCATATGTAATAACAAACAACGTTAAAACTAATCTTAATATCTAACTGCTTTTCACTTGCCTCTATGTGGCTGACATTGCTACCAACTGTTTAATATGCAATGTTGAAGCTCTATTGTGACGCACGATTTTCAAAAATGTTTTCATATTAGAAATATCAGGTGGTGGTATTACCCCAGGTGCCGCTATTCACCACATTTACCCTACAGACACTTTCAAATAAAAACGTTACGCCAAAGAATCTTATTTCTGCAATGCAGAAAAAATAAATAGATACTGAATATCGCTAAGAATTTCGTACAAAATTATCTGAACTCTCTCTGTATTCCTTGAAATAGACTTTATAGACATGATACGCTACTTTGTAGATGTTCATTCCGCAATGCAATTTCTGTCATTTACTTCTATTAAATTATAATTGAGGCGGTCAGAAGCAAAGCAACTTTTGTGATTTTGAGAACAAGTGGTTCAAAGTTAAATTTGTAAAGAAAAATCACAAATAAAAATTAATGAGATAAATAGTATATTGATTTACAAGTTTAGAAAAGTGACAGTTTTCCAGTGAGTGTAAATGTTTGAATTCACGAGTGGATCAAATTTACACGAACATGAAAATTAACTTTTTTAACGTATGGATCATGCTATTTCTTCGTGTAGTTGACGAAAATAACGCTAAAATTATGAGAATGTCGACGAATAATAATAATAATACATCAAGGTATGTCAAGCATTTGTTGACATAGTAACAAAACATCAATCTGTGACATCAATCAATCAATCTTCGACCTCTAATATGTCAAAATGAATGAAAAAAGTTGTTGCTAACGGAAACGTGAAGAAAAGTGTTGCTAACAAGACAAGTCTCACATTTATTCACGAATAATGATTAAACATTGTGTCACTTTTCTGTCAACTACACGAAAAAATACTTTACTTTCTAATATCTTTTTATGATTGTTTCTAAAAATTTGATAAATTTTTAAATTTACGTCATTCTTAGATTCACATCATTCAAAATTTTATGATATCATCGTAAAGAGCTTAAAAAAGTGCCTCAAAACAAGTTTATAGACACCGAATCCACACGAAAATTAATGAAAACGAAAATACTTTTTAAATTATATTAAAAAAGAAACATTTACTACGTGATGTAATTGGATTTGTGATGATAAGCCACAATCAAGCGGATGGTTGATACAAAATTTTAATCCTGATAATATAATAATCTTGAAGTTTATTCTTATTGCGCAGATTAGATATTAATTCAGGTCCAATTAAATTGGTCTGATAAGATACAAATTTGAAATGTTACCTGAATTACGTATTCCAAGGTAAAATTAAATAAATTTTCGTACAGTGATAAAATGATTTGTTACAAAACACAAAACTTTAATTAACTTTAATTTATTTTCTCTAGGAATGAAGAAAATCTTATACAATTTGATATATCCTCATTATTTTATTGTAGTTGTACATAAAATAGATCCTTTTTGCTTCAACTGCCAATACCTTTCGTAAATTTAACCAAATGCGCTACTTTCTTTGTTATTCACTCATTTCAAAAAATAAAATAAATAAAATTCCATTCCAGTTGGCGCGCAGTGTATTTTTAAACTACTAGAAAACTTCATTTGCTTTTTCCTTCCTTTCCTTGTTTATTTAAATGACTTTTTTGACATTTCAAGAAATATTCTTTTCAAATATTTTATTTCAGATAAAAATATTGTAGAAGTAATAAAAAAAAGTCGTTTCCTCATATTCGACTAATATTAAATCTTTACTTGCGACATTGCATAATTAGGTGAGTTCTTTTAAATTTGTTAAACGTATACAGGACGTTCACTGACTCAATAATTAGTTACACATATTTCCTTCTTTAAATAAAAGTCATAGATCCATGCTGTTAATCGAAAAGAAATATCAAGTCATATTTAGGTAATAATAGTATCTTATTATACGAGTGCATAAGAAAGCCTTTAAAGCACGAGCGACGGGTTTAAAAGCGCCACGCGAAGCGGAGCGCTTTTAACGGCGCAAGTGCTTTAAAGGCTCTTATGCACATGTATTATACGATATTTTTTATTATACCTGCGCTAAAATGTGAAAATTTGAATGACATTAAATGACAATTTAAATTCATTTTGTAAAGTTACCTGTGGATCGCATTTTGAATTGTTAACGTGGAGATTGTATGTATTGTTTCCTAGGCAACTTTAAAACACGACGTGCTTTAATCGCTCTTTCTCGCACGCTTTTTAGTTTTAAAAACAGAGATTTTCATGCAGGTATAATAAAAATAATTTTCTATTCTGTGATAATTTAATTATTTAATCTCAAATATTTTATACGTTCTTTTCAGTTTTAGATAAAATCTGCGCACATATAATATACTCTTTCATCAATTGTATTAAAAGTTATCAACTTATCACCAGCACGTAAATGTCTGAAACCACATAACTTATCATATGCAGATATCACTGCATCTTCAGGAAATGGGAAAAGATGGGATAAAAAACTCATGGAAACACAAAAATTTGAGGCACGAACTGCACGAGTTGCATAAAAAAAATTGTTGCAGCGAACTTGTTTTGTTTTATTAACTATCACGAATGTAGATGCTAATTAATATTTATTCAAAAGTTTCCTTGAAGCGCTTGAATAACCACAACTAATTACATTTTACACTCTAAAACGACTGTGCTAATAAACGGGGCTGTATTTCTGTTTGTTTTGTATACCACAATTTTATACAAAGTGAGTTTTTCTATTACAAGCAACTTGTTAACTTTGACGCAATAATATATTACAAGGAGCAACCTATTTGTTCAACCTTCTAAAGACAGCTTTTGCCAATTCGAATGATGTATAGACGCGAGAAAGAAAAAATAGTTATCAGTGTCATTCAAAAATTTAATGGAATCGTCACAAATTAAAATATCTTCTTCTCGGATGTGTTAAGTTTTAATCACTCTGAAAAATGTATTAGTTTTGTTATTATCCCTGCAATAAAAACTTCAGAAAAAAATAAAAAAGAAAATTACGTTTTCTTGTTTTTTGGAAAAATTTCAAAAACCACAAATGGTAGAAGATTTTTCAGAACGGATTATTATTCAGCAGCAAAATATGCAACTTTGCCTCAATTTAACCGACTTCGCATCTCTTACCGTTTCCGAGATCCCAATGGTGAGCCTCGAATTTGTAACAACCTGTATAAACAACTTGTTCGCGATAGACAAAGAAGTGAGCCAGAACTGATTTTTTACATACGTTATCAAATCGTTTAAAAAACGATCGTGGCAAGTCGTCTTTTGTGGACTTTAGAATGCTCTTTTTTCTGGAAAAACTCTAACAGAGACATGGTCAGTGACACAGATTCTTCTTGTGTGTTTTATAAACAGTCTATCTCTAATCTTAAATTAGTAATTCAGTGCGCATTATCTACTGTCATCCTTTGTGCGACGATATGACTAACAAGCCTGGCCTTCCTATGAAGAAAGCTACGTGGAAATATATTAACTGTGACATAGGTCCTTTGAGACCTTCTGTAGAAGTTACTGCAGAGCACGCGTCATCTCAAGCATGCAAAGGTAGTCAAGACTCTGCTGCTGCCCTTGTCAAAGATGTAAAGTTGTGAAATTAACTAAAATTGTCAGATCAAATTTATAATTTGCAAAACAAATTGGAACAATCTGTTAAATGTTAACAGCACATGTTAAAGCACGAAATTAAAACACAAATTAAGATTGATCAAGTCATCAATGGAAACAGAGACCTAAGAAGCGAAATTGCTGGTCTAATTGTTGACTTAATAATAGTGTCTGAATATGCACCAGCAGACAATACATATGCCGCTTAAGTTAAAAATAACACCAAGAGGCTAGTTGTTATTATAAAATCTAAAAACACTGAACAAAAATGCATGGAAACTAAAACAGTAGTCAGAAGTTACATTGATCCAAAAGATCTGAAAATATCTTGGGTTCATAATATCTCTAAGGGTGGTCTGGTTAGTGGAACGCAAGAGTGCAGATGCACGTACTGCATTAGGAGAGTATATTGTTCAAAAGCTAGGAGACAAATAGGTACGAAGTAAAAATTTCGGATTAGAAGTGCCCCAAGTTAAAAATATAGGCCTCAAAGAGAAATTATCCGCTGATGAGATAGTCCACTTCATACGCAAATTGAATTTATTCACCATAATGCCCATATAAAAGTATTATACATCGGCAAACCGAAACGTTCATCTCGTTGTCGTTACTACGCACTCGCTAAAGTTGATAGATTAACATTTAAGAACTGGATACATAGATATCTTTCCAGCGATAGAAAGACAGATTTTAAATTTCGCGCCAATCTAAAAAAGGTCAATATTACTAACAGACACAGTCCAAATTGTCAATCATTCATGCTTTTAAGTCGGCTATTCGGAAAACAACTCGCACCTTGTATTTCTACGCCATGAAATACCGGCAGATATACAATGTTTTGGCGCATTGAAATTTATAATCTGTCATGAATCTGTCTTTCTATCGCTGGAAATACTATATGAGATCACTAAGCTGTTACAAGTGTTGTGGCTTCAAACAAAACTACTGATTGTAAGAAAGTGTACATATTGCTGCGTTATTGGTTGTTGTTAAATTCGATTTTGTTTCTACGTCATAACGTACATATTTGTGCGAAAACATAAAACTCTAGAGATTCAGGGCGTAAACTTTTTTCTTTTGTCAAAATCTACGAACGTTTTTGCGTTCTTTATTATTATTATTATTATTATTATTATTATATTATTATTATTATTAATTATTTAAAAATAACTCGGGTCAACTTAAAATTCTTTACTAACAATTTCAGTAGTGACACAGTAGTGACTGTTTGTTTTAGCTAAATTTAATTTAATTTAGCTGAATCTAAGTTCTGTAATGGTCATTTGTTTAAATAGTGATAATAATAAATACAAAAATCTTGTTACTACAATTTTTAAAATCTCAAAACTAAAATAACATAGCAATATATCCAATTTGTGCTGGACAAGATGAAGTCTCAGAATACGCCTCATGCGGTTTGGGAAGAGACTTGTTTATCGGAAGAAATTTGACACTGATAAACAAAATGTGTGAAATAATTGATTTGGTGAGATCTCACAATTTCAAAATTTTTGGAATCCGGAAACTGGCATTACCCATTTATAAAATTTTTATAAATATATTAGAGATGCGCGACTTCGACTAAATAGTCGATAATAGTCGACTTATACCTTTAGTCGAGTTAGTCGACTTACATTTTGTCAAAGTCGATTAATTGGTCTTTTTGCATGCGTTTTAAAATAGTAATGTTTATATTATTCTGATCTAATCGTGGGAAACTGAGGAGGGTAGTTGTCGATCGCGTAGACAGACTTGTTTTTGTTAGTCTCGTTCGTTGATTAGCGGGTGCACTTATTTTTAAAGTTTGTATTGTGTATAATAATAACTAAGTTAATTTAATTTTAAAATCTGCGATTTTGTGCATGCGTAGTGCCTCGCAAAATGAATAAAAAATCAAAAGTGTGGGACCATTTTACTAAAAGTGCCGATGCAAAAACAGTCACATGTAATGTGTGCAAAAAAACCTATAAATTTTGTAGAAATACAACTGTTATGCAGTACCATTTAAAAACTTCGCATTCTTCTCAATATTTTGACTCGGAAACTCCTGTTGACATCGAAATGTTATCACCTACACAAGAGCGAGAGTAATATTAATTTTAGAGCTTCAACATCACAAGTACCGCTAACTTCACCCTCAAACCTAGAAGAATCAAGAATTAAAAGAAAAAGACAGCTTCGCTTAAAATTTTCATCACCAGACCTTAATCAAAAATGTATTAATGATATTGACAAAGAATTAATCTCCATGATAACTAAAGACTTTCAGCCTTTGTCAATAGTAGAAAATGTAGGATTTAAAAATTTTGTGAAAATATTAAATTCCAGATACACATTACCCAATAGGAAAAAGTTGCCAAATATCTATGAAGACGTGAGATCAAAAATCAAAGGAATACTCCAAAATAATTTTTAATTTTGCCGTAACAACGGACTATTGGCAGTCGCAAAATACTAAATCATATCTAAGCTTAACAGCGCATTATATTAAAGATTTTAAATTATGTTCTTCAGTAATAGCAACCCACGAGGTTCAAGTGGCTCACAGCGCGTCTAACACGGCGACCGTATTGACAAAAATATTGAACGAATGGGAAATTTTAGAAAAAATCGTTGCTGTAGTGACTGATAACGCTTCTAATATGAAAAAAGCTGTGATAGAAAATTTACAAAAGGAACATCATCCATGTGTAGCTCATACTCTTAATTTAACAGTAAATGAAGCGCTATCTACGAGTAATAGTTTATGTACTTTACTAAGTAAATGCAGAAATATTATTAGTTATTTCAAGCACAGTGTTAAATCTTCTAATAAATTAAGGGAGCAACAGAAGCAAATGAATTTGCCTCAACTATCATTGAAAAAGGATGTCTCTACTCGATGGAATTCCATTTTCGTTATGCTAGAGCGTCTATTAGTTTTTAAGGAACCTCTATCGTTAGCAATAACGGAATTAACATCAGAACGAGCTCCGGATAATCTTTCTGGCACAGAATGGGCCATTTTAAGAGATGTATTACTTATCTTAAAAAAAATTACGTCAAATTCTTTAAAATATTTTTGCATTATATATATAATCTAATATTATAAATTATTATATAGTTTTTAAGTGTAATTTTATATATAACTTGGAAATGCCTTTTTAAAAGGCGAAACCGGTCGTTATAATAATAAAAAACATTGTGCCACAAGAATAGCATTTAATTTACCAATATTAAATTATGGCTACAAACAGCAGGAATAACTTCATCAATTATATCTTAAAACCTTTTGTACAGTTAACTGAAGAATTTAGTGGAGAAAAATATGTAACTATGTCCAGTGTTATTCCCCTAATTTGTGGATTACAAAGATCATTAAAAGATCTTTGTGTCAACAGAGACGTAGGACGTCAGTTTAAGTTAAATTTACTTGATGTAGTCTCACGGCGACTATCTCCTTTAGAAAGTAATAAACTCGTTGTGAAAGCAACTTTTCTAGATCCACGCTTCAAAAAAATCGAATTTGGGTTACAAGATAATGGCAGAAATGCGCAGCTCTGGATAACACATGAAGTAATTGAATTAATTAATTCTAACCAGCAGCGACCAGACTGAGCAATAGAAACGGAAATCAATATAAGTTCAGAAACTTATGGTCTCATTTTGATGAAAAATTTTCTAGACAGACAAGTATCGTCACTCCAAGTACTACAGTACATATAACGATAAAGCAGTACCTAGATTTGAATTTAATAAATCGGAAAATGGATCCATTACAATTTTGGAGTGATCACCAACAAACGTTTCCAGAGTTCTGGACTCTAGCAAAAAAATATTTATGCATTCCAGCTACAACCGTGCCTTCCGAACGCCTGTTTTCTAAGGCTGGTTATTTGACAAATGAGAGAAGAAGTCGTTTAGGATCAAAAAAAGTAGACCAGATTATTTTTCTTAATGGAAACCTTTAGTTTTACAATTTATTTGAGTTAAAAAAAATATTACTTTCAACTGTATATGTATGTAACCAACTTTAAGTATGTTTTTAATTTATGTGATTTAAAAATAATGTACCACATTCAGGGTGTTTAAAAAATGGCGACATCCTCCCTGAATAGTGGATAATGGCGCTGTTTCGTCATTTTTTAAGCACCCAGTATAGTACAAAACCTGAATATTGTATGTTATCTCATAATTTTTTTGTTAAATCAAAATGATTAGATATATGCAATATCTGTCTTGTTGAAGAAATTATATTTGTTTTGTTTTATTTACTTTGTATTTAAAACTGTAGTTACGTTTCGCAAATAAAAAAAAATAGTTGTAGCTATCTAAAGCCAAATTTTTGTTAATATTTAAACATCTGAAAATCTTAATTAAAAAAATATTATTTGACTAAACAATCATTTATTATACACCTATTACACTAATATATAATCAAAATAATTTCTTTTTACTTTAACTGTTTGATTGTGCAAATCATTTTTACCAAAAACAAAATCTAAAAGGTTAACATAACGAATCAATGTGGGAAGTCGACTAAATAGTCGACAATTTATCGACTTGCACTGTTCACGATTAATCGTAGCTTAGTCGACTTGGTATTGATAGACTCGATCTGCAAGTCGACTTATATCAAATCGTTTAGTCGCGCATCTCTAAAATATATCAGAGTAGAATATGTTTTGAATAGCTTCGCTTTCACTCATAAAAGTTATGAGGATAACGAAGGAGCTATTAAGAATCAAATTTATACTAAAATTTTCAAGTACCCTCCATACGTATTTTCCTTTTATTGCATCGGAAATTTTCCTCATATCTAACGAAAATGTGTTTTTCATTTTAACAATATTCCTAATAGTTTTGTCTAAAGATTTAGTCATTAGTTCCTCTGTTTCTCTAGATGTACTCCGATTTCTTCCATTTCTTTTATCCTTTACTCCAATCTTCTTCTTGATCTGTCTTCTAGAAACCTATCGAACTATATCGTCTGATGTTAAGGTATTAATTTTTTACCGTCTTGCAAAATATTCTGAACTTTGAAAAAATTTATTTCTTTATTACTTTGTACAGTATCCCAGTTTTCTGTTTTTCTCTGTTAATTTTCATTCGTGATTCCCAATAATTCCTTGTATATTATTTAATGTTCTTGCTTCTACTTATTTTTTCATGAATGTTGGCTCTTTTATTTTTGTCTTTTAATGTGTCATCTAACATCCGAGATAACAAGTATCCAGCCCATCTGAACATTTATGGAGTTATTTCGAATAAATCTTGAGTCTTGCTTTTCCCTTGTTCTTTGTTTCTTTATATCATGCGAACAAATGAATTTCAGATTAGAGTATGCTATGGATTAAGAGTGGGTGTCGTTACTTATGCTGCTTTCTTTTCATGAGCGTCACGCCCTTCGGGCTTGAAACGTGGTGCAGCTCAGAGCTGTTCTGAAAAGAACACGCCAAGAACAATAAATAGGAGCTTGACGACCAGATGGCGACGTTCATGGCCGACGCTACTCTATTTTACATGTACTTTGAATTTCAGGGTCAGTTAGATTTAATTGTGTACAGTTAATAACACTTTCAGCAGTCATATTGCACCTACCTTGTGAGTTCAGATTACTTTACCGGCGAAAAATCAAACTCACAAACAAGGTAAACAATCTTTGACATGTCACATAACCTCAAACAATATTTTGAAGCTTCGAGCACCAACTCATAGCAAGAGCACGAGGGGGTGTGGGGAGTATCCCCTACTCGTGCTCCAGGTACTCGAAGCCCAAATGAAAAGAACATCACGCGTTGATCCACCGAGTAGCTCGGAGTAGCTCCGCATTGTGAAAAGAAAGCGGCTTTTATCATAAATCCAGAAATGTGCGTCTAAAGTCAGTATGACAGGTGACCTAAAATTTAATAAACAAGGCAAGGAATTGTGAAATTATGAATACAATTTGAGGTTCAAAAGCTTTAAGAACATAAAACTGGCAATAAAAATAAACAATCAATTTATAAAAGGTGCTGGAAATGTTCACCTTCTGCTTCCAGGCATTTTTTAATCCTTCGAAAAAGTTTTGCAGTAATCTTGATGAGTTATTAATTTCAAAACATTTTTCAGTTATTCTTTCCATTAGCACATTCAGATTATCACCGGGGGTTTAAAAATTGAATTTTTTAGATAGAACCAAAGAAAAAATTCAATGGCGTGAAGTCAAATTATCATATCATCGCAAAATTCACATAATAAATCCAAAATGAATCCAGAATGAACTGTTGCTCCATCCTGTTGGAAGTACTCTTCCTAAAGTCCGTAATTCATTCACAAAAGGAAGCAATCGTTCAACTGTTAATATACTTTGAATAAAAATTGGCCCTAACTGCCTCCTTCTACTTCAACCTACCCAATGGTTCCACAATAAAAGCCCTTTGTTGTCTTGTGAAGACCATTTTGAAATGATTTTGAAATAAACGTTCAAATGACAATTTTTTTTTGACATTTCCAAATGTATGATGTAAGCTACGACGTGACAATTTTCTTCATAGCCTACCCTAATCTGAAATTCAATTGATCGCATGTTATAAAGTCGTATTGCTTTCCAATTTTGTCATACCTCCTTTTGTTCGACATCGAGCAGATAACTTGTTGTAGTCTCTGAATCTATAAATCATTGGTATTCCTCTTCTCTTAAATAAAAAATAAACTGTTGTTTACATTTTAATCTCAGAAGATTCTCTTTTTTTTTCATGCATACCGGGTGTACAATTGGTTTCCGAGACATAGGCCCGGTATTTCAGTTTCCGTTTAAAATAGAGTTTAACTAAACCAAAGCTTAAAATTAAGCGGCATATAAATTAGTACGGGTATTATTTCAGGTTAATCTGATAGTTCCGTTTAATTAAGCTGTAGTTTAGATGTGTTGGTATTCCTGTGAGTAACGTTGACGGTATTATTAAGGGGCGTTTACATTACATACATGTTTTCAAGACTTTGAAAAACAAATATATACAAAAATGTGGATTTGTCGCACACAAATCACGATGAATGTTTAGCACAAGTTTTCGACAAATACTAGAAAAGGACCTCGTTTACACTCTGTGACTTGTTCGCTACATATTTAGCATTTAATAATAAAAAATTTTCACAAAACATCAGCTCGCTTGACAATTGAAAACAGCTGACTATTCTGCACATGCGCAAGTACGTGCAAATATACGATGCAAATGGTATTCATTACCCTTATTAAGGCGGTTTTACTTGTTTAATGCAATAATAATTGACAAATGTTATAATTTAAATACGGATTTGAGCGGCAGATCTCGGAACTACATAAAGCTCAGTTTATATCCTTAAACTAACGGCTGGGTGAAGTTTAACTTTAAATACCGCTTATTGTTGCAACACATTTAAACGAAAGTGGAAATACACCCGTTTATTGTTAGACTATATTGTTAAACGGAGTTTAGCGCAAAACAGCGGTTTAAACCGAACTTAAAATACCGGGCCATAGGATTTTACATATAAAAATATGGATTCTCAATTATTTCCTCTCCTAATAATTTTACTGCAAAATAGTTAAGATAAAAGTTATACAGAATTAAAATTAGAAGTTGATTCTTTTATTTGATTTCTTCTAACATCCTCTGGTACTGAAATAAAAGGCAAAAGAGAATTTAAAAAAATACTAAAAAGTAGCACTGGTTGTGGAATATTCGACTTTTACAATAAAAATGACAGAGCATTTCAATATTGAAAATTTTAATTTTAGTTTTGGAAAATTTGGTTCGGCATTTAGTGAAAACGTAACATTCATCACAAAATAATAGTCGCAACATGAAGTTCCCATCATTATTTATTTTTTCCATAATAATTAACTTGCAAAACACCACCTTTTTTCTTTATCTTCTTCAAAAACTTCTTGCTGTTTTGAATATTTGAAAGAATGATATGGTGGACGTCGATTCTTTAAAATTTCCTATGTTGTTGTAAATGCGTTTTAAGATTACGCCCGATTTGTCGCAAAGATATGTTTTTATTCTCCTTTTCGCTTAACAAAACGTTAAGAGCATTTTCCGTATTTCTGTTCCTATTCACCTCAGGTTTTCTACACTTAATACTCTGTTAACAGTGCCTTCATTTTCAAACTTTTCTATAATTCTTCGAATTGTCTCTACGGCGGTCATGTTAATAGGAAACCAAAATAAAAATTTTCATACTGAAACATTATGTTATAAACTCTGTTCACAAATTAAAAGACCACTGGCGATGTTGCCTTATGAAAAGTACAACCGACAACAGTGTCCTAGTTAGAAATTTGGTAACATTTTGGCATTTAAAATATTTTTCTGCTTACGAGGTATTGAAATGGCTTGTTAAAGTGAATATAAATGTAAACAATATAATAATAAAATTGATTTGACAAATTACTTTGACATGAAACTTCAAATACCTTGCCAACTATTTTGATAATGTTTTATAGGGGGCTTATGTTTTATACCAACATAATGCAGCAGGTGGTGGTTTTTTAATTTGTGAACAACGTGTAGCTATTAATTTTAAAAGTTTTTTTTATATTATACTATTTATACTTTTTAGTATATTTTTAAATTTTTTTTGTTTTTTATTTCAGATGATATCAAAAGAAAACAAATAAAAGAATCAATTTCTAATTTTAATTCTGTATAAATTTTATTTATTAGGTCTTTGCTGTAAAATTATTAGGAGAGGAAATAATTGAGAATCCTTATTTTTACATGTAAAATCCTACTTCTCGGAAACGAATTCTACACCCGGGATATTTGTTAAGAATTATAACATTATATTCTCCTTATATTCTATTTCCTATTGTTTGTTTTCAAACACATTAAAATCGCTATAGCTTCTAAACAAAAGCAAATCGGACCATGTTGACAGAATATTTTTTTCATAAAATAACATCTACTTTCGTTTGCCAGCTAAAAATAATACTCCTATGTTTTAAAATTATATTGAAATAACTGACAATTTCCTTACAAATAATACATGCTATGAAAGGATAAAACTGATGTGTAGATTTGTATAGACAGACGAAATTAAGTTTAAATTTCACTTCGGTGAAACTGTCGAACACAATCAAGATAAAAACTATTTCGATACTCAGTATTAGGTTAAATAAGTGAGATACATCTGACCACTACGTCACATGGGACATGGAAACACTGTTCTTCCATTTTTCCGGCCTGAAATAACCAACAGCCAGTTGTCCGGCTAATGGAGTCCCCTTCCAGGACCAATTTCAATGCGCTCCGCTGAAAACTGTAAACTCTCTCTTGGTGACTCGTGCTTATTTTTAATTTACGCCCGTCAAACCGGGACATGTCACATATCTCCGAGGTAGATGCGTGATAAAATTTTTAATGAAAATTACGGCCAAGATTAGCATTGGCTTGGTTTGATTTTAATAGGCGGCGAGAGGCTTAGTTTGTTGATCGGACGTATCAATCTTTCTTCGGAAAGTTTTTCTCATATAATGCTGACAAAGTAGTTAATTAGCGGTAATTTTATATGGCCGAATAAGTATTTGTAATTTTGCATCCATCAGAGAATAAAATTAATTAAAAAAGCCAATATTTTGACATAGCATTTTCTTAATTGGTTATGGAATTTTGTTTTTTGGAAACAAAATAGTAATAGTTTTTTCATTTTTGATCATTTTTAAATAGTTCCATGTTCATTGGAATTTTTTTAAATAATTTGTGTTTTAAACTTGGCACCTTTTAAATCACTCTATCTCTAATTGACGTTTCGCTGTACGTTGACAGGTTTCACGAGCTTAAATATTAAAATTGTATTATACAGAGTAGACTATTTAAGTTGAGACTGCTGAAACAGTTGAGACTACGAAGGAAGCGTTTGCGAAAGAAATATTTCAAGTAAAAATAATTTAACGTAAGGGAGAAAGTAGATTACTTATTTTTCACTTCGGCGACGTTTTCAAGGTCATTTGAAAGTCAATCTTAGTTGTTTAAAGAAAACCCATATTTGTCGTATTTGGTTTTTTTTTTCTTCGTAAAAAATAAATAACTTGTATAAACCGTTTTGCACCATTTTGACATGCACACCGATAACCAGCAGAGATCAAGCCAATAGAGCTAGGAAAGACACATTAACTTGTGTACGCGCAACTGTTTATAATAAGACAGAGATAAAAACTTATTTATACTTCTGCCGCACCTTAAATCATACGCGTGTGATTTGTGACGAGCCATCATCTCTGCTGGTTGCGGATATTACTCACGTTTGAAACGTCCAAATTAATAGCAACACAAGTATTTTCAAACAACAATGACACCTGTGACTTAAGTTAACACTGTGTGTTTTGACAGATAATTTGATGCTTATAAAATACATAACGCGCTGTTATCAATTTTCATGTTTCAAACTCTACTTGCTGACCGGTGTTAAACGGTTTATACAAAAGTTGTTTAGTTTTGCACCAGGTATAAGAATAAAGTATAACAAATATGGGTTTTCATTTAAAAATACTTCTATTGACCTTCAAATGACCTTAATATCGTTCTTGAAGTGAAACATAAGTAATGCACTTTGCTTTCCCCCTTCCATTCAATTAACTTTTACTTAAAACAATTCTACCGCAAATGCTTTATTCGTAAGATATTTCGCAGTTCAACTTAAATAATTTATCCTGTATATATTTATTCTAGCATTAAAGAAATTTTATCATTTAATTGTGAGGAAACTGTTAACGTAGAGTGAAGCGTTGAAAACAGAGCGATTTAAAAGATATTCTAAAAATTATATTATAGATTTGTAACATACTGTGTGAAATCGAATAAGTTTCACTTACTGTTACCACTATTTATACAGAGAAAAGAGAAGAAGAAGAAGAAGAAGGAAGTTATAATATATGTATGTATGGAGAAAAGTTCAATAATAAGACTGGGAAAATCTATATCCACTTTTACAAAAAGCACTAAAAGCAATAAATGATAGAGCAGCAAACCCGCAGATGGAATACAATAAACGTCGAGGAGGTCAATTTCGTACGAAGGAATACGGAGATTAGCAGTTAGTATGTAAGCAATAAAAAATAATGATGAAACATTTACATTCTAATTATTTATTAGTACCTTTTTAAGTATATATAGCCTGTTTTTTAATTCGGAGTACTTTGAAATTTTGTGGAGCTAAAAACGAGCTTGTGATTGGTAGTTGACCGATAACAATCACATTAGCAAAATCACAGCCGATTGCAATTCGCAGCATATCAGCCACATTGTTTCATTGTTTTGTGTGAAGAAAATTTCCAATTCACTCCTCCGAATTAAAAAAAAACAGACTATAGTCTGTATTATTCCACATTTAGACGAAATTCAAAACGTGTTTTAGACATATTCTATGAGCTCCGTCTCAGTGAAGTTGGCCCAACTAACAAAAATTTTTTCTTCAGAAATTTTTTCTTGTAGAAAAAAAACATGAAAATCAATACAATATTGTGATGATATGGGAATTGTTTATTAACTTTTAACACACAAAAGTAAATTCTAAGTAATAAAAATAGGAACACGAAAGTACATCTAATATTATCGCAAAATAAAAAATCGATGAATATTAAAGATAAACCTATCTATCATTGCGTTACGTTGCCTTTTCGACTTAATATCACTTCGATACATTTGGACATTGTGTTAACTAAAGTCTGGCATTCATCAGTTGGGAAATTGTCCCAAATTTGTTGAAACCGAGCGCGTAACTCTTTAACGGTTCTTGCTGGTTACGAGCCCAGCTTTCTAAAAATATCTGAGAATATTTTTAAGAAATACTTTGAAACATGTGGATGGATTAACAAGTATATATCTTGAACCAGTTTTTTCTTATTGTAACATTATATTCAGTTTCCATATTTTGAATACATTGTTGGGTCAACTTCATTGAAACGGGGCTCGTATACCTGGTGTGTTGCATGGGCAGATGGTTGAAAATTACGATTACTTTATTGATGTAAATTTCTACAGTTTTATGAGCAGCAGTTATTTAAACTGTATTAACAATAGGTAAAACTTGGTTCAGTAATCAACGCGAATAGATATTTAGAAACTTCTTCCTCTTCGAATTACTTTTGGGTGACATTGAGGCAGTGACCGTGAATTTTACTGGAGATTTTTTATTTTACGATTTGTTTATAAAAACCGCAGACGCACGTATATCTTACGAACGAGCAGAGGTTTTCGAACAAAAGACGATGCGCTCTTGTGGTAGGTCAATTTTTTTGGAATCTGTCCATTGATATTTGCAAAATTAATTTTCTTATGTGCTGAAAATCTTACGGTATTAATAAGTGAAACTTAATCGATTACACCCTGTATTATAGATTTATAACATACCCATATGTAATTTCCTAGTGAATTTAATTAAAAGCACAGAAGTTAAAAAGAAATTGGAGCTGAATATTAAATGTAAACTGAATGTAACACTGAATATTAAATGTTATAATAATTAGTACAGTCAGAAAAAGAAAAAGAAGTCACTTTTTATTCTTCTTTTAATATTTTTGTTGGGGAAATAAGTAATTAATTGTATCAATAGATTTCAATTCATAAATGATTAAAAGACTCTTTGATTTATTTTAAAGTTTAACGTAAAAATGGCTGCAGGGGAAACTATATTTATTTATTACATGAATTGCCGATACTTTTAATTTTAATTAAAATCAATTTTTAATGCAAAAATTAATGCATCCTACATATGTAGAACATAGGTCTTAATTGTAATTTCTATTCCTCATAGTCTAATCTTGGTAGTGTTTAAAAATTGATTGAATAAAACGGTATAGAGAAGAGAAAGTTAACATGAAAAATTTTATTCGAACAAACAATAGAAAATTGGCTGCGACACAACGAGCGTCGAGGCGTCACAATATTTCTACGAGACTGTATCCAAAATAATAGTGTACCCACTCCATGCAGTGGTCCGTGTGCAAATCTGCCGTCAAGCCGATTCAATTACGATCTTATCTGCAAAATAGATGACAGTTATTTCCATGAAAGGGCAATACCCATAAGGATCACGGCCGCCCCGCAATCAGCGCCCGACGCCGCGAAACTCACCCTTAGCGCCGGTCACGCTACAGAACATGTCAAGCCAAAGACGTTTTTCATTTTATTTAATTTCGTATGTAACCAAAAGATGACACTCCGGTCGTTTTGTGTTTTTGTTTGCGCTTGTAATGGATATTCTTTGCGAAGGGGGCTTTATAATCAATGGTTAAATGAGTTTGCGTTTCGGAATAGCTACTATCGGTTTAATCTCTGCTCGCATATTTCACTGTAAATGTATGTATTTTTCAGCTTTTTTTACGTTTTACAATTTCCTCCTTTATTTTAAATTTTGTGCAAGTTTAATTTAATTTTTTTTCGGAGTTTTTCTTTGATCGCAACCGACACAATTTCAATTTACTTAGAAGAATTTCTATAGCAAATATATGATCAATAATATTAGGAAGAATTGAATTCCGCTAATAGATCAGAATTTTAAATATCAAGCTTCCTTAGAAAACATTTCTATCTGCATTTGGTATCTCTTAAAAAACCATTTGTTTGAAAACTATTTAACTACATTTCGTACAACCAACATAAAGTTTTGCACCTTTATAATCTAAAAATATACAGAGTGATTTGTTAGCAACTTTACAAACTTTAGCAAATGAAAGTACGTGTAGATGTAACTTTATAATTTTATGAAGGAAAAAAACATCCTGTCAACATAAAGTTTATTTTTATTATATGCCGATCGTATAGATCTGAGTTAAGAAAATATACGATGAAATGAGACGACATGACAAAAGCCGCGAGGCTGTTTCACGAAAGTTAGAAGGAGATAGTTATACATATAAAAGTTCTTTGGCTTATCGATCGATCGGTCGGTGTATGTAGTAAAAAAATGTTCGATTTGTTTGTGTTTAGATCTTACAATGATTTTTATTTTTTGTGCAGTGACTGGAAATGTAGTATATTTAATAACAAAAATTATTTATTATAATGGTACAGACTATAAGGTGCTATAAGTAAATAAACAGTATAAAGCTAATCTCAAAATTATAACAAATGTTCAAAAGTTATGTGCGGGGTAGGAGTAGGAAATCTACTCTGTCTTCCCTCGCTGCTTGACGAGCGTTTCCATCGCACGGTTCATAGATAAAAATAATATCGTCATATTCTTCATTAGAAAATGGAAACATTACAAACAAAGACCAAAAATACTGATTCAGTAAATAATAAAGCACCATCTAACAACTTTTGTTTTCAATGGCTACTGAATGTTCTATTTTTAAATACTTTTAAATCCCTATAACTTCTAAACAAAAGCAAATCGGACCTATGTTTATAGGATGTCTTTTTCATAAAATTACATCTACTCTCATTTACCGAAGTTTGTAAAGCAGCTGGCGAATCACCCGGTATAATAATTGGTTTCCCATAGAAACTTCAGCACGTGAATATAAAAAAGGCAAAGGAGATTTAGAAAATTTTCTAGGACTAAGTAGAATTATTGCACATTCTCACATAAAATATTTCTAGGATACAAAAATGTATTAAAAGAACTATAATTTAACAAATTAAATTAAAGATTAAAATGTTTCAATTTACAATATTATTTTTATCGCAAATACATTTCCAACAGATAAATTATCATTTTCAATACACAAATAGACATTTCATGAATTCTTTTTCTGGCATAACCGAAGAATAATTTCCTCACCAAATTTCCTGATATAAGATGACCATAATTATGATTACATTACAGTATTGAAAGATTAAAGTACCTAATTAGGGTGGTATTTTTTCTAATATTTGAAGTAACTGTAAGTTGCGGAGATGTAATAAGAAGAATTGATAACTTGGTTTGAAGGCTTCGGCGGCCGTGGTCCATGTTTACTTTTACTTTTGTTTTCCGGGCTGGAACCGTCTTTGTTTTTCGGACTTGCCGACGTTTCGTTCACTTTTGCAAGGGACGTTTTCAGGGCTTCTCTGTAGCTTGTCGCTGTAGATGCGTAGACAGGGTCCAGTATTGATAGTTTTACAACCAACTTCGAAGGTCAACTGGAAAAAAAGGAACTATATAGAACTTACTGGAAAATTACAAATGTGGACACAGATAAATATTGCCGAATTTTGTTTATGTTTTGTTTTGAAATATCAATCCGCTTACGCCTATTTATGATTGAACTTCAAAGATGATTTCGGTCGTCATTTTTTCAGAATAGTTCATTACGTTCATTAATTTTTTTCATAACTTTCAAATAAATATTTCGCATTTCCGTGAAAAAGAGCTGGATATAAATACTTATACATCTAGTAAAGAAAGTTTAAACGTCACCCATAAAAAACCATATAAATTAATTCAGACTGTTAGTGGTAGTGTTACAGTTCATTTTTCCTTTCTGTTTCGAATACACCCTGTATAAGCGTTGTCGCGACCCCGTTTTCATTACTGTTCCGAACACGCCCTGTATAAGGCGAAATTAATTGTGCCGGAAGGTTGCTTGGAAACCACGCCACTGTACACATTGAGCTGATTGGTTCCTCCCAGCCGCTGAGATGAATTCTGCCAATGGTAAATCGGAGCGTGTCTCTCTCTCTCTCTCTTTGGAAATTGTTCCTTCTCGATCGAACGGAAAACATTGTGCCTTCCTCAGAACGAAGTCCGTCGTCTCCCGGGTTATATCTTATTTTCGTTGAACAAATTTATTTTGTGCGAATCATTACATCAAGAGGATGATAGTGAATTTTACGGTAAATTGCCGCTTCTGACCAGGCCCTGTGGAGACAGAAAAACGCGTGTTCGTGTTTGTTTCAGCTTCGATAAAGAATCGAGGTGAGTTTTGCACGGCGCAAAGTTTTCAAAATTGACCCTTACGTTCGATTTCTTTTATTGATAGGCTTCTTATTACGGATTCTTCTTACTACGAATTTTATTACGGAAGACGCACTTTCGCATCGTGCAGGTGTTCATAGACTTGCGACGCTGAGATTCCCCCCCCCCCCCTTCCGACTGGCGGCATGATTGGCGGCATACATCAAAGAGATTAGCGGCGACTTTGATACATAGAGGCCGACAAGTAAACAAGACGCCGACGTAATAGAGGTTGGAACATTACTTGTTATCTTTTCGCAGTTTTGAGCGTTAATTCGCGTTTTTGACTTTGCGGTATTCTTGCTTTGATTTCACCGCCGTTCGACATGCACTTTATTGCGTACACTCCGGTGTAAAATTAAAATTACTTTTTTTTAACTTTAATGTAGAATAGTTCTATTTTATGTTTGATTTATTTCGTTGACTGGTTGTATATTAAACTAACGTGTTCTGGAGGTAATTGGGTTTCTTAATTTCTCCCTTTTCAAAAATTAAGTGACGCCTATTTTTGGTTTGGCCTCGCGTTTCGGATTCGAACCCCCCGTCTCACTGCAGCTGGCTTGGCCACATCGGAGAAGTGCAACCCGATGTGAAACTACTACCTATCGACACAGGTGGGTAGCGAGTTTTGGCGCCCAAACGCGTGTGGCTTGATTTTGGTTTTTCGTTTCGTTTGTTGTTTAAGAATATTACGTCCAGAACACTTGTTTTGTTAGGATAAGTTGCGCATTACGATGGAGTATAAATTATTACCGGACCGTCTTAATTCGGAAGAATTAAATTACGAATTATTGGTAAGAGGTATCCAAATTGACGGAACAGTTGCGCAAAAACGTGCAAATTTAAGACGGCAAATGCGTTTAGAAAAAGATTTACGCCTGCCTGTACCGAAATATAACGTGACTTTTGACGATGACGTGTCAGCCCTTCAGGAAAAAATTAGCGAGATTCGCTGCTTAATAGAGTCGTTTCCCGGCTCGACAGCTGTTTGTATCTACGATAAAATTTCAGCTAAGTTGGCTCACGCCATTGGTCGTGCTCAACGTAGCCAACCGACAAATAGCGACGAGACGCGACAACGTGACACCATCTTGCGGACGCTAGACGAACTTGCGTTTGATTTCGAGCAAACTGCGCTCAATTTTTCACCGAAAGAACCGGAAGTCACCGGGGTAACAACATCCCCTCTACTTGATTTGACTGCGATTGCTGAACATTTTCAAAACAATCCTTTGGCAGTATCTTGCGTAGTTCCCGATTCGATTTCGCCACCTAGCGCGACATCTTCACCTGTGGTAAGTCCGTCATCGCCGAAAGCAAATTCATCGCGACTTAAAGTCACGCCTCCTGTAGTTAAGGCTGCTACACACTTCGCGGCCGTGAACGAGATTAAGTCTGTGCCCTTTTCTAAGTGGGGTTTGACTTATAATGGAAATAATAAAGTCCTATCATTTAATGCTTTTCTCGAGCGTGTTGACGAACTTCGTGTTTCGAGGAACGTGTCCGAAATCACGTTATTCGCTTCTGCATCCGATTTATTTCGAGATAAGGCGTTAATTTGGTTTAGGGCAAATAGGAAATTTTGCGATAGTTGGACTGACCTCGTCAAACGTCTTCGCGAGGAATTTCAACCTTATAATTACGACGACAAATTGTTCGAAGAAATTAAGAAACGCACTCAAGGCCCTGATGAATCAATGGGAATTTACACTTCGGTTATGATCAATTTGTTTAATCGTTTGAGTGTCCCGGTTGCTGAAAGCGTTCAGGTCAAAATTCTTCTGAACAATATTGCCCCTTTTTATCAACGACAATTAGGATTGGTCGAGGTTACTTCGGTAGCACACTTGTTAAGGTTAGGTCGACAGTTGGAAGCTCGTAAGTCAGCTGTTGAAGCATACATTCCGCCTCCACGTAAAAACATGGTCTTAGAACCTGATTTGGCGTACGTACAAGCCTGCGCACCGGTTGTTTCTGAATGTAAGGTGGAACCTCCCAAACCTAATAAGACTTTTAAATGTTGGAATTGCCAGAAAAACGGTCATTTGTCTCGAGATTGTTCCGAGCCCTTGAGAAGGCATTGTTATCAGTGTGGTCGTCCCAACGTCACTACCAAGACGTGCCCGGCGTGTTCAAAAAAAAAAACAGAACAACGCGCTAGATGATCGGTTAGTACGTTGCTTCAGTATTTCAAAGCCGATTGACCCTTTGGCAGTCCAACCTGTTCTCGACTATGTCTTGGCTCATGCTAAAAATGATGAGCGTCCCTATTTAACCGTGTCAATTTTGGGCATCCCGTTTCTTGGTCTTTTAGACTCTGGTGCATCTCGCACAATCATTGGCAGTTCGGGATGGGAAGTTCTCCAAACTTTGAACTTACCCTTTACCAAACATGTAACGTCGTGTACCGTAGCGAATGGACAACCCTGTTCTAGTCCTGGTAATGTGGCCACCCCTATACGACTGCGAGATCGCGTAAAAGTCATCGATGTTCTAGTTGTCCCTGAGTTACCTCATTCACTAATCTTAGGGGCAGATTTTTGGAAGTTGATGGGCATCGTCCCTGACTTGCGCTCCGGTGATTGGGCATCCAGTAAAGAATCGATTGACTTAATTGAACATCTTACTTCTTGGCAACATTTGACTGATTCGCAGCAATCTCAGCTGGAAACTCTAACTAATCAGCTGTTCGTAAATTCTCCACACGGTGAACTGGGTTGTACTAAACTCGTCGAACACACTATTCACACAGATAGCGCCCCGATAAAGCAACGCTATTACCCCATCTCGCCAGCAAGGCAAGCTGTTGTCAATAAAGAACTAGACGACATGTTGAAGCGTGGCATCGTGGAGAAATCCAAAAGTGCTTGGTCATCTCCCATTCTTCTCGTGCCTAAAAAAGATGGAAGTTTTCGCTTTTGTGTAGACTATCGTAAGTTGAACCAGGTCACGACTAAAGACGCGTATCCACTACCTTATGTCTCGAACACCCTTGACAAATTGAAAGATGCTAAATACCTGTCATCTTTAGACGTCAAGTCAGCTTATTGGCAGATCCCAGTCGCCGAAGAATCCCGCCAATATACAGCATTCACTGTACCTAATCGTGGATTGTATCAATTCCGACGAATGCCCTTTGGCTTGCACAACTCTCCAGCGACTTGGCAACGTTTCATTGATCGTGTAATTGGTGCTGACCTTGACCCTCACGTGTTCGTCTATCTGGACGACATCATTATCGTAACGCAAACCTTCGACAAACATCTCGAAGTATTATCCGAAGTCCATAAACGCCTGACTGAGGCTGGTTTGACCTTGAATCAGGACAAGTGCAGTTTCTGCCTTAGCGAATTGAAATACTTAGGTTACGTGGTGGATCGCCATGGTCTTCACGTAGATCCCGAAAAGGTTCAGTCGATCTTGAAAATGCCTAAGCCCACAACGGTTAAGGAAGTGCGCAGATTAATCGGAACCACCTCGTGGTATCGTAGGTTCATCCCTGGGTTTTCCACAATTATCGCCCCTTTGACCAAGCTGCTTAAGAAAAATTCTAAGCATCGGTGGGACGAAACTTGCGATGAAGCGTGGGAAAAGATCCGCGAACATTTGGTTTCTGCTCCAGTCCTTTCGTGTCCTGACTTCACCAAAGAATTCACGATTCAAACCGACGCTTCTGATTATGGTGTTGGAGCTGTCCTGACTCAACAACTTGATGATGGCGAGAAAGTCATATGCTATCTAAGTCGCTCACTATCTCGACCCGAGCGCAACTACTCGACGACGGAAAAAGAACTCCTTGCGATGTTATGGGCGATTGAAAAACTTAGGCCCTATGTGGAAGGTTCTCACTTCAAGGTTTTTACAGATCACCACTCACTTCTTTGGTTGAATAAGTTGCAGAACCCTTCCGGTCGTTTATGTCGTTGGGCTGTACGCCTACAACAATACGATTTCAGTGTAATACATCGCAAAGGAAAGGAACATGTCGTACCTGATATGCTTTCTCGAACCGTCCCCGTTATCGACTCCATCGACTTCGATAACGTTAAAGATAGTTGGTACCTCAATTTCTTAAAGAAAATTCGTTTGGCTCCGGAAAAGTTTCCTAGTTTTCGTGTTGAAGGAAACATTATTTATAAACTCGTTCGAAACACTTATTATCGACTAGCTGTGGAGGAACCTCACTGGAAGCCTGTTGTCCCTAAGGAATCTCGATTGCAAATTCTTCATGAACATCATGATTCCCCGACTAGTGGTCACTTGGGTGTCTATAAAACTTACAATAGGATCGCCCAAAGTTATTATTGGCCCAAAATGCACGCCGATGTCGCGAAATATGTTCATAGGTGTCAAACGTGTCTTCGCACCAAACCCGAACAGAAGGCTCCGGCAGGGCTAATGGGAGGTCACTCTCGAATTTCGCGACCTTGGGAGGTCATTAGTATCGATCTTGTTGGACCACTACCCAGATCTTCTCGTGGGTATCAATATATCCTTGTGGCAACTGACTGCTTCAGTAAGTTCACTTTGTGTTTTCCTCTTCGAAAGGCTACCGCCCCTAAGATCGTTCAGCACATTGAGGAAAATATTTTTTTGGTTTTCGGAGTACCTCGTACTGTCATTTCGGACAATGGAGTCCAATTTAAGTCTAAGGAATATCAAAAACTTCTGACGGCATACCATGTGCGCCCTGCGTACACTTCGTTTTATCTTCCAAAAGCGAACCCTGTCGAGCGCGTTAATCGCGTAATTAAGTCCATGTTGACTGCTTATGTGGCGGAAGACCACCGCAAATGGGATTTATTCCTGCCCAAAGTCGCTTGTGCTTTACGAACTGCTCGTCACGAAGTTACTGGTGTGACTCCATATTTCCTCAATTTTGGTCGTGAGATGTGCTTGAAAGGTAGTCTAATCCCTAACAATGACGTTGTGAAAGATGAGTCCTTGGAAGTTGTTCCTCAGGATCCTAAGGATCTACAATCTCGTACCGGAAAGTTCGCAGTCCTCTACAAAAATGTACAGGAAAGGTTGCAAAAGGCTTACGAAAAGGCTAAAGGCCGATATGATCTTCGTAGGCGAAAGGTTGTTTACCAACCCGATCAGCGGGTGTGGCGTAAGAATTTCGTGTTGTCTGATGCATCAAAGCATTTCGCGGCCAAGTTGGCCAATAAATTTGTTGGGCCTTTCCTCATTAGTCGACGTACGTCTGCGGACACTTACGAACTTAAGGATTTTGATGGTAACATACTTCCTGGCACCTGGAATAGTGAACATCTTAAACCTGATTCCCCGGATGAGTAGAACTTGTTTTATTCTTTTCGGCATGCGGGATGGGTCTCTTAGAATGCTCCCGACGTAAAATTCTGCGTGGAGTAAAAGGCTCCTAAAAGATACAGTTCTTTTCGTTTAACATCTTTGAAAAGTTACTATTATCGGCCTGTGGATTGTGACTTGGATCACAACCACCTGCCCATGAATTTTCTTTTCTTCTTGTTTCACCCTTTCTTCTACTCTAAATCTGTTTTCTTTTCGGATTGATCAGCTCGGCCTTGACGGCTTTGAGATATCCTCCGGCATCCGTCAAAGCGTGTGGGAATGCCAAGCGTACTGAATCTCGTGAAGGTATGGCTTGTCCTCTCTCTCTGATGTACCGCTATGGGATACGCTCGAGGAAGTCATGTCTGTAGTATGGTGTGTTCCGTGAAGAAATTTTTATCTATCCTATCATCTGTCTCTCTCGACTTTTCTTATCTATTTCTTTAGTCTCTACTTCGGATATTGGGTTGACAGTCTATTCCGTTTGGAATGTTTGTTATTCGGATTCGACATTTTTTTTTATTTATTTATCTCTACCGGTTGTGACTTGCGTTATTGAATGTGACATTCGTCACTATAGGAGCTTTAGTCTGGAGGTTCTCGAAACTAGACCATACAACGATTCTCCTTCCCTTATAAGTCGTCTCTACGTCAGGACGCAAAATCCCCAGGGGGGTGACTCATTGGTTCTCCCGACTAAAATTCTTTCGTGGTCTCCGACCAAATATTTTCGCGTAGTGTCAATTCGTCCGTGTTTCGTTTATGTTAGTTAAGCCGAACTCTAATTTCGAGACCTATCGTTCGTCTCCGTGCCATTCCGTTTCGGCTAAATTATAGTGTGGACACCAGAAATTTTACCTGTGGGCAAAAATTTCCATCTTAGTAAGGGTGGGATTGTTACAGTTCATTTTTCCTTTCTGTTTCGAATACACCCTGTATAAGCGTTGTCGCGACCCCGTTTTCATTACTGTTCCGAACACGCCCTGTATAAGGCGAAATTAATTGTGCCGGAAAGTTGCTTGGAAACCACGACACTGTACACATTGAGCTGATTGGTTCCCCCCAGCCGCTGAGATGAATTCTGCCAATGGTAAATCGGAGCGTGTCTCTCTCTCTCTCTCTTTGGAAATTGTTCCTTCTCGATCGAACGGAAAACATTGCGCCTTCCTCAGAACGAAGTTCGTCGTCTCCCGGGTTATATCTTATTTTCGTTGAACAAATTTATTTTGTGCGAATCATTACATCAAGAGGATGATAGTGAATTTTACGGTAAATTGCCGCTTCTGACCAGGCCCTGTGGAGACAGAAAAACGCGTGTTCGTGTTTGTTTCAGCTTCGATAAAGAATCGAGGTGAGTTTTGCACGGCGCAAAGTTTTCAAAATTGACCCTTACGTTCGATTTCTTTTATTGATAGGCTTCTTATTACGGATTCTTCTTACTACGAATTTTATTACGGAAGACGCACTTTCGCATCGTGCAGGTGTTCATAGACTTGCGACGCTGAGATTCCCCCCCCCCCCTTCCGACTGGCGGCATGATTGGCGGCATACATCAAAGAGATTAGCGGCGACTTTGATACATAGAGGCCGACAAGTAAACAAGACGCCGACGTAATAGAGGTTGGAACATTACTTGTTATCTTTTCGCAGTTTTGAGCGTTAATTCGCGTTTTTGACTTTGCGGTATTCTTGCTTTGATTTCACCGCCGTTCGACATGCACTTTATTGCGTACACTCCGGTGTAAAATTAAAATTACTTTTTTTTAACTTTAATGTAGAATAGTTCTATTTTATGTTTGATTTATTTCGTTGACTGGTTGTATAATAAACTAACGTGTTCTGGAGGTAATTGGGTTTCTTAATTTCTCCCTTTTCAAAAATTAAGTGGCGCCTATTTTTGGTTTGGCCTCGCGTTTCGGATTCGAACCCCCCGTCTCACTGCAGCTGGCTTGGCCACATCGGAGAAGTGCAACCCGATGTGAAACTACTACCTATCGACACAGGTGGGTAGCAGTAGAAGTTTATTAACGTGGATATTCATATATTTATATTTAACAAAATGTTGTGGCAAAAATTGTTAATGTGAATCAACATATTTATAAATGTTGATTTACATCAAAAATTTAGCTATTTACGAAATACATCAAAGCATATATTTTTAGTTTAAGTCAGCTGCTTTTGAAAGCACTAACAAGAACAAAAAATAAAGGATTTTATGTACTTGTTATTTTTTACAGAAAAAAGTATCGATTTCCAGCACAGCATATGAAAATAAATTCTAGTAGGTCCACATTATACATAATTTATAACAAATGGAAAAGTTTCTCGACTTCAGTCATGCAGAAAAAGAAATATAAACCACAATTCCGCTCCTCTAATAAATATTCAAAAGCATTCCTCGAATCAAGCCACTTACATGAGTCCCCAGAAACTCAAACATATAAGTAATACTAGGCGATTTGCTCGCCAAATTCGTTTCTACTCCCTTTTTGCCTAATGCATACGTTCCAGATAAAAATGCGTCATTTTTCTTTTGGGTCGTCCCCGCATCAATTATTTATAGGCTGTGAACGTAATTGAATTTTTGTTAATATTTGCAAAATCAGGTTTATTAATTGCTTCTAAAACCAAACACCGTAATTTACTTATCGGTTTCAACTTACAGTCAGTAAAAAAGTGTAGTATTATAAATTCTTGGTTCATTTTACATTTAACAAGATGGACAAAAATGAAATACAAATTAAAAAAAAAAGACTTTGTACTTAAATTTTCGTGTAAAATGACGTTTAATGTTCAAACGAATCTCTTGCTAGTACATTTCAATACACCCAAAACTGTGGTGGTCGAAAAAAGCTTATTGTGCTTTTTTTGGTTTTGTTTTGATACAATTCTTTTCAATAATTTTATGTAATTTGTTTTGGTATTGATATGAGGCTATAAGAATTCCATTAATTCCCATTAAAACGCAATTTTTTAGATACAACAATTAAATATGATATAAATATGATGCATTACGGTTTATAACTAGATAAGTTCTTAGATTAGTTTTACCTAAATATTTCAAAAAAATATAAACTTTGGCTTATTTATTTATATTTTTGTTCATTTTTCCGGCTTCCTTCACGTAACTCGATTCTGAATTAAGAAGTTATTCAGAATCGATCTGCTGGTGATCGCAATAAACATAAAATCTCTAAAAAATTAATAAAGTAAAATTTCTATGTAAATTCCGGCGGATACCGTCAACCGTGACACAACCAACAAAAAAAAAAAAAAATTCGACTAGCTGGATAACAGAGCTAGCCAGGCCACTACCACAAATAAATTAATTGGCTTACGACATGTCAGCTAAGTAAGGACCGATACTCGACAAATTTTTGACTCGACAACACAGGGCCGCAAGTAAAATAAAAATCACAAACAAAACACTCGGCTAACCGATAACATAACAATATTTTGTCGCCAATCTAACAAATTAAGATTTCGAGTACTGTAATGAGCTACTTTCTGAAATCCAAATTTATTATACGAGTTATACGCACGAATGCTCTAATGGGACTAGTGCTACAATGTCTCTTATTAAACCAGTATAATATACTACTAGTACTTTTCTACTTTACGTTATTTATTTAATAAAAATACAAAATCAGTTTTAAAAATCAACTCAATAAGAGAATCTATTACATCGTCTAATGAAACTTTTTTACTTGAAACACATTTGACACGTGTAAACAAAGCGATTACCTATGTATCGCACTCATTAAACGTAAATCGTAAGATTTCAAAAATACCTATTTTATTGTGTCTATTGTTTTTATAAATAACTTTACTATAAAATTTTATATTAAAAATTTTATATTAAAAATACTGATTTATTTATTTGTGGTTCTTATTTTTATGCCTAGTAAAATTTACTTGTATGGAGAAGCCTAATCTATGAAAAATTAGATTTAATTATGATTATCTTGTTCTTGATGAACTACATATTGATTCTTATGGAAAAGTAGAAACTGTCAGATCACGAGACATACACAACAAACACCGCGCCCGAATTTAATTATGAATCAGGACGCAACAGATCCATCTCTCGCCGGTTACGCCGCCGTTCATCAAGCGAAAGTCTATGTATCATTCTGTGCATTAATACAAAGCCGAAGTCCATATTTTATCAGGGCGATTTATCTCGAATGCATTTATACGGAGTCACATAACGCGTGCGGGCGGAGCGGGTAAGTGATCGCGGCGGCGGCGGCGGCGGTATATGGGGCGAAGTGAGCACCGTGTTATAATGGGGTAAACCGCGTTGTTATGCGCTGATTTCACGCCGTTATCTGATAACGAACCCTCGATCCTGTTTCTAGTTTACTACAAGCCGTACTAACTACTATGGTGCCGTTAAATTCTATTATGCTTTGATTTTGTCTGGGAAGAGAACAGATTTTCAGCGTTCAAAAATATTTATTCGGACTTTATAACAAATTTTGTAGAAATAATTATATCAACAAAGGTAATTTCAGATTTATAGTTTAGTGTGTCATCTAAAAATCCAAAAATATCTTTTTTTAATTGTATTGTATTATTTAATTTATTAGATTAAAAAAAACATGAATCTAACATAATAAATAATATGTATGTATAAAGTCAGAACGTTTTTACATAAAACATATCGTCGCCTTAAGTTATTAATCTGCTAAGTCCGTTTTGATATACTTTACAGTAGCATGAAAAAACTAAATATGTATTTCTTTAAATATCTGTCAATTCGAATTTTCTAAAATCTCTTTTGTTTAAATATGTTTATTTTTCATTTTGAGACTACAAAAATTTAAAATTAATTTCATATTCGGTATTATACACAAATTAATGGATTTGTCTGTTTTACTTATTAGAGTCTACAATTAGTTTGGTATTTCGAATTAATTTTGGTAACCAAATGTTACACAAATACAGGGTATAAAAACTAATTCCTAATTCCTAATTTTCAGAAGTCCCTAGTAGAGGGCATATAATTAGGCAACCTCCTGATAAAATTGTAACCGGAAATGTTTCCGCATCAACTTAAAACGGAATGAAGGAAATAAGCAGTAGAAATAATCTCGACGTAAGAAGTAACTTTTCTATTTATTTCTTACCATAAGTATATACAGGGTGTCCCAAAACACGTGCCCAGAGACTATGGGGACGTGCCTACAGCAAATTCGGAAACAAATATTGTCTAGGTTGAACTGTATTCGAATGAGGACGAAAAAGCGGTAGCTAATGCCGAGAGCTCTCATGTAGGTAAAACATAGGAACTGTAAATATTGCTAGGAGACGGTAGAACATTGTTAGCTGTAAAACTTTTAAAAATGTTTTGGTCCACAGTAAAGTCAATGTGACAGTATTCCCTGAAAAGTTAAATGTATTTACGTACAATCGAGGTTTTAACAGGGACAACAAATTGGTCGCAAAGAGGCATTAAAAATTAAAAAGAACAAAAAGTTAAAAGTAAGTGCTCAAAATGTTCACCATTCATTCCTAAACACAACCGTGCTCTTCTCAAAAGGCTCGATTTAGAGTTCGTGATCATTTGAGGAGTAACCGCCGCAAAAGAATCTTGGATTCGGTTCCTGAACTGTTCCTCGGTCTTAATATGTACACGATATACAATGTTTTTAACGTGCTCTCAAGGAAAAAAATCCAAAGGATTTAAATCCGGTGATCGAGCAGGCCAATTTCGTCCAACCTCGTCCAATCCATCGGCCAGGATACTATTGGTCCAAGATTTGCCGAACTTCGCGGCTAAAATGTAGCGGTGCCCCATCGTCCTGGAAATAGTCGTTGATCCGAAAAATCAATGGCACGGCGCGCGTCTAATAAATTTGGCAGTTCCGTAGTTAAGAACTCTGCGTAAATTTTCCTGTTAAATGTGCAGAAAATTCAAAAGCTCCAACCTAGAAAGTAATGGTCAAATTAGAATCTAAAGAAAAAAATTAATTATTATTTGTTGACATACTACGCGATTTCCTAATACACCAGTCCACAAATTAACCGAAAGTCGATTTTAAAACCCCCGGTTGAAAATAGCGTGCGGATTTACATTTGACCTTACATGCAAATTATGGGCATTGAAGCATCCTTGCCTGCCAAAAATATAATTCTGGGGACGAAATTGGGATCGAGTCCTTCTTGGTCTAACAACACCAACATAATTCTATTCTAGCGCGATAATCTTCTGGCTACAGATGCTGCACTCGCGTGAAATGGAAATGATGTTGGCGATCGTCTTTCATAACCCGTTGAATTGAAGAACGCGAAACACCCAGTTCGCGTGCAACTTCTCTTATGCTTCTTATACCATCTTCCTCAAACGCATTCAATATGCCTTCTTCATTTTCGATAGTTTGAACTCTTTTAGGGGCACCACCAGTTTCGTTACGATCTCTTGTATTCTTGCGACAACCCTAAGGATTACTTTATGGTCTAGGGGACGATCGGGAAAGCGCTGGGAAAAAACTTGTCCTATCTCCCTGGCGTTGCGTCCACACTCCCTATAAATAATTATTATCATTTCAATATAATCAACAGAAAACATGATAGTACTCGAGCTTTAAATTTAAACCTTTCAAGTGAGCGGAACAAAAATTAACAGCAGTGTCACAATGAAGTTGCAATTTAACGAAACCCCACGCAATACCTATGGCTATCTTTTATTCCGCTGTAAGGATTGGCTATCGTTTTTTTTTCTTAACTTGCTTTCCGTTACACATTTTCGAATATGTGTTTCGAATTGCCATCGGCATTTGCTCTTACTCTCGTAGGCGCGAGTTCTGGGACACAGTGTATGTATAGCTCTAATTGTTATTAAATGCAATTTATTAAGAAAACTTGAAAAATTATAACATAAGAAATGTTCAAAATTAAGGCCACAACTTTGGGTGCATAAGTTATGACGACGCACAGTGGGAAAAAGACTTAATTTCGGTGGCCAAAAATCTATACTTTTATATGGACAACGGTAAAGTGCTTATTCTTTCCTATGTGTTTACTAACATTATAATAAAGAATTTAGACAAGAAAATTTGTAAATGTTTATATTAAATTATATTACTAGTGACCCCCAGTATGCGAGGAAAATGTAGGTTTTCAATGATTTAAGAACTTGTTCACCGTTTCAACATCTACAATTGATTTTTACGCATGATATTAAGTCAAAAATTAAATACATGATCATTATTTATAAAACGTCAGTACTTTTAACTTTTTTAAAAGAATAAAAAGTAAATAAATTTTAATTTATGTCTCAATTCTGGAAAATAATACAAAAACTACGATTTTAAATAAAATTATAAATTTTCTATAGATAGGTAGAATTTAGTACTTATTAATATACAGTCGAACCTCCATAACTGAAACTTCAAGGGACCGGAAAATTACTTCGAGTTACAGAGATCTCGAGTTAAAGAAAGAGATAGCAGTTATGTAGAATCTGCAAGGAGCATGAAATAAAACAGTAAATTTCGACTTACAGAAAATTTCGAGTTGTGGAGGTTCGAGTTATAGAGGTGCGACTGTATAAAGTAACAAATAAGCAGCAAGTAAAAAACAAATATTTACATAATACAATTTAAACATTATTTATAAAATATTTTTTTAAATAACTTATTATTCAAATATTTCTTTAATTTCATCTGGCCAATCTTCAATAGTTTGTTTTTTTTTGTTTGAGTCTTAAGGATGAAATTAAAGGATCTGATGACACCAACAAAATGCGGAAAAGGTCCTCATTGACTCTTGATCTCGATATTTTGCATGTATTATTGATACGATATTCTTTGTGACTTGCCTCTTGGGCTTCTTCTGACAGTTCTCCAATTGGTAAAATATGAGACCCAATAATATATTCACCGTGAAATAGAATTTTGTGAACAGTTGGTGTGATGTTTTTCTCTCCACATGTTTTTCTTAATCAATTTAGGGTATCTTTAGCATATTCTCCAAATTTTTGAGCTTTCAATTTCAGTCCGGAATTAATCATGTTTAAAATATTTCTAAATTTCAAGATAATTTCTTCTTTTATATGCAATATATTGGATGTAATTTCAACATTATCAAAAAATCGTCTTGCCGTATTTCCATCATTCGTATTTCAAAATCCCTGCTTTGGCGTATCTATTATGAGGCCTAATTTTTGTTTAAATTCTTGTATTATTCGTTTCTTTTCTTGTTGTTTTATATTAAATTTTGTCTCATCTCCTTTTATATTTTCAAACCCAATAAACAAGGATCTGCGATTGGCATGAAGTTTGAAAATATTAAACCAAAAATTTCAAACTTCATGCCAATCACAGATCCTTCAGAATTCTTTAATAATAAATTAGTATCATTCCTTTTATGTAAAACTGAATCAGAAATATGTATAAAGTTATTAATAAAAATTAAATATTTGCCTTTCGCCCGTAGGTATGCAACTTGTCATAAATGAATGAAGTGTTTCCTCATTTACTTAAGCTTTTATAACTTCTGAAAACGGATTTAGACGGATATGATTTTTTGTAAATTAATAGAGGAAACACGATGCAATAATAATATAATAATATTGAAATCGTGAAATATAGTGGTTTTGGCTTATGGTTAGATATATCATAAGAATTCTATGTCAACTATACACATCTTTAAATTACTATATCTTTCTCACATATTAACCGATATTATTTTTATTAGGTTTATTTTCTTTACAATTTATTGCAGTTTCTAGAAATATAAAGATAGTTATTTATTAACTGAAGGTACTCACGATTTGGAACGGAAAGATAATAGAAAATATTCCTATTGTAAGACTGTCAATGTTCCTTGATCTTTGACAACTCGCAATTTGATAAAAGAAGCTTTTAGAAAAAAAATTTTTTTTATTTATTACTCCTAAACATTTACCTTAAATATAGACAAAAAATAAGTTTTTTGAAAAACATTAAAAAATCGATTTTTGGCCAGCAAAACTGGCTGTTTTTCCCACTGTGCGACGTATGATTGAAAGACGAATTCTTCGAAATATCTGAAGATGACCAGGAATTATTTCAAAAGCATAGACATAGTAGATATTGGATTTAATGTGACCCCAAAAGCTGAAATGTAGTCATATCACGCGATCGTGCAGGCCAACAAAAAGCACAATCGCTGGTTTGGAAGATATGGTCCTTTTCCTTGGCCCGCACGATCGCAAGATAGACACCAATTAATTTTTGTATTTTAGATTATATTCGATGGAATGTCTGCCAACTCAGAGGAATAAATTAATGATCATCTTCAGATATTTCGAAGAATTCGACATGTCATGACTCATGCATCAAAATGGTGACCTTAATTTTGAACATAAAATTGAAAACATCTACTCATTTAAACTAACATACTATTTCGATCTAACAAATAATAATAGACATATTATGCCTACTAGTAGCGAATGTCTTTTATAGACAGTAACTTCATCATCTCCCTCATTACAGTGCAAATTTGCCCATGCCCAATTTCTTCAGACATTATCTATGTTTGAACCCTGAGAGACTCTTCGTTAATATGTCTGCTATTACGTCTTCTCTTGAAACAAACTAAAGCTTGACTTGATGAAAGTACAGAGCTTTTCACATGAAATCGCGTCTCACGTTGATATGTTTCGTACGAGAGGATTTAACACAGTCCCATCCATCATTCTTTATCAATAATAGATCCATATGGATTTTCCGCGTTCCATAATTTTGACGGTTTAACCCTTGCCGTTTTCAATGCGTCATTGTGATAAGGCAATGGAGTTTCAAAGAATTATATAGGCACACTTTAGCTCTCTAACTTCTCACTTACTTTTCTTTGCGCTAGGCTCTTCTTTATGGCTTTTGACCCATTACGGACGCAAGATTAACATTGACAAAAATATATTGAATCACTTGTGACTGGTTGCACAAAGATAACCGAAAACTGCTTCCATTTTGAAAAGGAATAATTTTTTGAATAATAAATAAATAATATTAAATAAATACTAACGTATTGTAAGCGGTGAGCAAATAAAAATCAGATTAGAGTAGGCGGTGCAAAGAAACTGTAGGTCTGTGATTAAATAAAAAGTCAATAAATTTGACAGTCCATGAATGTTTTACATTAATTAATTCAGTTAATCACAGACACTGCACCGCCTACTCTAATCTGATTTTTATTTGTTCACTTTTTACATATTATGTTTAATCAAATATTAGCTTTGTTCGCCGAGATGTTCAGGACTAGTTCGGAATCTTCGAATCCATGCATTCATGAAAGTTGTATACTTGAACGCGGCGTTAATATCGATCATTACTTCGGTGGGCATTTGATTTTTACGGTTCCGAACTAGTCCGGAACGTCTCCGCGAACAATCCCATTTGCAAGTATTGTTTTAACAAAAAAGATTATTTAAAAATTCAAGTATGGAATATGAATGAAACGAATGTCATAAAATAAATTAAGTAAAAGAATCTTTGACAGTTTCAATTGAAATAATCGGTAGTGGCGAAATGCAAAGTAACTCACTTATTTGTTCTTCTTAAATTACCCGAAATCCCGTCGCTTTACGGCCGCACGGTTCGAAAATTAATGGCGCCCTAAACTTGATTTTAATTCGCTTTAATGTCCGGAATCTCCGCAGGTCTTACCTAAACCCTTTAATCAAAACTAATTTCCTGGGTGACCAGCAGTGGCCCGGTTAGCAATTAAACTAAGGACATTATTTTGCTAATTTCATTGCTATTCCATTAGAGGGCTGCGTGATGCAGATAGCCAAGCTGCGGGCCACTATTAATAGTCCGGCGCTACAGGAATGCGGCTTATTACTTTCGACGCCGATGTCGTCGTCCTTTTACCTGAGCTTATCTTTTTTAATTATTTTTTATTGATTAAGGTCTGTGTTAAAAGGTTTCGCGAAAGAAAGACTATTATTTTTTCCAGCAAGTCATATTAAAATATTACCTACGTATTATAGAAATCAGGTTAATAATAAATAGATTAAATATACAAAAACCTACAAGCTGTATTATAACTACTTCTGCCGAATTTAATTTACAGATATTGGCAGAGAAAATACAGAAAAAATTTCAGCTTTTTTAATACATTAGAAAATGTTAAGTAAAAAAATATAAATATTTCATAACCGGCATGCAAAATAAATAATAGGTAAAGCGAAAGAGATTAATAATAAAAATGTAAGTAATGTTTCTGAAAAACTACACCTTTTGGAATTAGATTTACTTAATTTTAATAAGGTGATAAGAACTTCGATGTAAGGAAAAAGGTTAATGCCAGATAAACAGTAATAAAAAAAGGATTCGGACTAATTTCAGGGTTGTTATTCTCATCAACTCAATTACCACTGAGGGTGTAGACGACTACTGTTGCTATTATCTGCCCCTTAACTACTATTACCGGAGATAGAATGTGTTGGCGCATTTAAGTTGCTCCTATAGAAAGCCTATTACACCCGCATTGTTACGTACGCGACGATACCCTCAGGATTTTGCGAATTTCAAACGCTGAAATAGATACAAGCAGGTTCAATATAAAATCTGGTTTTTGTGTTTCCTTTTTTAATGTGTTGACACAGCATGTAACGAAAATGTTTATTTTTTTAAAATTATTTTCGTTTTATGTTTATTTTGCGTCCGTTAAACTTGGAAGTGTACATAAATAAGACGCGAAACTTCTTTCCTGTTGAGTACATTGTTTGTACCTGCCTTCCTTCCGGATAAAATATAAATAATCTCGCTCGCGACCGGAGTCATTGTTTGATTCAAAAATTTATGTTTCATTTAGTGAGACTAAGCTAAATTGTTTTTCATATTTAGTACTAGGTTACACCAGACCTAGATTTTAATAATAAAACTTAACAAATAACAAATTAATTATTTTGGCAAAAAGACTTGTAAAAGGGGAAAGAACTTTTATTAATCCAGTTATTATTAAGCATTATTTAAAACAATATTGAGTTTAACAAATTCTGTCAACAAATACGCAAAATATTGAAATTTATATTTATTCATATTTGCATCTTATTTCCTCGTCCAGTAATAGATAACTTTCATTATACGAGCCCCGAGGAAACTAAATTTGCTTTCAGTAACTACTAGCTACAATACATTTTACCCAAGAAATAACTAAAACCGTAGTGTCCGAATCTACTCGTATAGTTGATGGGGCTCGTATAACATATCATGTAAGTAACTGCTTTGAAATTCTAGTCATCAAAGTAGATATCACAATAAATCACTTTAAAACGCCAAAGTCTGTTTCATTTTCTAATCCTCGAGTAAACTTTTGGTTTGAGAAAATACCAAAGCCAAAAATTGGTTTCAGTATTGGTCTCCACTGTATACTTCAGAATGTTGTCCCATATTCAGTCAGAAAAGTCAAATCTTTCAATTTTTCTGTTTGTCTAACGGAAATACCCGAAGAAGTGATATGTATGTACGATGGACAATATTGCTTTTGCATTTAGTAAAGAACTTTAAAAACTCGAATCTTAATCAAATTCGCTCGCCCGTCTTCAGTTTGTTTTAATAATGTTTACAAATTTTAGGCAAAAGTTAAATCTATAGCTGCGTGTCATGATTATTAAAAAGTTTCTCTTCCTCACCGGAATATTCGCGCGGTCCATTTCCTTTCGGAACATCGAATTTGCAGCAGACCTCCCTGCTTAAGTAATTACAAGGCGGCAATAAAATTTTAGGCGTTTCGCCGCCATCGTGCGAAACGAGAAGGCGCTCACTTTCCCTTGCGAAGCAAAATTCTTACGTGTCCAAAAATTAGACTCTCACTTTTCATAATTTAATAATTCGCCGGAGAGATAAAACGCCGAAATGAAGTGGTCGTTGGTGGCACGACGGAGGGAGGCGGTGTTCACCTCCGCACCGCTATCTGGTTGTATCAGTGCCAAAATTCATTAATTTGCGTTAGCCTCGCTCACTGCACAACCCTAATAAGTCCACTGGCTGGAAATTAACATCCACTCGACTATGATAATTTATTTGCGGATCTTCTTGGTCTACATTTTCGGTCTCGCAGCACCGCTAAATCGCATTTATCGTTAAAATTTTCTAAAATAATTATTGCATTGGTACATATACAAGTCTTGCAAAGTTTCGTACGAAATAATTTTGAAGTCTACTAACGTATTGTTAAACTGAAATATTTACATTTATTATTATAATTTTTGAAGATGGAATCCATTAAACTTAAGATTTAATAAACCGAATTTTTTTTTACTGCAAGGAATGAATTTGTACAGTAATTATATCTTGTATGTTTAAAAGTACATCAATGAAAAACTGACCTGCCACAAGACGACGGAATCCTTTAGTTTTGAAACAACTGCTTCATTATAAGTTGTTTAGGCAATTCACATTCAATAAAATGTCATAAACCGCTCTAATGGAACTTTTATTTATCTTGAGAAGAACTTGGAGTCAAGGTCTCATTGTACACGTGAAATTGTCGAATATGAATCCGATCTGTTTTAATTCACAGTGTCATGATCATGAACTTGATTATGACAAAATTTTATTGGTGCTACTGTAGTGTGCAATCTACCTGCGAATCTGAGATCTACCTATTGTAGAGTGCGTTCTACTCTCAAAATATATTTGAAAAACATGCTAATCTCTAATTTGCCCCTATTTAATTATAACGAAGTAATTAAAGGATTTACTTGTTTGGGTATGAATGTTTTTCTATGAAAATTAGGGATATTAATTAAGATTAGGGATATTGTTACAACTTGGCGTAATTAAAGAATTAATTTGTTTTGTTTGCAAGTTTCGGGAAGAACAATTAGAAACATGCAGGTAGACCGCATAGTATGTTGACGGATTTTTAAATTTTTTTTATCAACTTACTATGAAATTTGGGCGGCATTTCTTAGCTTGACTGTAAAATAACCTAATTAAAAACATGCAGACAGACCGCATACATTAGAAACATACAGGTAGACCGCACACTACAGTAGAAACATGCAGGTAGACCGCACACTATAGTAGCACCATTTTATTAGAAGCCAACGCCTGCCTCTTCGTTGTACGCATATTTTTGAAAGAATTATCAATAAAAATTATTTTACACATTCATTATCTACAGAAATAAAATATAAATTTTATTCTTAAAAGGAACTATATAAGTAAAGGCAAAGTCAGCTAGTAGAAATATATTTAAATTAACACGACCGGTTTCGCTCAAAGGGCATTGTACACTGTCTTTCAAAAAGTGTGCTACAAATGGAATTTTTTTTATTAGCGATTTTTATAAAAATTTATTGACGCAGAACGCTTCTGCATCCCTTAAAGTCAAATTGAGAAATGTCAGATGAAATTTATCTTCAATGGTATATAGCGTGGACACCGAGAAATGAAGATTGTTTAAGAGTAAAGTGCCCTTATTTTACAAGATACAAGAAAATATCGTAAGAATAAGTTCTTCAGAATTAAAAGTTATAGCTAAATATGAAATTACAGCCTCCTAAAATAAAAAAAATCACATTTTATTGTGAATCACTCTCTATACACATTACATTAGGAAATACTGGTGGGATTAAAGTGTCCCCCAAAATAATATAAATAGGAAAACACGAAATTTGTTCTTATTTCTCAATTATTTCATTTGGTTATGAGTGATTATTTCAATGCGTTCCAAAACTTTGTGCTTTCTTGTAGCACACTTTTTGAAAGACACTGTAAAATTCAATTTAGTCGAGTAATAAAGTTGGGATGAATCCCGTGGAACTTACAAGTTTTCAAAAACCATATTGTGAGGGAAAAATTCTTTTTTCGGATGGCGGATATGCCGATTGATAAGTCAAAGAACTTTTATATAGCTACTTCCTCCTAACTTTCGTGAAACGGCCTTGCCGCTTTTGCCATGTCATGTCATTTCGTCGTTTATTTTCTGAATTCAGTTCAGTTCGGCATATAAATAAAAAATGAAATTTAGATTGTTTGCGTTACTATGGGTTTGTTTACCTTACTAATCGGACGAATACATTTGAACCACATCGTACGAATTAAACACTGATCACCAAATGCTCTCTGACCCATATTGTAAGCTTGTAAGTAGTCGATTTATGGATTATAAAGCGAAATATTTCATTGATGTGCTGGTTCATTATTTTATTCAATAGAAAATTATGTGGTGTGATGACATGATCTTATTCAAATTCACTCTTTCCACCTCCTAATAAAGTTCCCGATAATGTTTTTGACAAATAACTTGATTTTTGCGAATGGTGATTCGTAAAGTTATTCATCGAACAAATTTATCAGGAGGCGAAAAAATCGAGCCTTAGTGAGCCAAATTTCTTTTGTATACATATATCATAAAGGACATAAATCACGACTCTCCATCAGGACGTCCTTGACACTACTCTGTTATAATCAGGTGATAAAAAAAATCAGTCAAATATTTTCTTGTCATACTTCCAAAATTTCGTCAAGAATCTTGGAAGGAGTATCTTGGAAGGAGATAGGATTCAATGAAGAGTAGTTTATAAAGAAGAATAAAAATATACAGATATACAGGATGATTCATTAGCATCTTTACAAACTTTGGCAAATGTAAGTAGATGTAATTTTATGAAAAAATATCCTATCAACATATTGCGATGTTTTTGCGAGTTAAATGAAATTTATTTGTTAAATTTTTGAATTAGAATTTTTAACTCAAATGACAAAGTCATGCATAAAAAATTTAACATTAGACTCTTTTCGTTAGTAAATTGATTATTGATATTTATCTCAGGGTACCAAATTGTATTGCTAAACAAATTTGTTGAACTGGGTTCTGGAATGTGTTGATTTTTTTATTTTAGTCACGCTACGTGAAGTGTATTTAGGCAAGTAAAAATCGATTTTAAAGATTGACATAGAAATTATTTATTAATAATAAATTTGCAGTTTATTAAACATTTTCAAAATTACAATTACACAAATAAAATTGGTTCTTAGTAATTGTTAGTACATTTGGAAAATTAGTGTAAATGCACATCAATTTATATTGACTTAAATTGAGTTGTCATCTAACAACGTAGTGGGTAGATGGAAATCAAAGTTTTTAATTAAAAATGCTATTATGGTCTCCTTTACCAAGTGTCCTTTGTTTGGATTAAACTTATACCTGTTGGTAAGTATTTACGAATTATTCTTAGACAAGCATGTTTAATTAATCATATTAATAAATGGAATGTTCTTACGTTTTGTTCACCACCTTCGATTACAAAAGTTTCTCTGAAGGAGTTTAAGATTGATTACAAATGTTAAACACAGGACTGTTCAAGGCTAAGTACAAAGTATGAATGTTCACTGCTAAGTGCAGAGAGTGAATTGAATGTTCTACTGCTCAAGGCCTAAGTTGAATTGCATGGATTACCAAGAAATCTCCCTTTTATATATTCTTAAAGGTACAAAAAACTATGTAACACCAAACATAAGAAAAATTAAAGATCCTTAGATGGTAAACAAATAAAAAATTCTTGTACACAAATAATAACTATCTTGTCTTGTAGGTTGCAAATATGAAATTACATCTTGAAGAGGCCCAGTCGAACTGCATCTAACTTTGAAAGACGGATTCTGTCTTGGTTCTTGAGTTTTACAAGAATACAACGTCTTCCTCCGTTCTTCTTGTAGAAGTAGGCTCGAGGTTTGCTTCGGATTTCCTTTTCTAGCGTGCTGGATGAACTTGCCACGCCTGGATAATCTTGAAACGTTTTAGATGATCTTGAAACGTCTTCCACGATGACATGATCGGCTCGTCCTGGAGTTTCGACATCGAATGGCAGCACTTCATCCTTGGATGTCTTGGAACTCGACTCCTGTTGTGTGAGGTTGTCATCCCAATGTTCCTAATCATCCTGGAGTACTTCTCGGAAGCTCTGGTTGAACCAGCTTTTCGTTGTTGGCGAAAGCGTAACGTCAAGTATGTCAATTGACATTTTCTAAATCGGGCAGAAAAGTGTTTTAGTTATTTGTGTAAAAATAATATTTCACAAGTGTTCTGGAACACATTAAGGTAAAGTACAGTTATTTAACATTTCACTTAAATTACAACTTCAAAAATAATAAACCTAAACTAATTATATACAGGGTGAAAATTTTCAAATATCAAAATAACATAGCAATATGTCCGATCTGCTTTTGTTTAGAACTTACAGTGATTTTGTTTTTTTTTCTTTTAATAAAAAGCAGTATATTTAATAACAAAAATTATTTATTGTAATGGTACGGACTCTAAGTAAATAAGCAGTACAAAGCAAAAAATATAAAATTATAACAAACATTCAAAAGTTATGTGCAGCTTCACGTCTACTGGGAAATCTAAATCTGATAAAAGAAGTATCGGCATATTCTTCGTTTGAAAATGGAAGGGTTACAAACAATGAGCAAAAACACTGATTTAGTAAATAATAAAGCACCACGACCCCTTCTAACAACATTAGTTTCCAATGTTCCGTTAAGTAATGACTAATAAATTTCTTGTTTTTAATACCTTTAAATCGCTATAACTTCTAAACAAAAGCAAATCGGACCTATGTATGTTGATAGGATGTCTTTTTCATAAAATTACATCTACTTTCGTTTACCAAAGTTTGTAAGGGGGCTAACGAATCACCCAGTATGATAGCTTCACCATAATTTGTAATTTTTGGCAAAACAAGCGCACGTATTAATTTTCTATACAAAAAATAGTCAACTTTCAATTTTTTACTCTCGTAATTTTTTTATTTCAAATTTAGCTTCGTGACGGTCCGAACAAAATCATCAGGACAGAAGAGATTTAATATGCCCGGACTTTAACTTTGTTATTAAGAGCGGTTCGTAATTGGACGGTTTACTCGTGTGGTCAATCTAACGTTTCTAATTGAGTTAACAGGGGATTTGCGTTAATAAGAGCCAGGTATATATCAAATGTAGCCGTGTTAATATAAACAGAGATACCGGAAACCGCGGACCCCGGATAAATCACCGTGCTCGCCGGTCATTAGTTGTACCCGCGCACATTATCTAGTTAGCCCCGGAACCGCTGTCCGCCAATATCACGCGTGATTTAGGGCTGTTTATTTACATCCCGCGCTTAAATTAATATACGGAATTTACCGCTACACCTGTATCTTCCATTGCACCAGCTGCAAGCTATTCCCACTTTGTATACCTGTACTGTTTATTTGTTATACGGATAAAGTCAGGAATTGTCAATATTTACCTGCGTGATACCTTTTAACAAATAGTTAAATACAATTTTTGCTTTACGTAAAAGTAAGAAACGAAAATAAATCGATGGGAAAATATTTGCACAATAATATTATCAGAATTGCACGCAATACTAACGAGTAAAACTATTTCTAAAAAGATCAAAAATAAAAATGGTTACAATTAATGTAATTGTAACTGCATGAAAATGAAAACTGCAGACACTAACGTAAAAATAAAAGGAATGCTGACGGGATAAACAAAGATATCATGTGTTCATTTAATATTCTGGTAGCATTAGCTATGGAAATATTTTATTTTTGTAAAGGAATATCGTAGGTTAAGCAGCTAAGCACACTGCGAACACAACAGTCACTAGTATCATTCGTCCTGTCAACTGTCGAGTAAATGTTTTCATACTTACTTACTTACTTACATATTTGTTTGCCTTGTTTGTTGGTTCTATGCAAAATTAAGTTACTTTCAGGGCTCATTTACGTTCTTTATGACATTACAAAATGGTATTTTCATTAGAGCAGAAAACATTTGTGATTGAATGTTATTTTCGTAATAATTCAAAAATCGATGGGGCATGTGTATACTCCGTACGAAACTGCTTGGAAGAGTTTAGAGTTGAATTTCTCGTTGTTGTTATTGACCACAAAACACTCGAAGACAACCTGCATTGGTGTGTACAGTTGTTTCGTGAAACTGGAGGTCTTTTCCGAAGAAAAACAACAGATCAACCTCGAAAATGTCCTGCCGAGGTTATGGAAACTGCAAGACATAATGCTTCTCACACCTCTATCTGACAATTATCACAACACATTGAACTTTCTGTGGAAACGTGCCACAAATTGTTATGTCAAGATGTTCAACTCTATACTTATCGCATGATGTTGGTGCAAGAATTGCTGCCCGGTGATCCCATACAGAGATTGTCTTTCTGTGAATCTTATATAATAAAATTATTTAATTTGTGTGTGAGTTGTAATTGTTATTTTATGATTTATGTCATACTGACATTTAATAGTCAGGTTATGTCCAATTTTAAGACTAAGACATACGTTTTCTAAAAACAAAATATTTCCACGGCAATGCTACCGGATTATTAAATGAACACGTATTATTGCCAGGAGGTGTTCTTCTTCCGTTGAAGCCGACAATTATTTTAATTATTTCTTACTTTGTTTTCTCTTTCTTGTCATCACATGTATTAAAAAAAAAACTATGCTTCGTTTTATTTGTTATACGCTTTAACATAATTAACGCCAGTTTTAAATTTGAAAAAAAAGGAGAATAATACAGTACCATATTTACATTATTTTCCAATGTGAATTTGTTAATTATATTAGGCGAAAAAAATTTAACATACTGGAATACAATAAATTGTCAGAAAAACATCGAATAAAAAAATAATAATATTTACAATCCGCTGCAACGATAGCATGGTTCCAGCGACCCGGAACGTAATTTGTGCGATACGCGCTAAATAAATAATAATTTGTTAGGTAGTTTGCGTACACCGGCAAAATGCAGAGACATGACAAAATAGCAATAATGTAACAACGCGTTGCGCAACGTTTTAAAGCCCATTATTTCATAACGGCAGCGTTTAGGCAGTGAAATATCGGGCACGGATGGCACACATGTATACGTCGTCCCTCTGAACAGGGACGTTCATTTGAGCACACGCCGTTATTATTTATCTGCAACGTAACCAATTTTCATTGGGTTTTAATGTCGCTATAGCCGTCGCTTATTGCACTAACAATATAAACATTGAACTTAACAAGCAGACTGCTTTTAAAAATCAAAATTCTTGCAGACATTTTCTAACTGACTCTATGCGCAGAGTTAACATATGAAATTAATGATGAAGTTAACAATTTCCAAAATTTTCCTAATCGTTAAAACCTAATCTTTTATGCCTTAAAACTATTCTTGCGCGAACTGTACATTTGCTACTAGGTATTTAATTTTGTTGGAGGATTAATTTAATTTTAACATAATATTTTAGTGCAATTCGTAACAGTTGTTCTTTAATGTAGCCATGCATTCCAGAGGGCGTTAATGTTAGAAATTAGTTTCGACGATACTTAAAAATAAGTTGATTAAAAAAATCCAATCAAAATTAATTACGAATCTTTTATGTTGTTTTATTAAATGTAATGTCTAGAGGGGTAAAGTAAAGAAACCGGGTAGACAGGACAAGTTCGGCGTGTGTCCTTATTTCCTTTACACTTCCAACAGCGAGATGTGCAAGTAATCTGACGAGGAGTCTGTTAATGTTTCCCCTGGCGGTCGTTACGCGGCGCTCTTATCGCCGGCTGAGCCACTGATTGCTTCATTTCAGACAATTGCCTGTTTATATTCGGCGGACCGCAACCAGTCCTTATCCTGATAAAACAAGGACCTGTTCCTCCTTCTACGGCGGTTGTTTTGTTCGCTTGTTTTGTGCACGCGTCTCTCTAAACGCCGCAAGAACGCGGATAATCTCCGGGATAATGGTAATCGCTCCTGTGTTTACTGTTGTCACTCGGTTTCTTACGATTAAAGTCGAGGACTTTTTCAGCAAGCTATTTTATACGATATTGCAGGGCTAGGTGAAGGGGTTTTATTCCGAAAAACGAATGATTTTAGAATTCACCAGAGACGAAAAATTCTAATATTCAAATTTAAATATTTGACAACCTTTTTCTACTATTTCAATCAGAAATCATCTAAAAGTTTTCGAAAATTTCTTTCTTATTGAATATTTGGTTATGATTTTACCAAGCTGACTTCGAAATCGAATTATTTTAGAATGATTTTTCCCAGCCCATTTCGAAATCGAATTATTTTGGTAGCGAAATTAATTTAACATGTAAATTTATTTATTAGAATCACATTGCTATGGAAATGACTGAATTAGAAGTTTTATGTACTATCGTGGCCTTATAATTTCGCACGATTCGATTTTCCGCTGTAAATATGGCTTTCTTTGACGGTTTGTCAAAAATAATCATTTTAAACGTCAGATTTCAAAAGTAATGCTAAAGTTGTAGCAACACAATGCCAAATCAAGTGCTTTCTGAAGGAGAGAAGGGTTTTGCAATCGTAACATTAGGAGATGGCTGGTCGGTACTTTTATTCTGTTATTTCAGTTCTAATACTTTATTATCTTGTTGTTCTTAAAATATAACCAAACAATCTGACTTTTGGTACTTGATATTTTGATACTTTGATATTGTATTTGACATTTTCAAGTTTTCTCACTTTTCTCAAATACGTTGAGCAATTCTTTGGTTAATTATGATGGCTCGGAGGTTTTAAAGGCATAGTAATAAAATTACGACGTAATTCCTTGAGGAAGAAGCGATAAAACCGATTAGAGTTCGGAAAACACTTCACAAACACATCTAAAGTTGATTGTCGCAGAAAGTCTATCAGGGTAATTCCGTCGCAAAAACTCATAAAGCTAAAACTACAAACATAAAATAAATCCGTCAAAAGTTTGATGTATAAAAACAGTTGTCTTTCAATAGCAATAAAAAGCCCTACTGCTATATAATACACTGTCACGTCAGCTGTAACGAGCTTTATGTCAGAGCGAGTGTACGTCGCTTTCGCCGTCGTTCTCACAACGCACAAGAAGGAGACGCGTAAACAAAGCGCGTCCGTCTTGTTGGGACTTCCGTTTTCGCAGCGGAACCCCGAGAGAGCGAAATTGCAAGTCGCCCCCGGATCAACGAAGTTAGTTTCCGTTCTGACCGAGATGTTTTTACAAGCTGAGCTGTCTACATAAAAAGCTAACATTGTTGTTGAGCTAATTCTCTTTCACAATTATCTGCGATTACGGCCCCATCAAAGTCTGCGCTTGAGGGCCGAAGAGGGATGCTCCACTGACTTGTTCTAAACACAAGTTTGATGTCTTTATAGGTCCGTGCGGTTTAAGACCTTCCTTCCTATTATATTTCAACGGCATTATTTCGTTATTCGCCCTCTAGTGAAATAAATTAGTCGTCTCGTAATGAGATATTTATTTTCTTTGTGTGCTTTCGAAACATGATTACGCGTACCTTCCTTATTTGAAGCAGAAAAGTTTTTTTTTAATGAAATACTGCGCGCTTTGTTTAGGGTATTATTTCAAAATTCTATCTTCTACAAACGTTTAATTGACATTCTTAGGCCCGATTTTACAATAATCGAATAAACATTATTCTTAGAATAACGTGACGTAGGTGTGACGTAGATATGGAACATTGAAGGATATTCGGCGAACAGTTATTCCGTCCTTATTCCATGATTGTAAAACTTGGCCTTAGTATATTAATCAGTTGATGCACATGTTAATGATGTTTAATGAAGTTCACAACTTCAAGAAACGCTTGAATAAAACAACAGTTTATTACTGTTTGTGACTTGGAGTATAATACCTTTTTGTGTTTCATAAATTCTACGACTCTGGGTAAAGTTTAAGCCTCGACTCAAAACGAAAAAAGCTTATTTTTTTACTGAGAGTTGCACTTATCGATTGTTTCACTGCAACTTAAAAAACAGCAAAGATATAGGCTATATTTTAAAATTAATGGTGTAAAAAAAGGAACCATTCGCTTGATCATTATGCTTCGCTGTATATGTCACATGCAAAGTTCATATAAAAACAAATGATTAAGACAAAACAACACACAAAACATGCGCATACGTTTTTAATTGAAATAAAATACATAATACATTCTTAAAAATGTTTTAGATTACACAAGTTGATTCGATGATGGCGCCTAAACTCTCCAGTACGTTATTCTAGACACTTAAGAAAATATCAGAAAAATCTTGGAATGTGGAAACACTTTTATCACAAAAATTTTACAAAATATAAGAACATTGCACAAATCAGTTCTCCTCACCAAACCTGTGTGAACACTTGTCCAATAATTGTCAGACCTGATGGGGTGAATATGTTGTTGGGGTCTATTGAGTTTTCCTGTTGTTTTCCATAACGAATAGTCAGTTGACTCTATAGCTGTTAAATGTTGCAGATAATTCTGGATATTCTGATTTTTGTGTTCAAACCTATATTTCTTTTAACTCCTTTAAAACCCTTTATATATTTATTTTTATTTTCAAATGTTCTTGATCGGTGCCACTCTTTCTTCAATTGCCTTTTCCCCAAACAGCACCCAAAACCTCTTGGAGATGATTGGCACTCTGATTACTGGGTGCAATTTTGTATTTATTAAAATAAAAAATGATTGAGAAGCGCCAAAGAAGCTCAACCTTAAAAACAATCTAAACTTTCCGACTTCTAGTTGAAAAGACTTTTTAAAACAAAAAACAGATACAGTGAATTATGCAAGAAAAAATACAAGACGTAATAAAATTTGAGTCCGTATGCAAAAAGAATTATTCCTCAATGTGCCAGGTGTCAGGGATATGGGCATACAAAAAATTACTGCCGTAGAATCGTAACACAACAAAACATTGCGATAAGAACATCTAAAGGTAGGCGTTCACTTGTCCGCACCGTACGCATCGCACGGATAATAAAAACTCATTCTTTTCATTATTTTAAATGTGTGCGTTCACTGTTTCGCATCGGACGGATCGCCTTTCGTGATGTGCACGCATAAGCAGGATAAAATCCGATTCGTGCGATGCGTACGATGCGGACAAGTGAACGCCTAACTTAAAGCTCAAACTGTAAAGGAGACCTTCTAGCCAATTATCATCGATGTACTGTTCACAAGCAACACCAATAACGTCTGTATCCTACACTTAGATAAAAGAGGCCAGTCCAACAATAAATCCCTATTAACCCTTCCCAAACTGTATTAAGCCTATTCTGTCTTTTGCGCAAGTTGTCAATTCACAAAATCATAATCAAGAAACCAATAGTGTGGCCTAAATAGAAGAAATACTGAGAAAACTTATGGAGCAAAAGAGTACCTCTTATCCATAGCCGTAAGTAAATTAGATTAATGGCAGTACAACAAAATTATACCATGAGAATTTTTTCGCATCGAACATAAAAATTCGTATTACAAAATTGATATCCATGGTAATGAATAAGTTCCATGTACTTCAGCTTCCAGCCTATGTTCTATGTAGAAAAATTCTCACTGTACCTATTATAGAATGCCAATGGCCTACATCAACATGTTTTAGAACTAAAGGCGTTTATAATACGACATAATGTAGACACCATGTTATTATCAGGGACACACACATCTTACAGATAAACATCACATAAGCATTCCAAAATAGAAAGTATATTTCACGAAACATTCCGATTACACAATTTTAACATTACGAAAGGGAAATGTATCTATCTTCAAGTCACTAATCTCACTGTAGTTAACGAATTAAACCCAATAACTTTATATGACAGTATATTGTAAAGAGTGAACGGTGTCTAAGTGGTAGTCGAAAAAAATGTTGTATATACCACGGCAGTGAAGTACCTTTATCGAACTCCTTTACTTGCTCGCCGCGGCTTCGCCTTGGCTCGCAATTTACAAACTCGTTCGATAAAGTGCCACTTTACTACCTTGTAAGATAAATAATTATTATCATACTATAAAAGAAATGACGATCATCATAACGATACTTCCAACGAAAACTATAGTGTCAAATTTGATAGTCGTATATGATACATTATCTCAAAATATGAATAAATGTCACTTACTATAGTTTTCGTTGGAGGTATCGATAACTATAGCACCCGCAATAAGAACGATTTGATAATAAACTACAGCCGAACGCAAAAGTCGAGAGACAGTGCAGATTATTTCGGAATGAAATGTTTTTCTTACCTACAAATATTCAAAGTTTAGAAGCATTGCAATTTAGAAACACCATTAAGAAATACCTATTGAATAAAAGCACTCTGCAACAAATAGGATTTTTTAGATAATGACTTCAATGAATTAACTCTGCCTCCTTGCCCTCTCAGATATTGAGTAAAATATTCTGTAACAAACAGGATTTTTAGTTAATGATTTCGATGACTTAATTCTGCCTCCTTGCCCTCTCAAATGACTTGCAGCTAGTTTATGTAAGCGTTATTGCGTATGTAGGTATGTTTGTCATTTTGTTTTTAGGATTAATAAATATTTGTTCTTAGATCCATTCATGTATATCAATATCTACTATACCAATGTATTTCAAATTTATAAATACCTAACATCAATAAAGTATTATTAATTGAATGAAGTACCAATAAATCGTTTAAAAAAAAACAGTACATGCAGCAGTTGATTCAACATTTTTGGAAACGGTGATCTATGGATAAATACATATGGACAAATATTTTTGCAATTGCGTACGTTATTTATTTATTATTTGCTCAAGTTACGCACCGTCGACTGTTCTTTTAAAAACTATCACTTGAAAATCACTGTACGGTTTGTTCGTAGTTCAGTTTTGTAACTAGTTTGGAACCGTCAGAACCAGTGGCCTCTCGATCAATTTCGACTGTTGTATAAGTTCTAAAACACGATTCTAAACCAGTAAGAACTGGTCTTCGAACAGATCTACAGTTCTACATTGAAATCAGTTAGTGTTTATATCTTAAAAGGATGAAACTGTTTGATGCTTAATAAATATAGTAATCAGTAAATGATAATTCCTATCGGTGGGAATCAAATGACCCGTTAAAAACCGGACTGGAGAGAGGAAAGAGAGAAAAAAGTACGGATAAACAATCTTTTCATTTTAATCTCTTCGGCGTACGAGTGAACATGTCCGGCGTTGGCGGCAGCGATGTGTGCACGCGGCGGGTGAGATTCGAGCCCCCCGATCAGTTATTGGCGATGGATAAAAGTGCCCTAACTTTTAATTCCAGTCTGGCCGCAAATGACACGTAAACCGGCGCTGCGGTCGTCGGTTTAACGAGATACTACCGCATAACGCTTCGGAATAGCTATTAGCGCCATTATGGCCAATATACCGCGGATTTAAACTACGTCCGAAACAGAATTTAACTGAATTTATTTATCTGAGAATAATACGGGTAATACAACCTCCCTAAAATATAATGCAATTGATTTTGCCGCGGCCTGTAATGGCTTCATGATTCAAACGTAAATGCCAAGGATAACGTTCGGTAAAGCTCTTTTGTGCAAGATAGATTCTTTTACTTCAATTACAAACAAACTTAAATGTGCAGTAAAAATATATTAAATTGCTTAAAAAATTACAAAAAAATATGGGATTAAGCTTTTATGAGTAAATTGATTACGTTATAGACACAAGCTAACATGTACTTGCTTCTGATTAAATGTTATCACCTTCAGCAGCGAATCTAAATCGGTGGTCTTTGAATGAAAATTTTTAGTGCTTACACTAAATACACAACAGTGTTATTTTAGACAAGAAACAATTAGATGTTAAGCTTTGCCTATATTTGAACCTATGTGGGCATGCAGGCAGGCCCTTCAACCAATTGCTGTTAATGGATGGTTCTGAACAGTATACAAATTGTCTCTAAAATATTTCTAAAATAGTGAAAAAGTTGGTCGTTAACTTTTTCGCAAATCTTTCAACCAATTATTGCTAAAAAAAAGTTGAAAAAAATTCCAACTAATGAAATTGCATATGATGAAATATATCTACGAGATGAGGCTTGTAACACGCCGAGGTGCTACTATTGTTTGTTGTCTTTAGGGACAACTAAATAAGTAATAAATGAATCCAAACAGATAAACAAATTTAATTTATTAGCAAGTTAATTTACTGGCAACTGAAAGATTATCGTCTGCAAGAATTTAACGCGTATTTATTCTCGGGGTAACTCGGGCAAATTTCCAGGAAGGCAAAGAAGGTCAGTTCTATTGTTCCAGACACTCTGGCCAGACGAATTGCTACCTGAGACTACGGGACCCCTATACCATGCAATAATACCCGCAATAAATCTACGCTAGGCGCCAGCCTCCAAGAAATCGTCCGAGTTACTTTTGTTGATATTTCTGAATTATTTTCAAGAATTAAAATGGCTCGTGATCGCTAATTCGAACGGACCCACTTGTGCCGTTCACCCGTTCTTTGGTCCCGGTGAGGCGGATATAAATATGAGATAGCAGGAATTGGATACTTTAAATAAAAATTAAAATGCGGACTTAACTTTAATTAATTTATTTATTGCAAATTAAGGGGAAAAACTCCGTTTTTCAGGCGCTATGCAGCCTGAAAATCTGAGTATAAAAAACCCCGTTTTTTATATTACCATACAAGGAAACACCCAAAAATTTTACACTCGTATAAGAAATACAGTAGAATTCGTTTAACGGTTTTCTCGTTCGGATATCGTGACGAACTACCTAATTCCAATTACACAACTGGTGGGTTGTTTTTATGCTTGTCCCAAACAATATTTGTGTACTGACTATTCAATTTAAATGAATAATTAATTTGGTTCCAAAATTACGTTATCTTGGTACTCGTGTTTAACACTTTAATCGTACTCTAAGACACGCTCTGTATATCAACCAGTGCACAGCGGCGTTGTGCCTACAGTGTACTTACTTAATGAATGTAGGGGATTAATTAATCAGATACTGGGGAAGTATGTGATACAAAATGCAACCCAGGCGATCGATCTGTGAGAGAATCAATAGTAATCGCTCGTTTTTCAGGGGAGCCTCCCTTGGAGGCGGGAACCCGATTTTTGATAACCTACTAACGCTACGAAGTGGGGAGACTCGCTCAACCGCTACTTTCGCTATTTTGAGGTGCAGGGTCAATGCCTCTGGCTTTATTAATTAACCTCTGATTGCGTTGTTCGACGAAGATCTAACCTGTACGCAATGGAATATTTTGACCGTTTTTTACGGCACTCTACTATGTGTAGTTATGGCCTTACGGTCTCGAAGCAGATCCCTTCTAATTAACTACAGATCTCCCGACAAAGACTACACCTTGGTCCACACACAGAGTGTGATGGAAACTCGGCTGAGAAGATGGCACTGATTACGTGATTCAGAATTGGTTTGACCTCTTAATTTTACTGCCCTAGTAATACAACTGATTGGCCTTGATTTAGGTAATTAATCTGTGCTGGTCACACTGGGTTTTAGTGGCAGATCTGAACTTGCCTTAGACCAGTGGTATGAAACAATCGATTTCACTGCGCAAATCGAAAAACACGTTGCTTGCGTGTTTCCAATTTGCCAGAGAATACCGAAAAGGATTCACTAATTTTACAAAGTACCCTGTATATGAATTGCACGATAAATTGGAAACGTCGGCTGACTGCCCTGGTCGATTTAAATTACAGAAACGCCAACAAACTAGTTAATAATTTATATAACAATGGTCAAGCAATGCCACTACAGTGGATGCCACTGATTTACTTTGACTTTGGTTCGGATGCAAATTAAGACTAAGAATAAATTTCCCAAACCAAGTAAGTACTGAAATTTATAGATTATGAAAATTTAATCATCTAATACCACCAATTATGTAACGAATAAGATACAAATTAGAGCAAATTACCTAACTCCGTGCCGCGGAATAACAATCCAGATTCACGCACAACACAAATTTTAGATCCACTTCGCGGATTAAATTACGCGTCACGACCGTGATTTTTAATTGTATTTTAATTGGCTCTCAAACCACTGATCTTTTATACGACCGGACTAATTAGATTAAACCCTCTAGTGAAAATAATTAAAGAAATTAGTAAGTAACTCAAGCAAGCTGCCCAGCATGAAAATACGACTGCTCGTGTTCAAAGCGCGTGGCTATCTGCTTCTAATTTTCAAATTCATCTTCCAACTGCCCCTAATTAATGCCCCTTCCTTTGACCCGAAAACAAATGCAAAATATACTTTGACCAATCGGATCGCGTCCGGTGTTTAGAAGAAGCACGCCTCCGCGTTCCACGAAGTGTTTTTCTAACTTTCCAAAACATGCCACCCTGAAGGGCTCCGCGTCTTTAACGTCTGCTTCTACTAAATTTCAACATAGTTGACGTTTTTATTATTTCCTGCCCTTTGCAGTACCACTTTCTAAGTGGACATATTATGTTACAGAACTTAAATGTGTGTCGAATTTCAACTTTAAGGAAAACCAAATGTGTATTAGGAATCCGCATGGCAGATTTACGATCGTCATTCCGAGCAGCAATTGCCGAGCTCAAATACGATAAAAGTTTATGATGGCACCCCGGTTATATGAAGTGGCCCTATTGTCCGGTAGGTCTCTGGCTTTCGTTTTAAAATTCCCAACAAGTGTACATTGTTTGTGATTTATTATTTCCAGACTGTCTCCTCCCGACTACCGTGACAATAACCATAATTGCAATGACTCGTAAACAAAATTTTAGTTACATTCCTAACATGCTCATTTGTTTTATATACAAATTCGCGACCGTTTCACTCGCCCCCGCGGGAAATTAGAGCAATCGCCTCGCGAATGGGCACTTTCCCGCTTTCCCTTGATATGGGAGCGCCCACGAACACTTGGCACCCCCTCGCCAGGGCAGAAATACACCGGCGTACCGCGGAGCTAACCGATCGAACTCGTCTTGGCCAATGAAAACCAACCTCAACTAACAATTTCCTCCAAACCACTAAGGACAACCCAACTTCAACACACTAAAGGAAAAGAGAGGAAAAGAACAAGAAAAATCCCGAGCTTATGCAATCCCAACACTTCCGTGTTCCCGACTACCCCCAGTTGTTGAACCAGCTAGACCGGTGGACACTCTAACGGAACATATAGACTGGTCTTACTTAATCGAAGCCACTTGACATTCCACTGTCACCTACTGATTAATAACTACCTTGATAATCACTTCTTATTAATCCCCAACTCGCACCTACGCTAAATCCTAATTAATTCAACACCCACGAACTCTTTAATCACACCTTAATCGCTAACTATCCCTTCAATACCTGGCTAATTTGCTCACTCACTTCCGCACTCACTATTTAGTTTGCTAATTCCGTATACGGCCTAAAAAAACCTTCGTGTCGATGTCACTCACTAAACTTCCACTAAGATTCCCTAAGTTTTAATTATCCCACCCCAACACCTTGAGTTGATAACTCACCGTCACTAATCACGTGTAATATCTCATGACACTAATTCCCGCTAGCGCATTAGCATGCCACGTTAAAGCCACCTTAACTTCCCGGAATTACATCCTTAATTACATTGTCGCATTAATAATTCCGCACGCACCTGACCTTGACACCGTCAAATTGAAGCGCCCCGAGAAAACCCATGGACACCGTTAACTAAATTAATCCATCACTACCACTAAAATTTTCCTTAATTAGTTAGTCTCACACAATAATTCATTTAATATCACACCATAATTCACCGTTAAACTAAATATATATGCACCATTCGGAAACGCTTGTAAAATCTCCCATCACTAATTAGCTCATAAATTACACCGGTATCCATTGAATTAATTTCGCAACAACACCCCCGACTAATCCGATACACCTGTTAATGCAACACTCTTTAATCACGTACAAATATTTCCACTCACTTAATACTCGAGTTCGCTGTTTGCCGTTTCATAATAATCAGATGATAATGACGTATTATCCGTACCCTCATAAATACCAGACGGCTGGGCCAGTTACCCCGCCATAAACCTTCCCCGAAACCCCAGACAGTGTGTCAATAGCAGTCTGTGCCACTGACCGTAATTCTCCGTGGGTCGATGGCTTCCTGCAATCCCATATAAACACTTTCACTTGTTGTTACGAAATTTTAGGGTCCCCATCTGTAACAGTGGTGTTTGCTCATTAACCCTTTAATCTAGTCCGGTATATGTGTAGTATGGTCGGAGGCTAGACGCGTTAAAAATTCCCCGTCGAACGCCAGCTTGGTTCTCGAGCAGGTAGGCGTTGATATGTATTTTCCGTTGGATAACATATGGACCCTCATAGAGGTTACAGAACTTTTGACTTATCCGGTCGGCGAGAATGGAAATGGGGTTAGTTCGAATTAGCACAAAATCGCCTTCGTTGAATGGCTGTTGGAAACTCGTTTGCTGCCGCCCCCGCAGTTGCGCCATATGCCGTGTGTTTTGTTTAACTATCTCACGCACGCGATGTATATCCTGATTTAAAACAAATGGGTTAATCCGGCGGATTACCGCTCTATAGGGTAACTCTGGTTCTTCCCCGAATGCAATTGTTACAGGTGCAAATCCCGTGGAATCGTGTGGTAGCGAATTCAAACACGTTTGTAATTTTTCTAAGTGATCAATCCAACCTGTATGTCTTCTTGAGCAAAATGCCCGGAAAAACCGTCCAATCTCCCTCATAACACGCTCGACTGGATTTGAAGCTGGATGTCTGACGGATGTATATTGTACTTGAATTCCAGCTGTGGCCATCCTTTGTTTCCACAGCCGCGAGGTAAATTGAGTACCATTATCACTAAGAATACGTTCTGGCCTAATTCGGGATTCCTCTAAGATTTTACGTACAGCCGTGCTTGCATTCGCCCTCTTCATCGCATATAATTGGACAAATTTGGAGAATACGTCAATCGTCACCAACAGATACACAGCCCCGGCACGCGCTCGTGGCAATGGCCCGTAGAAATCGACTGACATCAACTCACCGACTCGTTCTGCAATTATTGGCTGGAATTCCCCCGCAAAATTTTTGTTCAGGTGTTTATTCCGCTGGCAGTTGTCACAGCTTCGCAGAACTTTCCTGATTGAGTGCCGCATTTTCCTCCAGAAAAACAATGTACGCATTGCATGAAATACCTTCCCGGGTCCGAAATGCCCATACGCTTCATGAAAGTGTTGTACTAACTCGACAATCAAACTTCGCGGCACCGCCACTAATTTCGCCTGCGTAAACCGACAGTTGTACAGTAGAACCCCGTCGTACATTTCATATCCTGCCTTTCTTTCTTCGTCATCTTGTACATAAATTTCCCCGAGATATTCATCGTTCGCCTGTAACTCTCCGATATTCATTAATCTTCTCCGTAGCTCTGGCTTTTCAGTAGTCGCCAGTGTCGCAATTATTGGCGCCGGATGTCCTTGTTCACCTGCTGTTGAGGGCCCAATCGGAAACCGCGACAAGGTATCCGCTACAACATTTTCTTGTCCTTTGATGTGGCGCACTTCGAAATCAAAAGCTTGCAGCATCAGTACCCATCTTGTCAAACGCTCACTCAACAAACGGCACTGTTTTAGAAACTGCAACGCGTGATGGTCACTATAAATAATCACCCTCGTGTTCATTAAGTACGTGCGGAACTTCTGTAAAGAAAAAATGATCGCTAGCAGTTCCTTCTCTGTCGTGGTATAGTTCACTTCCGCTGGATTCAGGGATCGGCTGGCGAAAGCGATTACTCCCAGCTCTCCTCCGTCCTTTTCCTGGCATAATGCGCTACCTATTCCAAAGCCGGAACTATCCGTCTGTAAAATAAACGGTTGATCCCATCTCGGGTGCCGCAACATTACGCAATGTAAAAACAACTCCTTGATGTGTTGAAAATTAGACTCTTCTTCGCTTCCCCACTTCCATCTGACTCCTGTCTTCAATAGCTGTCTTATAGGCCGCGTATGCTCGCTATAATCTCGATGGAATTGTCGATAGTAATTGCATAATCCTAGGAACGCTCGTAGCTGCTTAACACGTGTCGGCGCTGGGAATTTCAGAATTGCTTCGATTTTTCCTGGATCCGGCCGTATTCCGTTTGTTGATAAAATGTGCCCTAGAAACTTGATCTCTTTTTGTATAAAACACGACTTTTCTAAGTTCACGGTTAAATTAGCATCTCGCAGCTTTGTCAAGACTGCCCGCAAGTGTTCTAAATGTGTTCTAAAGTCCGGTGACGCTATCAATAAATCATCCACGTAATTCACCGTGAACTCCCTTACTTCCGGCCCTAAAACCAAATCCATGCAGCGACTGAAACTGGCGACCGCTGTCTTTAATCCGAATGGCAATACCCTGAACGTGTAGCTCCTTCCGTTATAGAGAAAAGCCGTGTACTTCCTACTGTTTGCATGCAACGGTATCTGCCAATAAGACGAGCGCAAATCTAATGACGAAAAACATCTCACATTGTTAAAACGGCGTATTAACTCTTCACTTGGAGTAGGACTTTCGCGATCTGCCACCATCTTCTCATTTAACTGTCTTGCATCTAGACAAAGTCGCACCGTGGAGTCCTTTTTCTTTACGACAACAATCGGACTCGAATAAGGTGATGCTTCACGTTGTATAATTTGTAGCTCTAACATCTTCTTAATTTCATCGTCTACAGCTGGCCTTAACGCGTATGGTACGGGATACGAGCGCTTCATGAAGGGCGTCTCGTCCTGCATTAAGATCTCGTGCGTATACAAGTGCGTCAGCCCTGGTATTTTTGCAAAGACCGAATTAAATTCTAAAAGCAAGCAGCTTAACTGATTTTTCTCGGTTTCCGCTAGAATACAATCCTTTATCTTGTCCTGTATAACCTCGTTGCCTTCGTAGTGTTCCTCTGCAACCAGCATTACATTCGCGTCAATACGTTCTCCCTCCGGTTCGCAGGGGTCGCCACACGCCCCCGCTCTTTCAACCACCTCTATACGCTCAGTGAGCTGTACTTGATGTCGGCGTTCTTCGTATGTAAATTCAAGTACGCCTTCTTCGAAATCAACCTTCGCTTTGTGGCGGTTCAGCCAATCATCGCCGATGATCATCTGTTTGATCAAATTCTTAACAACCAAACAAGCCGTTCGTATTTCGGTTCCACTAATATCCAAGGAGATAAGCGCTTGCACGTTGACGCGAATACTTCTCTGTCCAACTGCCCCCTTTAATTGTGTTGCTTTTACAGGTAGTATTGGGACGGTAACCCCTGCCTTGATGAGTTTATCGTAGGTTTCTTCAGAGACACAGGTGACCTCGCTTCCGGTGTCAATTAGCGCCACGATTTCGACTCCTCCGTTGGCCTTGATAGTGATCGCTGGGATGACCCTATGATTTTCTTCCTCTCCGCTAGAAATAAACCGTGGCCCACGCTGTAACGACAAAATCTGGAAACAATCTGCGCCCGTGGCTTCCAACGGTTCACCTGGCCTAATTAATTCACTGTAACGCAATAATTCGCAACCCGAATCGCCTGAAAAACCAACACCCTGTAAATGTGTTTGCCCTGCTTGTATAATTGGTGCTATGATTCCCTGATGATATTTCCCTAGTCCTTGAAACGGTTTCCAGCCTAATTTCACGAGTAATTCAAAGCCCTTGTTAATCCCGTTTGACTCGCTTTTCCTTGTCACGTGATTCACTTCCACAACAGCGGCCTTTCTTGCGTCATCTACGGCGAAGCGATCGGCCTTTCGACTCGCCGCCTTCAGTTTTCCTGACCGAGTTCATCGTCTCCGTAAGGCGTGTAACGCCAATTCGCTCGCGCTCCTCGTCCTCGATATCTTCTCTCCTCTCTTGCAGGCCCCCCTGTGGGTCCTAATTGTGCCAGTAAATCATCCTGTCTTCTCAGGAACTCGGCTGCTTCCTGTATGGTGTTCCTGCCGCTCATCTGCCAAAGAGATTGCAGTGTGTGGGGAAAGTGGCGCATTAAATCGTTCACCAATACTGTCTCCGCTCGCTGTGTCGTTAAAAGTTTTGCCTGGCTTACGTAATACGAGAAATGTTCTAACATCGTATATATCCCGCGAGGTTCCCATTGGGCGCTGATTATTTCGCGTAGGACCTCGAGTTGCTTCTGTTCGGACCAATACGTTTTTAGGAAGTCCGTTTTAAAATCCGCGTAATTTTGCCACTTCCCTTTGTAAATTTGGCTCCATTAATAAGCCGATCCGAACAAACTTTCTTCTGCGGTTATTAGTTTTTCTCCCTCGGGAATTCCTACTCTTCGAAAATAGCCCTCTAATTGCCGTAAAAATCTGTATGGATCCGCATTCGCTTCCCCTTTGAAAATCGGCTTCCTAATAGTTAATTGAAGCAACGACCTTGATTGTACACCTGAAATTGCGCATGGCCCCGACGAGTTCGACACGGCTTCGATCGTATTCCGACAGCCCACAGGTACATTTCTTACCTGACTTGACGCTGAAGAACCGCGCTCTTGAACCGTCGAGACTTCGGACGTGGAGCTGCTCGCCGCAGATGATGTCGTCTCTCCTGGCTGCCGCTCGCTGACGATGCTCTGCAAGGCCGCCAAAACTCCCGACATTAGTTCCTGTTGTTGTTCCGTCCAACTGGTGAACCATCGTGGCACCTGTTCCGTTGTCCCTTCGTAACGCTGCATAGTGTCAGGCGTCGCGACGCTCGTCCCCGGTGCATCGATTTCGGCGCCGGCACTACTCGTTTGCTTCGCGGCTTCGCGATCCGTACCGGTCTTTTCCGCGACCGCCCGCGCGCGACTTCCTCTACTGTATATCTTTTTTCCGCGTCCCGTCATTTCCTCCTATCTCAAAGTTTTTACTCCGTCTACTTTAAATCAAAACCGGAATCCTGGTCGTCGGCAACAAAATTTTACTTATTATGTAACACGCCGAGGTGCTACTATTGTTTGTTGTCTTTAGGGACAACTAAATAAGTAATAAATGAATCCAAACAGATAAACAAATTTAATTTATTAGCAAGTTAATTTACTGGCAACTGAAAGATTATCGTCTGCAAGAATTTAACGCGTATTTATTCTCGGGGTAACTCGGGCAAATTTCCAGGAAGGCAAAGAAGGTCAGTTCTATTGTTCCAGACACTCTGGCCAGACGAATTGCTACCTGAGACTACGGGACCCCTATACCATGCAATAATACCCGCAATAAATCTACGCTAGGCGCCAGCCTCCAAGAAATCGTCCGAGTTACTTTTGTTGATATTTCTGAATTATTTTCAAGAATTAAAATGGCTCGTGATCGCTAATTCGAACGGACCCACTTGTGCCGTTCACCCGTTCTTTGGTCCCGGTGAGGCGGATATAAATATGAGATAGCAGGAATTGGATACTTTAAATAAAAATTAAAATGCGGACTTAACTTTAATTAATTTATTTATTGCAAATTAAGGGGAAAAACTCCGTTTTTCAGGCGCTATGCAGCCTGAAAATCTGAGTATAAAAAACCCCGTTTTTTATATTACCATACAAGGAAACACCCAAAAATTTTACACTCGTATAAGAAATACAGTAGAATTCGTTTAACGGTTTTCTCGTTCGGATATCGTGACGAACTACCTAATTCCAATTACACAACTGGTGGGTTGTTTTTATGCTTGTCCCAAACAATATTTGTGTACTGACTATTCAATTTAAATGAATAATTAATTTGGTTCCAAAATTACGTTATCTTGGTACTCGTGTTTAACACTTTAATCGTACTCTAAGACACGCTCTGTATATCAACCAGTGCACAGCGGCGTTGTGCCTACAGTGTACTTACTTAATGAATGTAGGGGATTAATTAATCAGATACTGGGGAAGTATGTGATACAAAATGCAACCCAGGCGATCGATCTGTGAGAGAATCAATAGTAATCGCTCGTTTTTCAGGGGAGCCTCCCTTGGAGGCGGGAACCCGATTTTTGATAACCTACTAACGCTACGAAGTGGGGAGACTCGCTCAACCGCTACTTTCGCTATTTTGAGGTGCAGGGTCAATGCCTCTGGCTTTATTAATTAACCTCTGATTGCGTTGTTCGACGAAGATCTAACCTGTACGCAATGGAATATTTTGACCGTTTTTTACGGCACTCTACTATGTGTAGTTATGGCCTTACGGTCTCGAAGCAGATCCCTTCTAATTAACTACAGATCTCCCGACAAAGACTACACCTTGGTCCACACACAGAGTGTGATGGAAACTCGGCTGAGAAGATGGCACTGATTACGTGATTCAGAATTGGTTTGACCTCTTAATTTTACTGCCCTAGTAATACAACTGATTGGCCTTGATTTAGGTAATTAATCTGTGCTGGTCACACTGGGTTTTAGTGGCAGATCTGAACTTGCCTTAGACCAGTGGTATGAAACAATCGATTTCACTGCGCAAATCGAAAAACACGTTGCTTGCGTGTTTCCAATTTGCCAGAGAATACCGAAAAGGATTCACTAATTTTACAAAGTACCCTGTATATGAATTGCACGATAAATTGGAAACGTCGGCTGACTGCCCTGGTCGATTTAAATTACAGAAACGCCAACAAACTAGTTAATAATTTATATAACAATGGTCAAGCAATGCCACTACAGTGGATGCCACTGATTTACTTTGACTTTGGTTCGGATGCAAATTAAGACTAAGAATAAATTTCCCAAACCAAGTAAGTACTGAAATTTATAGATTATGAAAATTTAATCATCTAATACCACCAATTATGTAACGAATAAGATACAAATTAGAGCAAATTACCTAACTCCGTGCCGCGGAATAACAATCCAGATTCACGCACAACACAAATTTTAGATCCACTTCGCGGATTAAATTACGCGTCACGACCGTGATTTTTAATTGTATTTTAATTGGCTCTCAAACCACTGATCTTTTATACGACCGGACTAATTAGATTAAACCCTCTAGTGAAAATAATTAAAGAAATTAGTAAGTAACTCAAGCAAGCTGCCCAGCATGAAAATACGACTGCTCGTGTTCAAAGCGCGTGGCTATCTGCTTCTAATTTTCAAATTCATCTTCCAACTGCCCCTAATTAATGCCCCTTCCTTTGACCCGAAAACAAATGCAAAATATACTTTGACCAATCGGATCGCGTCCGGTGTTTAGAAGAAGCACGCCTCCGCGTTCCACGAAGTGTTTTTCTAACTTTCCAAAACATGCCACCCTGAAGGGCTCCGCGTCTTTAACGTCTGCTTCTACTAAATTTCAACATAGTTGACGTTTTTATTATTTCCTGCCCTTTGCAGTACCACTTTCTAAGTGGACATATTATGTTACAGAACTTAAATGTGTGTCGAATTTCAACTTTAAGGAAAACCAAATGTGTATTAGGAATCCGCATGGCAGATTTACGATCGTCATTCCGAGCAGCAATTGCCGAGCTCAAATACGATAAAAGTTTATGATGGCACCCCGGTTATATGAAGTGGCCCTATTGTCCGGTAGGTCTCTGGCTTTCGTTTTAAAATTCCCAACAAGTGTACATTGTTTGTGATTTATTATTTCCAGACTGTCTCCTCCCGACTACCGTGACAATAACCATAATTGCAATGACTCGTAAACAAAATTTTAGTTACATTCCTAACATGCTCATTTGTTTTATATACAAATTCGCGACCGTTTCAGGCTGACGCTGTTTTTCACGGTCCAAGAAATCGACATTTTTGTTATGTTTGGTAGTTTGGTGTATTACGTTCGGTATTATATAGGGTTGGAAAAAGATAGTACTTTGAGAAAACTGCCTAGGTGGGGTCCACAGGTTTGCATATTTACTTTCGAACCCGAATGGCGTGGGTTCAGATTCCAAGCAGGCGGTCGGTTTTCCAATTGTGGATGAAAAGACAAAACCATGGATAGGAAGTAAAACTGTATCCCGTGTCTATACGACGCTTGGAATACTAACAATTCCTATCGGGGGTGGAATTCCTCCGAGTTCGGCTAAATTCAAGTGAAGTTGGCAATGGAACCTCAGTAATTGACGCCTAGAGGACGAGGAGTATTCCACAACCCGATATCTCACCAGTTAAACAAGGAATAAAAATACTCTGAGAGGTTAAAAGAAGTTGAAAATATTGTAATGCTTCAGCCACATCTGCATTAACGTCTAATGGACAGAAACGCGTGAATTAATGCGAGAAAATAATGTGCTAAGTTTTACTATTGTTTCTATTAAAATATTTTAGCATTTTCTTTTTTCTAAAATTCAAAAACTATATTTTAAATTAGTACTTGAAATACTGAAAGAAACCTGCATTATTAAGATAGTACGTGACTAAAGACACGAGATGTGCGCTGTTTTCGTGCAAAAAATATATATTCTGTCTTCTTCATATACTGGGTGTTATTGAAAGTTGTACATATATTTTAATTGACGATAGTACTCTTTAAATAGATGCTAAATACTTAAACTTCCTTTATACAAAAGTTACTGGCCTCAGACATACACAATTTATTGTTTTTGTTTGAGAGCCACAATAAATCGTAAGTAAAAAATTCCACGGCCCTTATTTACTGACCGAATCGAACCAAACTTTCTCACACGCAAGTTAAGCCTTTTCGAGATATGATTTTTTGAAAATTATGTAATTTGTAAGCATCTTTCTCGGAATTTTTTACGATACCTGGGGGGATTCGGATCGAATTGATCTCCACGTCATCGTGTGGCAGAAAATGACGAGGAACGCGATGCCGCCGCGCGTTTGAAGATTTAACCATCCGGAGCGCCGCTACGGCACCGGGCGACAATAAATGTGTATCTCTGAAACCAGTAACTTTTGTATAAAGGAAGTTTAAGTATTTAGCATCTATTTAAAGAGTACTATCGTCAGTTAAAATATCTGTACAACTTTGAATAACACATTGTATGTCTTTCTTTCTATGCTCACAACTACGCGATACGTTCGCTGGCAATTCCTTTGATGTGTTATCAAAAACCACCAGCCCAGCTATCGTCTAACGCTAAATGTCACTCTCAATGCCCTTACCATATATGCCAATAATCCTCTGTTGTCGGAGCCCACGGAGCCATGTCTGCGTCTAATGTGCTGCCTAACGTGATTTTTCACGTCTAACTTGACATTAATTATAAGTGTAGCCATTTAATGTCAAATTAATTTAATGTCAAATTAGACGTTAAAAATGACGTGTGTTACATTAGGCATAGGTGTGGCGGTGGGTGTGGCTGAAACATAAGAGTGTTCTAGAGCAGTAAATTGAAAACGTTAATAGAAAGCAGAAAATACGAGAGCAGACCAACTTGAAAATCAAGGATCTATATATTTAAGAATTGGAATTTATAATTTAAATAATTAGAATTGCGAAAACTTACAAGCTATTATAATACATTTCAATAGGGATTGATTAAGGCATATGACAGGACTCAAACTCATCATTGTTATCTAAGGAAACATCTGTGAACTGCGGGGAACGATTAGCAGATTCTGACATAAATCTTTCAGTAGGTGAGGGATTTATACTAGATCCTCTTCTTTTCGTAGTTTTTATCAACTATTTAGCATTCTGTATAAAAAATGTTATCTTATAGTAATTACGAGTAGTATTAGACAATGATAATTCTCTAAGTAAATTAGTTAAAAGTAGTTAAAAAGCATGATTAACATTCAGCAGTAGGTAATTTAAAAATTCTTGGAATCTTAATTGGCCTTTCGTGCGAACGTATACAGGGTTATCCACATAAACCGTTCGTTAAAAGTTTTCAAGGTTGCAGTTCACGTAGATATTTGAACTTTAAGGAGCAAGGATTTTCCGTAGATATCTCTTTAAATAAAATAAAATTGTCTTTGCATCACTTCCGCTTGTACCGGAAGTTGCTATCAACTCGCTTATTTTAAATGGAATGCTATATTTTTTATCACGTTTTTGAATTTTACATCTAAAATTATGTTAAATTGCAATACATTTCCCTATCTCTAAAATGCATAATTTTTGAGCTATTTTGAATTTTCTTAAAAATCTGGATTGTGCAATCTGATTTTCAAAAAATTATAACACAGCTATGATTGAACCAATTTTATTTGTAATAGGTGATATTGTAGTTGAAGCTTTAAGGTTCTTAAAAATTCCATAAGCATAATCTATTAAGCTACAGGTTGTCTAAAACGCACCGCTCCACTCGAAGATATTCAAACGCAGAAATATACTTTTTTCCAAATGGAACGATCAATATTTTAATACACCATCGTATGTGGAACTAAATGCTGCGTCGAACTGTATTAGCATTCCCTATACGTAACTTTAACAGTTTTTCAGTTATAAGATATTTTTGATTTAATACATAAAAATTTACCATTTATTAGGTTAAATATTTCTAATTTTGTTGATGTAGCCATGAAAACAACAAACAATTGCATTTAACGTTTTCTGTTACTGCAAAATTTAAGCAAAAGCAAAAAAAAGTTGAGAATCAAAATCAAAATAATTCAAAGGCTGATATTTTAAATCTATTTTTTAAATTCATGAAGAATGATCTAAAATTGTTCAGCTCAATAAAATGTACACCTCTTGTCTCCTATAAATAAAACACAGTTTGGAAAATTTGAAACTAACTTTATACAATTTGGAAAGATAAAATGTACGAAGGTCAGTAACAAATAACGAAGATACTTAGACAATGGTTTTAAAACACTTTCATGCTAACCCAGAGAATTGCAAACTAACAGCTATTTTATTCTTCAATTTAAAGTAATGAAATTCATACTTTTTTGTTTTATAAGATCACGAGCGTTCTAAGAGAAGGATGATCAAAGAACAATTAAAATTTGTGAATTTCCATTTGCGAAATTCTATTTTCTTTGGTTTACTACAAAATTTGTAGTAACAGTAATCATTGTTATAATTTCCATGCTATCTTAACAGAATTAAAAATATTTGACCTATTAAAATTGTAATTTTCTATAAATTAAATCGAAAATGTTTCATAACTCAAAAATTGTTAAAGTTAGGTATAGGGACTGCTAGTACAGTTCGATGCAGCATTTGATTCCACATACGATAGTGTCTTAAAATATTGGTCGTTCCATTTGAAAAAATGTATTTTTCTGTGTTTGAATATCTTTGCGTTTAAGACACCCTGTAGCTTAATAGATTATGCTTATGGAATTTTTAAGAACCTTAAAGCTTCAACTACAATGTCAGCTATTACAAATAAAATTGCTTGAATCATAGCTGTGTTATAATTTTTTGAAAATCGGATTGCAGAATCTAAATTTTTAAGAAAATTCAAAATATCTCAAAAATAATGCATTTTAGAGCTAGGGAAACGTAATTTAACATATTTTTATATGTAGAATTCAAAAACGTGATAAAAAATATACCATTCCCTTTAAAATAAGCAAGTTGATAGTGACTTCCGGTACAACCGGAAGTGATACAAAGACAATTTTATTTTATTTAAAGAGATCTCTACGGAAAACCCTTGCTCCTTAAATTTCAAATATCTACGTGAACTGCAACCTTGAAAACTTTTAACGAACGGTTTGTGTGGATAACCCTGTATGCAAGGGGCAGTGAAGAAAATTGATGTGAGAAAGACAAAATCATTTGTAATGAGTGAACGTAAGAAATGGGGTACAGGAAAATATATAAATATACAGTGTGTCCCAGGATTGACTTCGGGATGGGTGTGATGACTCAAAAATTTTCGACCACGTCTATCATATTTTGGAAATAAGTTTTGCTTGACCGAGAATGGATTTTCACAAAATATTAGTGCAAGTGGTATCTAGTTGGCGTAGTTATTCCAAGAAAACCATAAGGCATTGTAGGTTAAATGACTTTTCTATTGATTTTCTATAAGATTTTCTATCAAATGCAATGAATTTTGGTATGCGGCCATGATTTCGAATTTTGAATATTTTATTTTAATAAAATGTTTGCATAAGCAATAGAAAAGTCATTTTACCTACAACGCCTTACGGTTTTCTTGGAATAACTACGCCAACTAGATACCACTTGCACTAATATTTTGTGAAAATCCATTCTCGGTCAAGCAAAACTTATTTCCAAAATATGATACACGTGGTCGAAAATTTTTGAGTCATCACACCTATCCCGAAGTCAATCCTGGGACACACTGTACATACTGACCTGTACATACTGACCTGCGGCATTTAATCGGTTTTTTTTATTAACACCGTTCCTATTGGATATACAGGGATTTTTTCTTTTTTGTATACATATCCCCTATGTATACTTTTAAAAAAAGCGAGTCAACGCGTTGTGTAATTTTTGGTAAGAATAGTCAGCTGTGAAAAATCAAGTTATTAATGTCAGTTAATGTCAAATTAGTAGCAATTAATTTTTAATTTTTTGAATCAAGACTTTTTCTTGAAACCGATATGTAGAGTAAAGACGGAAGAAAGGAATGAAGGACCTGCAACAACAAGGAGCGGTTAGCTCCATTTTTGGTATTTTTGTGTTAAGTCCATTTTCTTGTTAAACATATTTTTTGTTTGGTGCAAGATTTCCTAAAAGTGCCACAAATGCAGCTAACCTCTACTTACTACATGTCTTTGTTTTGTTATTAAGGTCCACCTTCTACTTGCAAACAGTAAGCTAAACGATCTTGAAAAGCACGCACAGCATTTCTGAGAAAATCAGGGTTCAACTCATTGCATTTTCTACTTATCCTTTCTTTTAATTCGTTTAAATTTATTAAATTTAAATTTATTAAATTTATTAAATTCATTAATGCCGTTCCTATTAAATATATGGAAAAATGTTTTGTACAAAAGTATCATCCTTTCAAGCTCCGCATAATTTAAAATTATTTTCGAATATACAGGCTGTCGCAATTTGGCTGTACGATGTGTAACTTCGTTATTTTAAATGGAACACCCGATATTTTATAATGAATTTGAGCTTGTCAGGTTATTTTAGGGTAAGTTTGATAAGGGTTCTCAGTACATATGACAGTACTATGCTGCCCTGCTAAACGAAAAGACGTACCTGAATGTTTTGTTTTTTGGATTAGTACACCGCTACCTTGGAGTTATAAGGTTCTATGTTATGCATAACATAGAACCTTATAACTCTAAGGTAGCGACACGTTTAATGTTTAATAAACATAACCTACGAATCAAAAAAAACTTTCTTCAGAGTGTGCTACGAAAAAAATTACTTAAAGCTGGTTCTTGTCCGATGAAAATTGTATCACAAACTCTTTTAAACGGACATTAAATGGCGTACAAACACTTAACAAAGAGTTTGTGAAAAAAATTACGCATGGCTGAATATAAAGTTTAAATGTTGGAACTATACCAAATTTTCAAATCCGTCACGTATTAAATAAATTCACAAACTATCAATTATTTCACTGTTTCTAAAATATATATCAAACACAGCATTTTTGGTGAGCGGTGAAAGCCATTGCGTTGAAATGTGAGAGAATAATCAAAACTTAATCTGTCAGAACTGACAAATTAATTTTTAAACAGTGAATTGTGGTACCTCGGACATGCACTTTATATCTGTCTTTATTTATCACGGCACACTTCGATGTCAGAGCATAATTTATTTAGGTTTTACGCCCACCCTGGTTTGAATATAACTTATGAGTATGAAGTATTTGGTAACAGCGTACCCAGAAAAAAAATTCTATTGAACTAGGCTAAGAAGTACTTGAGGTTCCATTTAAAATAATGAGTTACTAGCCACACACAGAAAACGTTTTGTTTGAATACAGTCAATGCGTTTATTTTCTTGAACGAAAGCATAGTTTACATTGATTCAAGTACTTGTTTGTTGATTCAAACATTTTTTACTTAAATTTGAAATAAATAACTGCATTGAAAATATTCAACCAAAAATTAAGTTTGTCTTAACATTTTTCTATCCTCTGTGCACTGAAAATTTTAAATGCTGTAAAAATGTTAAAAATCAAAGCAGTGATTTTCTAGAATTACTTGATCGCATTACAACGAAAATACATATACGATTCTGTTTTCTAGATTGAAAAACAAAAAAAGTTTTTTTTTCGTTGTTATGGAAACCAAAATTACTTAATGATACATATTATCTGCATATTCGAAATATGTAAAAATGTGTATTGTGTTTAGTTGACAACACTTCCGGCGAAACCGGAAGTCCTATCGTGCTCGATAGTATGTCAGAAAATTCACATTTTCTTTAATTTAACCTTTTCAAATTTTATGTATATCGATTAAAAAATAAAAGTGCTAGAAGGGTGAGCACATGGTGTGGGACACCCAGTGTCGTTATTGTACCTGACTGCAGCGCTCATTGTAAGTAAGCACCACTCAGATAAACGTAAAACCCACAGTAAAACCTAAAAATGTATTAAATATACCTGACAGTAAAGCTCATTTTAAGTAAGCACCACTTAGATAAACCTAAAAATACACAAATTTGGAGTTATCTACAAATTGCACCAGTGAGTGTCTTCAGTTATATCGATTAATATATTTCAGGGAAAAAATACATTTTAATTAATTATTAACAGAGCTTTTTCGAAGGAAAATGTTTAATTTGTACCTGGAAAGTTGTAAAAAGCGGCAAATTAATTTCGGTATCAAAAGGCATCTCGCAGAGAAATTAATATCGCAAAGAAACAAAGAAGTGGAGAAAATAAATTACTCGCGGAACAACAATGATTAAATAATTAATTAAATTCTTTCTTAAGTTGAGCGCAAGATTTTAATGTACGGCGCCTTGCGGTGCAGTTGCGCGCTTTCTTCACCGTTCTTGCTAACTAATAATCACCGCAAACGCAGCTCAAAAGTACTATAAAACGTGAATTCATGATTGTGTATTTTACAATTGGGGTTTGGTATGCCCGGAATTACTCGCGGAATTGGCTTTTCTAATTTAACCCATCCAATAAAGGGTTGTGATATTGTCCGCGACCCCTCGCTTCTGCTTATTGCTTGTTTTACGATATTTAATCTCACTTCGCACGATGCAAACTCATTCGAACGGTTTAATTAAGAATTTACGTTGGAAAATTAAAAATTCGCGCACTGTGCTTTACTTAACAAATCGTTTCAGCGCATGCTATATAAAATTGCATTCATTAATTACTGTTCCAAATTGATGGCGTTATTGTTTTTCCTTGTTTAACACAAAACCATGAAGGCAGCAAATTTACATGCTACCAAAATATTTTCAAGACTAAGTTTAAGATCGTCGGAATAATCGATTTTCTGGAGCAGTGATTTTCTTGAAAAATCGCAACTTTTTCAAAAAAAAAAAAAATAGACATCATCCAGACCATCGTTTGGAATTTTTTTGAAAAAATTATGTTATGCTGCAATGAAAATCAGAATAATTGATTCCTAGGGAACAGCTTCAATATTTTCCTTAATTTTTATTTGTTTTTGTTATCAATTTCAAGATTATCATTAAAATAAAATAAAATAACGTTGAAAGTACTAACTTTTTTACATCGCATTTTGCTGACAAAAAGGGCTATCAAAATCAAAAGCAAATGCCGATCGAGAAAAGATTTTTGCACTAAAAGGTTTCTTTCAAAAATTAACTGTTCAGGATTTTGCGAAAAAACATTAAATAAACAAATTATGAGCTTGTTGCAGGACTTTACCACCACCATATATTTTTTTCTGTGTAGTTATTTATCTTATAAAGATGTTTTCCCTCTACTGGTAGACCGACAACACGCAAAAATTTAGAGCCATTAACACCTTTGAAAACCTACGATTCTTTGATTCTCTCGCGCAACGACGGGCGTAAAATATGAAATATTACGTCATATTTCTAGTATAAACGTCAGGGAGCACGTGTTGTCCTAACATAACATAAAGTAGGCTCTGGTTAGTGACATTTCAAAACTTTTATATGAAAGCTTGTTTTATGAAGGTCGGAAAGCGTCGGGTAATATCACACATGCTCTCTCCGAACAAACGGCTAACGTAAATTTATTGATACAGGTTTAAAACCTCACTTTATAGATTTACTTTAGTGTTTTATTACATTTACTGCATACACGTACACAAGGTTGCAAGAAGTACGGATCTGACGGAAACTAAAAACGATGTTTCCAATAATCTTCGTTCATTTTTCATTTTTAAAATCAACCTTTCCAAGTCTTATTATAATTCATCAACAATAGTATATTATTTTACAAGTTTCACAAGAGGGCTTATTGTAACACGAGTGGGGTTGGGTACGACGAGCGTAGCGAGCTCAGAGTGCCCCAACAGAACGAAATATACATAGGAAAAAATAACGGCTTCAATGTAACTCTTTTTAACTCTTTTTGGTAGTTCCATGGAGACCATCCGTCCAAGGTGTTAGATTTAAGGGAGTTACTTTTCTTAACTCCAAGAAGGAGGTAAAGTAGGTAATTCCCTCGTTTATGGTGTTGATATTTAATTCGAAAATTCTGTATTTGTTCCATAATCAAAGATGCAACACGCGTGCGCTAAGAAGCAGCAAGATGTCACATCATCGCGAAAAATTGTAACAACTTCTACAAAGGTGTTTAACAAATTTCAGTATATACTTCCACTTTATGTATGTAAAAATCGAGTATGTGAAGCTTGACTACTTACGGTGCGGTGTTAATGTGGTGGAATTTTCATTTTCTCGGAGTCAAATAATTCCACCTTAATTTTAACTACTTCCAAAAGATAAACGTTTATCCGAAAAAGTGAAAAATACATTAATTTTTAGTTAGATCTAACAAAAAAAAAACAGATATTAATTGCAAATTATGGAGGAGATGAATTTAACTCCGTAAAATTTTTCTCTGTGTACTATTTTTTCTACTTTGCGTCACTTGAACAAAAATTTGAAAAATATTGTTAAAAATTGGATCTCCTTAGTATATGGGGAATTTTAGTTGTAATGCATGGCAACACTGACAACCTTTCGTTTTAAACAAAAATCAAATTGACAAGTTATTATTTTTTCTTGTCCAACTTCATTATGAGTATTCTGTTAAATAACAAATAAATAATGATTTATTTTGTAAATTCTATTAAAGGTCTTCAATTAAAAATTGACTAAAACTTCACCAAGAATAGTTTCACAATGAGCCATGTTGTGAAAATGTTTTTGGTGTCACAATGAATTCATTGTGAACGCAAAGTAGAAAAAATTTACTAACATAAATTTAGTAACAAAACGTTTAGTTAAAATTTTTATACATATAATTTAGGTCCAGTTGTACAATTCCAGCTTAACATTAAGCCCTTGACTACAACTGTCGAAACAATCGTTGTTAAGGGTTTAAGCTTCAGTTTTGGTTTAAACTGGCATTATACAACTATCCAACTATCCCTTAATCATAAACATTATGCATAAAAATTGTAAATAGTGTGCAACCAGGTTTTAGAACACTTGCTCTAACCGATGTTTCATCAGTTGACAGATTACGAGATGGTTTGTTTCAGCAGCAATTTCAGACTATTATCAAATTCACGGAACTTGACGTCTGCATCATCAATCACCGTAGTTACATCCAACAAATATTTCAGTATTATTTCTTTGTCAACGGTGAATAACAAAAAAGGATGAAGCTTTTTATGTCTGATGATGCAACGCCAGACACGTTTTATTTATGACGAGAGCTCTTCTCTTATGAAAACAATAATCGTTCGAAACCGTCAATGGCATGCATTCAACCAAGATGTACGTACAGGATGGATCAATTTCGATGCCTCTTGTGGGCGTCTCTGTAGCTATAAGTGATAGAAAAAAGCTAGTGGCCAAGTCTCGATCTCTTTTTTAGAGGTAAAGTCGATAGTGTAAACAAGAATTGGCAATCTTCTTTTGTTTTCGAGTTATAAGCAAAAATTGACATTTTGGACTTTTCGTCAATCATATCTCGTTTATTTTTACAGATATTAAAAAAAACTGTTTTGACATTATTAGGACACTTTTTTGAATACAATGCAGTGGTATTTCTTGATATTTAATAAAATTTTCGAGTTATAACATGAAGTTATATTTTTTAAATGAAAATCATAGTAGTCTTCATTAAATAGTTAAATATTAAATTCTTGGGTTTATTTCTTACAATTAATAGATAATAAATAAATAATAAACCAGCTTCACGCGGTTTAGCTTGCGTGTGCACGTGTTATTTTAGTCTGCACTCGAACTGTGTTTTCTGGAGTATTACTGGTTTTAATTGTTTGAAATTTTACTGGGCCAATTACACAAGGCAAGTGTGTTGAACTTTCTTTTCTTTGACTGTGCTAAGTACTCTTTGCGGTGCAGTTATTAGTGAGTTATTGTTACTGTTCGATATTGGCCTTGCTGTTTTCTGGCTGAACTTCTTTTTCCGTAAATATATTACCGGACTTGAATATATCAGTCACTATTGTCATTTCTCCGTAATGATCACTTGCGCTTGCTGTAATAAAGTCACCGAGCCTCATCGGGCGATAGCCTGTTCTGTCTGTAAGAATAATTATATTATTAATTGCGTCGGCATCAGTAGTACCATCGTTCGACAAATTCGATCTGACTCCGGGATAAGTTGGAATTGTGGGGAATGTAAGAACATAAGCAGTGATATTAACGGCCTAAAAGCTGCTCTCGTTGCTCTGCAGAATGAATTGCTGCGTTTAAATCATCAGTACTCTCGCCTAATTCCCTATCAGCAATCGATATGGAAAAAATAGTTCAAGAAGTTTCCGAAAGGGAGAAACGTAAAAATAATATTATTTTGTATGGCAGTGACGAACTGAGTAACTCGCAATCTAAAGAGGATCAAAATGATAAGGATCTTGATCTGGTTAAAAATATATTAGTTTTCCTTAATGTCCGGGATCCCATTTCTTCTACATCTCGCTTAGGCAAATACGATCCCACTAAGACGAATAGTCATCGTCCGATAAAGATTCAAGTTAACTCCGAAGCAGCTGTCGCCAGGGCGTTACGAAATAGTGCTAAGCTGAAAGCCTCCACGTGGCCAAATTTGTTCGTTTCTCGTCATTGGACCCCAATGCAACAGGAATTGTATAGAACCGTAAAGGCTGATCTACAGCAACGTATCAAGAATGAGGAAACTAAACTAGACATAATTTATAAATCCGGTATTCCAACCATAGTCGAAGCCGGTCAGGGAAACTAAATCTGCCCAACAGTATGATAGAAGAGGGAGTGTGTAAGCATCTATTACCAAAGCGCTAGGGGACTCCGCGGCAAGACCCATAACTTCTACACCAGCAGTTCCCACAGCAGCTATGATTTTATCACTATCTCTGAAACTTGGTTAAAAGATTCAATATTTAACAGTGAACTCTTTACGGACTCCTATACAACATTTCGCTGTGACAGGAAATATCAACTTGTAAACTGTACGGTGTGTTACTGGCTTGTCGGTATGATCTAGAATGTGAAATCGTGGACACGTTTCAATTTGGCTCTATTGTGCCTTTAATAGACTTGATTATTTGTAGATGTAATGTTGCTGCTAATACTATATATATTGCTTCTCTTTATATACCCCCCAATATTAATGTCGATAACTTGAATGCATTTTTTGAATACCTAGAAATGTTTATTACTGATAAGATAGTTATTCTAATCGGAGATTTTAATATTCCCCATTTGCCTAATGGTAGCACTGGTAACTCGAAACTTGATATCTTGAATAATTTCTGTGCCTTGCTTGACTTAAGTCAGCATAATAATGTACCCAACAATCGTGGAGTGTTGCTTTCTTGGTGTTGGCTAATACTGCTACTCGCGTTAATGTTCAACATGACTCAATGCCATTTGTTCCTGAAGACCCACACCATCCTGCTTTATCAGTTACACTTAAGATTAGCGCACGCAATCGTCACTCATCATTTCAAGTCAATAACAACGTGCTTTACAACTTTCGAAAAGCAAATTTCCCACTACTGTATACAAGCATTTTGGATACAGACTGGTCCGAACTTAACCAATATGATAATGTAGATTAATATGTTAGCTCTTTTTATAAAATTTTGTATTCTTTATTTGTGCCCTCTCATTTGTCTTCTAAAAACAATTCTTTTCCAGTCTGGTTTACTCCTGAAATAAAGCGGTATCTTCAACTTAAACAGTACTATCATCGCAAGTGGAAATTAACTAATCGTGAATGTTTCTATATTGAGTTCAGTAGGGTTCGACGTCTCACTAAAGATTTAATACAATCTGTTTATTCAACTTATGTATCTGAAGTAGAAGCTCAATTAATCTCTAATCCACAATCTTTCTGGAATTATGTGCATCCTAAAAAGGGCACGACTCGTATTCCTTCTACTATGTCTGATGGTAACCTGTTTTTCAATGATCCCATTGATATAGTTAATGTGTTTGCCAGACAGTTCTCTAGTGCTTACTGTACTCCTTCTAATGATAATGATGCTAACGATCTTTTACCTAATATTATTTGCGGCACGTTTACCATGAATGATGTAACCGAGGAAGATATTTTGGATAGCATAGTGAAACTTAATTGTAAGTTAATCGTAGATCAACCATTACCAACCTGGCTTGCATTACACACGACATCTGTTCCGCTTTAGACTCCTTATCGCAAATGGATGTCATATGTACTGATTTTTCAAAGACTTTCGATCGTATTGATCACAGCATTTTACTGGAGAAGCTTAAATCTTACGGACTAAGTCACAATTTTTTGGAGTTTATGAGATCTTATTTAAGCGGTAGGATTAATTATGTTTCATATAATGGATTTCGTTCTGCCGAGTTTATTGCTACTTCTGGTATACCCCAAGGGTCTAACTTGGGACCATTATTATTTAACTTATTTGTAAATGATTTGTTCAATATTTCTACTTGTCCTGTCTTAGCCTATGCTGATGACATTAAACTGTATCAACGCATAAGCGACATACGAGATGCTGAAACCCTGCAGAATAATATAAACTTGCTTAACACCTGGTCTAATCAAAATAACTTGTACTTGAATGTTGGGAAGTGCTTTGTGATACGATATACTAGAAAGAAAAGTAAAATTCAATATCCATACAATGTTGATAATAACGTGCTTACCTCTCTGTCTTCTGTTAAGAAACTTTCAAACGTGGTTTAAAAAGCACCTACTTTACTACAAATCTATAACTGTTTTACGAAATCTCATTGTAGGTGTTATTGAATTTCTTAATTTTGTGTTCTGAAAAAGGACAGACTAATTAATTAATAATTAATAAATTAATAATAAATTAATTTTAATTAATTAATTAATATACAGGGTGGTCAAAGTTGCGAAGTCGTTAAATGAGCAGAAATGAACTGTTTTTGCTCAGGATTACAGTGATGATCTGAAAAAGATTATTACTCATCGCGTTCTCAGAATACTTGCAGAAGTGTAGTTGTTCGTAAAAGACCACCATGTTTTGTTGGCAAATGAAAAAACATTAAATTTTAATTACAAATAATGCTTGCTATTTCATCTTAAAATTAATAATCAAGAAGTTATGGCGACATTTGTACATAGTTGGTGTATAGCATTATATCACCATGGCTTACGAGGCTAGGAGCCATGGATAAAAAAATCGACGTTTACTAAGATTCTAAATTTTTAATAAAAGAAAAAACAATTGCACTGCTACTTGTTAAAATATTTGTACAACCATATTTTTTTAAATAGTAATGTACTAATTTTTTTCGCGTCTCTATAACTCGAACCTCCACAACTCAAAATTTTCTGTAAGTCGAGGTTTACTGATGTCCCTGCACATTGTGTACAACTGAAATTTCTTTCTTTAACTCAAAATTTCTACAACTAATTTAAGTAATTTTCCGGTCCCTTGAGATTCGAATTCAACACAGGTTTCAACTGTGTACAAAAATTCTTTATAAACATTATTAACAACATTGTCCGTGATAGAAATGACAGCATTTCTCATTTTTGTTTTAAAATTGAAACATCGTTTTCTAAATTATTAGCTTAAAAGAGTCACAAAAAGAGTCCAATGGATTCAAATTCGGTGAATGAGCTGGCCAGTTTACAACCAATCCATTTATTTGGAAAATGTTCTTTCAAAATATTTCTTACAGTATTGTAAAATTGGCATGATAGAATGGGCAGGACATCCATCTTGTTGAAACAAAAAATTGACCATACCGGCTTCGTCTCTTAGCTGACTAACATTTGCGATAAGAGATGTCGTGATTTTATTAATTCATTACCGAACAAATTTTTCGCTTTAAATTTTTAGAATTTTCTCCTTTATTTTACTTAAGAAAAGCAATTTCTGGATTTTGTTCAGAAAATTAATGGTTTTCGAACAAGCTAAAGCTTTCATAAAGAATAATATTTTTCTCTAAAGTTGAAAATAGAAAAGCTATCCCTCTTCTTTAGTCCATCTGGGAACACACTGTATGTATAATAAAATAATTTTAAAAAAACATTATTAAATAAGTAGGCCATGTTCATTTATAAAATCAAGTTGCCTAAATAACTGACAAATTATATCTATCTAATATGCAAGTAAACAACAAATAAATGAAATAAAGCATCAATTTTTACAATTTCTTTTGAATTTATATTAGTTAAAATGAACAGTTTTATACATTTCATAACAAAATTTTTTGAGTTGGTGCACAATATAATAATATAATTGCAAAAATCATTTCCTCATTAGTAGGTTTATATTCAAAATCAAGTAAAAATCGAAATAATTGACAAAAAATTATACCTATCTGTCTATACATGTAAACAACAAAGAAATGAAAGAAAGCATTTCATTTATTTATAGCTTTTAATTTATTTAAAATGAACAATATTATTAAAGAAAATAGTAGATATTATAAAACAGAGTGGTGATAAAGTCCGACACAAGCTCATAATTTGTTTATTGATTTTTTTTGCAACATCCTGAGACAGGTAAATTTTTAATTTTAAAAAGACACAGTTTTTCCGCTCTGATGTCATCATTAACTTTTTTTAATGACAATGCTAACTTTTTAAACAGTAAAAATAGTACATTACATAACAAATTTTTCGGAAAAAAAAACAAGATCCTTACCGTCGTCTGAAATTTTATCAAGAATTTTTGTTTTGCTGCACTGAAAATCAGAACAACTGGTTCTTGGGGAATTTGATTACAATTTCGAGATTATTATTATAGTAAAATAAAATTGTATTTTTGAATTTTATTGTCTATTTGTTTTGAAAAATTTAATGTGTAAGGTACTAATTTTTTTATATCGCAATTTTGCTAACAAGAAGGGCGATCAAAGTATGCATGAAAAAGTTAGGGTTGCTATTAAGAAAAATTAAGGATGACGTCACTGCGGAAAAACAAATGGCGATCAAGAAGATACTAAAATGTGTCCTTAAAATTATAAATTTACCTTTTCAAGATTTTGCAAGAAAAACATTAAATAAACAAATTAAGAGTTTGGTGCGTGATTTTATCACCACCGTGTATGTTTAAATGAATAGGTTACGTTTATGGTGGATTGAATATAATCAAGTAAAGTAAATTTCTAATATTGTGTATTTGTCTGAGTACAATTTGGGAGTCTTTCAATGAAAATAAAATGTACAGAATAAGCACGAGGCGGAATATTGTTCATTTTAATTGATATAAATTCAAAGGAAATTGCTAGCGTGATTCTCTCTTTACATGTTCATTTACTTGTTTACGTGTACACATAAATGAACGTGTACAGCCTCAATCAAAAGTAATGAAACGTTCAAAACCGAAACGCTGTAGTCAAAGTGCAACGGTCAGAGAGAGCGCAACGTGTTGTGGGATTCCGAAGGACTTCGGAAACATTCGTTCGCCATAAGGCTTCATCTCACTCAGTATGCTCGGTATCTTCTCTCTCCGACTACAGTGTTTCGGTTTTGAACGTTTCATTAGTTTTGATTGAGGCTGTATATTACATAGGCATAAATTGTTAATTATTAAGACAACTTGATTTTGCGCATAAACAAAGCCTAGGTACAATTGAAAATGATGTTTTTAAATTATTTTTTATTATAAATTCAGAATCAGCATGAAAATCAGAGAATCTTTGCTAATTTAACCGAATTTTAATCTTAAAATTAGCAATGTTGGGCAATTCAAATTGAATACCCGATATACTAATACTAATACTTTCATTCTTTTCTCTTACTTCCTTGCATGCTAGCTTTTTTCATAATCGCATACTTAACAAAATATTTATGACCTATAATGACAACGAGATAATGAGGACGGGACACACTATCCTTGTTAGATTTCACTTCCCCTATTAGTTTTGTAGTGGGAGAAAAGATTTTAAGGGGAGTACAAAAACCGCCGCTCCTCGAACGGAAAGATCGCTCTTAAGCATACATGGTAATTCTCTAATTCTCTGTTTTTTTGCTCTTTGTTGTACACTTTCTCGATTTACTTTTACTGTCATTCTTCTTCTTTTCTTCTTTCTTATATTCCGGTTTGTACTTCTTACGTTTTACGCATAGTATCTTGTATCGTTTCCAGTAATCCTCCATAACATGTAATTAGATTATAAATACCTTTAGTTTATTTTTCTAGTATTTAGAACAGTTAATGCACACTTTTCTTATTGTGTCTCTATTGGTGTACTGTTGGGCACAAATAAATAATTATTATATTATTATTATTATTATTATTATTATTATTATTATTATTATTATTATTATTATTATTATTATTATTATTAATTAAATTGATTTAATTTACCATTTTCATTTGGCAAGAACTACAGCTGTCATTATTATTATTAATAGAATAAAATGCCTTTTTATTATTCTTGGGTGCATTCTATTCTTAGTAGGCCGGTTTTAACAAAGGCCGACGATTTTTTTTGTTTTTATTTTTATTTTATTTATTTATTTTTTTCAGGTAGATATGCACAAGAGTGAGAGGACTGCGACGAATATAAGAGGGAAAAAGCTAGCACCGATAAAGCTGGGTTGGATCACATGGGTTGGCTGCGTGTTCTAACGCGCCAGTGCTTAAACTCTGATTTTGTTATGGTATTATTTTCTGTTTTATGTTACTTATTGTGATTTATCAAGGGTTGTGTTTATTATCTACTTACATTTCAATATTCTTTAATTTTGTAATTTTCATTTCTGCAGTAAATTTCTTATTTTTAAGATGGTTTTAATTTATACATACATATAATTTAGTTCATAATCTCTTGAAATGCATATGTGACGAAAAAATGCGTTTTAAACTTAAATATCGAATGATGTTAAAGAAATTCGAATTTGACCCAAACCAAGTGGTTGGTATAAGTAATTGTATAACCTTTGTCACTCTTAGAGGATGCTCGTTCTATCTTTCTTTATGCGGCTGCAATTTTCAAAATATTTGAACAAGAGTTGATATTTAATAAAAACAAATACAAAATTGTCGGCCTTTGTTGAAACCAGCCTACTAATAGAATCCACCGAAGAATAATAAAAAAGGCGTTTTATTCTATTAATTGTAAGAAATAAATCCAACAAAATATATATTTTTGAAAACAGGAACAAATCTTTATTTAATGAAGACATTACCTACTATGATTTCCGTTTAAAAAAATAAAACTTTATGTTATAACTCGAAAATTTAATCAAACATCCAAAAACCAACTACACTACTGAATTGTATTCAAAAAAGTGTCTTAATAACAAAGCAGTTTTTTAATATCTGTAAAAATAAACGAGATATGAGTGATTAACGAAAAGTCGAAAATTTCAATTTTTGCTTATAACTTGAAAACGAAATTTTTGTTTACACTATTGACTTTATTTCAAAGAAAAGAGATCGAGATTTGGCCAGTAGTTTTTTTTCTATCTCTTATAGGTACAGAGATTCCCATAAGAATCATCGAAATTGATCCACCCTGCACAACATTTGATGGCGCTGTAAAACCGATCACACTTCAGTGGGCAACTGATTCCGACGGTTTAGAAACTAGTCAGAAACTGCTGCTGAACAAACCTAGTATATCTAATTCGTCCTATGTTCTTTCCCATTTAAAATTTCAAAGCTGATTTTAATTTGTCTATTTTCTGTTGACCTGCTTCTGAAACGATAGCGAAACCTAATTTTTACTAGTGTCCAATCATTTTGAATTACATAAATTTGTGAAAAAAATCGCGTCAGGTTTTCCGTCTCTCTATGTTTTTGTATTAGCAGAAGAATTAATGAAGCAGAAAATTATAATTCGTAAAGGAAACCAGATACTTTATGCCGCGATAGGTGTTTCATTCGTAAGTTGAAAAGTTTCATTTAGAGCAGGACGCCGCCGCGCCATTGGGAGGATTTACGCTTTATTAATTATTAAAATCAAAGATTTATTAAATTCCTAAATCTTATTTTTGTTCAGTAACAACAAAACTTCTTAATTAAAATTTCAAGTTCGGTTTAGAATTTGTTAATTGCGCGAATTCCAATTACATACCTGCGAACTGTGTTTCGCATTAAGCGTGAATTTTTAGCGGAAACGTTTTAAAATCAAGCAATTTCTGAATTGTTTGTTGTGTTTGGATCGCATTATAACAAAATAACATAAGCTTAAATACAGTTTTTCTTATACGTCTGTAAAATTAACACCTTAAAAATTTGTAATTTAATTTAAAAATTCTTGAAATCTAACATAATTATTTTTTCAGTAGATAAAGGCAATGCCGTCGTTCTAGATCGCGAAAAAGATCAAGAAATCCTAGAATACGATGATTGATATTACCCCATAAGCCGCAATCTAAGATCACATATAGTATGTTCCATAACCAATTTAATTAAATCTTTATCCAGACCCTCATAGCATTAAAAATTTCGAAATCATCTCTTATGCCAAGAGTGCTTTGAAAACAAGAAACAACACTTTTGTTTCCAAAGAAAATTTGACAGTTGAAATCAATTTTAGATGTGATAGCTACGTTTGCATTCATTTCTCATGACTCCACTAACCTGACGCACCATTACGATCTAGTATTAGTACCAACAATTCATCATCTTACAACTTTCGTAGGTAAAAGTAAAAGTTTCACAATTCACAATATTTTGTTGAAAACCTTCAAAAATTATCGGTAGATACTCAAGTTTAGTTTTGAAGTCGAATCCCTTTTCATGCAAAAGAACGAAACATCAAAACAGAAATAATTTGTGTCGTGGTACAACTAGAAGCCAGGATAAGAAAGAATAGAATCTTGATCCGAATCTGCTAGATGTATGCTTATGAAATCAGTATTTCCGCTCGCTTTTTGGGCCGAAACTGTGGCTCTCGCAAATTACGTTCGCAATCAATGCTTGCGTTCAGCCTGGCAGAAAGCTACTGCTACCTAACTGAATGGCAACAAATTGCAGGAGGGCAATTTAAGATCTCCAGTACAGCCGGCTAAGTCTTAGAGGTAGGGGGGGGGGGGTCGTACGAAACTCCAAAAGTACAAGGGCAATGATTAATAAAATAAAGAGTCCCCAGTACGGCACTAATTGTCTTTATTTAAAATAATAACTAAACACGTTATAAAATATTGAAATCAAAAATCCAAAGTCAAAATAAATGCAAAAACAAAACGCAACGTGGTTGTCAAACAAAAATCTAAATCCGAAAACTCGGTACCGACTTTACGTTACAAAAGTCAACACGAAAATTAACTAACCTCGGCAACAAACGGTTGTTTAAATTTGCAAAAGAATTTAGAAACGTGCGTTTACCGCAAATCAAATGAAAATACTCCAACCTTGGTTACATCCTCGCGTCTCCAACGGCAACTATCCTCGTCAAAGTCCGTCGAGTATCGAATCCGGGGAGGACCATTGAACCTATAGCTACTATATAGTATACAGCTGGCTCGTCGTCCCTTTTGGATCCAAATAGGTGCCCATACATTGACAGTCTATGACTGCGAAGGGATTTGCCTCTTGATAATACTGCTGCTTAATGCGTAACACGCACGCCAGGCTTTTCCATGCTGCTTATGGCCGACAAAGGGATTGGCGTGATGGACTAGTACTGTCTGTCCAGTCCCGTCACTCCCGTCAGGCCAAGCCTGTCAGTAATCCCGCGAATGTAGCGAGCCCGATTGTGAGCTCGATGTGAGGTTATGTAAATATATTATTTTTATGATGAAAAGAAATTACTTGTCCGATACCTACTTTTGAAACCATCTCGTGAATGATTTGAACAATTAACAACTGCACATCCCGTCATATTTTAACAAATATGTTAACCACATACACATACACAATACCAATTGACTGAGACCGAAAATGGCCGACGAGCCAGCTAGTATAATCAAGTAGCTGTAATTGAACCCAAGACGGCGTCTCGCAATTTCCAGCGACTTCTCACAACGCAACTCACCAACGGTTACATTTACCGTAACCGTTATCGCACTTGCGGTAACTTAAAGATGGAGGGGCCTATGAAATCAACCACAGCGGTTCGGGTAACCACAGATGCGATGCTCGTAGTAAACGTAAAAATTTGAAAGGCAAGAAGAAGTGCTACATCAAGCAAAACGTAGGGCCAATGAATCTAATCTCCAACTGCCGGGATTAAGGTTGGACAAGCATTAAACAATGTTTACAAATGCAGGGGTGACGATTTGTAAAATCCGGTAAACAAAGTACCATAGACATTCATCTTCAGGCGATTTCAGCCAAATTAATTTCAAAACACAAAACCAACAATAGTGGCACTAGACGTGCACCTCCTACAACGAGTCACGAGGGACTGGCTTGCATGCAAGCCTCTTCAACGCATGTAAGATATCAAGAGAGGGGTTGATAGAAAAAGAGAAGTAGCTCACCTCAGGATAGGGGGAGATGGCAACAATTTCGGATTGCGTATTGCAGGCCATCGGCATCGTTTAATCGGCGTGCAAATGAAATACGAATGGCAGAATAACGGAATGTTTCTGTTACTTCACAATACAGGATGTCTGACAATATTAAAAAAATTTTCATGGGATTTCCAACCGTAACACTACGTAGCTACGTAAAACTACGTCTTATATGTGTTCAAACCGGAAACTAAACTTCTGCTAAGAGAGAGAGAGAGAGCTAAACCTAGTGACCGCCATATCGCTTTTTAAAAAAGCTACATAGTTAACGCTAACTGTAGCTGTTGTTTTAGGTTATGTCTGAGCATATGATTCTCAGTTGATACCTACTTGATGCTGCTGCAGTAAATATTGAAATAAATTTTCCTATTAACAAATCTGCTTTGTAATAACACAGTTAAGTTTTTTGTACTAGGGTAGGGTAGAAATATTAATTTTAATTCTTCATTAGTTCAATTATGAAATCGAACTAGTTGATAATTAACCTGTACAAATTAGAACCCTAGGGCAAATAACACTGTTTATCTGAAAATTTTGACACACGGAACATGAAAGTAACGGAGCAAAACGAAGAACCCGTTCGGTCAGTTCTCAATTAGCTACGTAGCAATAGCGGACTGTAAGCGCTATCTTTGGAGGAACGCATCCATTCCTTCACCAAGACCCCGAATGATAACATTACCTGTAAGATAAGGACGGGTAAATATCCTAGCTGAACTATTTTAAGTCATTTTATTGCAAGACGTACTATCGACATCATAAAAAACTATAACAACTTTTAAATCCAGTGGCCATACGTACGTTTCCATTATTATAACTATTAACCTGTGAGCAACTAAAAATCAGATTAGAGTCGGCGGTGCAAAGAAAAAGTATGTCTGTTACTAACGCGGCGTTAGGCTGATCTCACAGTTCATGAATGTATTAGATTAATTAATTTAGTTAATCACAGACATACATTTTCTTTGCACCGCCGACTCTAATCTGATTTTTAGTTGCTCACAGGTTATATTGAATCTTACTTTGTTGTCAAGTCAGTAACAGTATTATTGTTAACGCTGAAATTTTGAGCAATTTGTCTAACTGTGACACCCTTCTCTATGCAAGGAACTATCCTAGCTTTTTAGACAATATTTACTGTAAGTATAATTGACAATGAGTGACCATTTCAAATAATTTGAAATTCATAGTCGGTAGTAGTTTTACACAGCTTAAAAAGTCTTGTCCTAGTTTTTTGTGATAGCAATAGTATGTATTAGATAAGGTTCCAGACAAAAGAAAATTGTAAAAGAGAGCAATTGAAGGAATCTCCATTGATTATCCAAAAATCTCAAAGAGTTACAGATTTTGAGGTAAAGGAATATATTTCAAAAGATAATACATTTCTTGATGATACCAAAATAGAATATCAAAATTCTCAAATGATCAACACCAAGAATCTGGAAAAACTCTAAATCTAACACGAAACTGCGAAATGTCAAAAGAAAATCCTTCAATAAAATTTGTAAACGTTGCAGTCGAATAGGTGATTAAGGATGAATGCCGACTGAATGTATTTCAGGTTGTTCAAGAAATTGAAAATGCTCATCGGAAATACCGATTAAAGGTAAGATAAAAGTAAAGTATGTCCTTGTAGAAAATTGTACTGAGGAACTTAATTGCACTTTGTTGACTTCGCCAAGAATACTTCTGAAAAATACTTTAAAAAATTTAAGTACATAATTGCTCTTATACACGGTAATTCAAAATTGCGTCGATATCTTCACGATTGGGTCATTCCATACATGGTCCAAGACATGTGCTTGACCATTCTTAAAAAAATATATTTTTCGTTCAGTGTTAACTTTACATGATGACAGTTCGAAACCACTATTATTTTATTTTTATTTGCGTTTATTTCAAAATGACATCTATTTATATATCTCGGCGCATGCCATTTTCACTATTTTTTAGCGGTAACTTTATTATCTCGATTCTGGTAAGTCCTACGACAAATTTTCAAAAACCATTTTGTTAATGTACATTATCAGGTACTATTCTGTCAATTATTGAGATTCTAGAAACATTTCTTCAACGTGATATTTTAAGTCAAAATTCGGTATGGAAATTAGTAAAAAAGCCATTTTCGAAGCGATTTTTAAAGGGGAAGGCTATTTGCATACTTTTTTTTCTATAGAGTGCTAAAAATAGTTTTAGTGAAAAATACGAAATTCAGAGTGTAATATCTGTTATACCACGTGTCCACCGAGTGTGATTTTCTGTTCTGGTGTCTAAATCATTTAATACAGAAAGAAATTTCAAACGCTATCATCCTCTAATAAAAAAACTCTATATACGCTAAATTTATTTGCAATTACACAGGGTGTTCATTTTACAAGTGTCAGCAAGTACCTTTAATATTTCAAATGGAATACCCTATATATTATTACGAATTTTGATAGATCTATTAATTTGGAAAATATTTTATTAACATATTTATATATGTAATGTTTAATTACAAATGCTTTAAACTAAGTAACACTATATTAAACAAACCTGAGGACTACGCAGTTTGTTGGTGACCGGCAGTTCTTTCTGCTGAATTTAGAAGTGAAATATTTCAAGTTTTTCTTATGGAACACCCCATACCTATAATAATCAACCGATGTAGAATTAAATTTGCTATCTTTTTGCTAAACAAAGTCCTATACCTAAAACCTACGGTTTGTGAGATAATTCTGGTTTTCATTTTGCTTCATGATTTTTGTCATGTTTAGGGTGCCATGTAAGTTAATATTATTAGAAATAACATTTGCAACACTGCCTATTCTTTCAAATCTTTCCTTTAATTTACGAAAAGTCTTTGCATTTGGCTGCTTTCTATCAGGAAATCGTTGAATATAAATTTTAAAAGCTAAAAGGCAATTTTGTTGACATTCATAGCACCCTAAAAATAACATAAATCATGAAGCAAAAAGAAAATTAGAAGAAGAATTATCAGAATTATCTCACAAACCGTAGGTTTTAGGAATAGGACTTTGTTTGGGAAAACGATAGCAAATTTAATTCTACATCGGTTGATGATTTTACTTATGGAGTGTTCCATAAGAGAAACTTGAAATATTTCACTTCTAAATTCAGCAGAAAGAACTGCCAACCACCAACAAACTACGTAGTTTTCAGGTTTGTTTAATATAGTGTTACTTAGCTTAAAGCATGTGTAATTACACGTTAATAACTGATAATGAAGACTCTTCAATTAAGCATGTTAGAAGCAATTTAATAAGGGCCTGAATTTAAGATGTTTCTTCGTTGATGGCATTTATCTCGGTAAATACTAGGTTTAGGTACAGAAATATGTTAATAAAATATTTTCCAAATTGATAGATCTATCAAGAAACGATATCGTATATAATCGATATATATATATCGTATATAATATATACTTGCTGACACTTGTAAAATGAACACCCTGTGTAAGTGCAAATAAATTTAACGTATAGAGTTTTTTTATTAGAGGATGATGGCGTTTGACATTTTTTTCTATTTTCAATGGTTTAAACGCCGCAAAAAAAACCACACTCGGTGGACACGTGGTATATACAGTGATGTAAAATTACCGTAATTTATAATTTTGGTAAATTACAGGAGTAATTTACCGTTTTTTATTACCATTTTAAATTTTCCAGTAATTTATTGTTGTAATAATTTACAATCGTAATTTACCATTTTCCACGTTTCTATGTAATATGTAGGAAAATAAACTGTGTGTATGTAAAAGTTAAACTTTTATTGAAAATTTATAAAACTTCAATTAAAAACATCAAATTACGATTTCAAAAAAAGAAATGTAAATTTAATAAAAAATAATTTGTAACTTGCAAATAAGAACATTTGGTTAAAGAAAGCATTGAGTTCACAAATTACAATTGAGTACACAAATTACAATTTAAAAATAAGCATAACATAAAATTAATGTATGGGTGAAACCTTTTCTTCACTTATTTTTCTTCGGATGGAAAACTGATTAAACCAGTAATTTGTTAACTGTTGGTTAAATATCAAACCACAGTTTTCTTTCAAAGTGTTGTTCAGTCATTTTTAACCAACCGATTTATTAACTAAGGTTTAGTGGAATGTTGGCAGCTCTGAAGTGCTTTAGTATCTAATTTCGCTATGTAAATTTAAACTTTTTTTTATTCGTAACAGTAGTTATTACGTGTGTCAAAAGTACAAGTACGGAAAAATTAAGAAATATTCAAAAAAGAGATAAAATACTGAAGTGTTATGGCTTCCAGTGGGAAGATTTCTCGAAATCTATTAAAAGAAATCATCCTATAAAATAATCTTTACGAATTTTTTTTTAAGACAAAATGTTTAATTCTGTTAAACACCAAAAAAAACAAAGACTTTAGTATTCAGCAAATATTTTATTAATTGTCTACTGAAGTTTCGCCAAATACATTTTTGAATTTTTCGAAGTGAAGAGATTACTACTAATTTAAGATCACAAGCTCCCAAGAGAAGGATGATCAAAGAACAGTTAAAATTTGTCAATTTCCATTTGCGAAATTAAATATCATAAAGAGAATTTGTATGTTAACAAATTATCAGTAATAATGAGAGCAATAATAATAAAAATATGTGAAAATTCTTGTAATAATGAGTCTTAGTTCAAGTTATCTTCACGTCTAAATTGTTTAGTTTTTTCCGTTATTCAATTTGGTAAAGCCAAAAATATATTTGGTGAAACGTCGGCAAACGTAAATAATATTTGCTTGTTACTAAAAACTCTTATTTTTAATATTTCCATGAGTAAGAAGACCCCTGTAGTTTATTACAAATACTTACCAAGCAACCGAAATTTTTCCAATAGAATTTTTCTCGTGTTTAAAATCTTTTTCAAGTTACTTTTACGTTAATTATAGTTTAAACGACCGAATTTCATGGTTTAACAAATGTCATAGTTAAACTTGGCTTTACCTCTTAATCACTGTCTGAACAACCAAAAAGAAAAATTAAGCTCTAGTTAACGTTAAACATAGTTTAAACCTTCAGTGAGCAACTCAGCCTTAGAGGGTCATTCTAATTGGGGTAGCAAGTTACAACTTGCTATGATCCTATTTCCGAGCATTATCGAGGCTGCACAACGTTGTACCTTGTTACCACCGAACATTGCCGAGACTGAAGCTTCTTAGCAGTTGCTAAGGAGGTACCACCGTTGCTAGGTTGCAAATCCGATTAGAATGATCCCCTTGGATTTAAATTAACAAATAGTAGCTTTGCAGCTCAATCATTTGTCAATATATTTGTTCCTTCATAAATTGTATATTTTGTTTATTTAATCTTAGATTTTGTAATTAAAGGTATGTGATTTGGTAATTAATGGTAATGTATATATATTAATGTAGATAGTGTGCTAGTGTCACAAAAGATATAAATAAATGATATTTTGAACAATATCTCTAGTGGGCAGTTATTTAAAAACTTAAAATTTACACGTATTAAAGTACCATAGCTAGCTCAGTGTAAAATTTTAAGTTTGAGACTAAAGTGATTTTCGAAATATAGCCTTTCAAATATTATAAAAAATTTCATGATTTATATTTGTCAGTATGAACGAACTACTGGTATTCATAAATATATTTTGCTAGTTAAAAATTTTCTTCTAAAAATAAAAAAGTCTGGAAATGTGAACTTGCAAGTTTTAACACATGAAAATTTGTGAAATTCTAGGAAATGCTCAATTTCCACTAAAATATTTAGGACAACTTGTTTTGATAAACGAAATCTTCTAAATGTAACATCGTCAAAATTAACTCTTTCATACACGTGATTAGGAATTTCAAACTGAATAAAGTTGAACACAATTAAATCATTTTCGTCAAGTTCTTCTATTTCCTCGGCATATAATAGACAATTCAAGTTATTAGTTTCTGCAGTTTTTGACGATAGATACGCAAACAACTTAAACCCGAGGTAACAATAACTAGTAACTGAACGTTTAATTCTTAATTATCCAACCTGTGTAAAGAAAGAAATTTCAACTTATAATTAAATTATAATTAGTAGACGGTCGTTAACGTAAACACGCAATACCGAAAACATTGCGCTAACGTAAACACCAAATTCATGTGAAGGGATAAAATAATGTAAACGACTAGTACGGGGTGTACCAACGGAGTGTATTTCTTCTGTGGAGCCTATAGAAATAACAAGTAGAGAAAAAAAAATTGAGAAAACATCACGCGGCACATTTTGAAATTATTTTTAACTATACAGGCTGTTCCAGAAAATGGTGGTGCATAGAGAGTGAATTTTTTTAAATGTAATACCTTGTATAGTTTTACAAATTTAGATGTTCCGCGTAGAACTGATTACAACTATATAAATATATATTAGTTTCACTGTTATTTTCGTAAAAAAAAATTTTTTTCTTCGAAAATTCCTTAAAAATTTACAAATTTTGAGCTTATGTTTCTGACTATGGAGATGATACAGTCTTACGAATATATAACAAGGTATTAAATTAAATGGTGTTTAAATTGCAGGGGATGTTTGAGAATCTCAGACACTCAGACAGGATCACTAGAAATTGATGTAGGTGAAATTACTAATAAGAAAATGTCGCGACAAGATACGGCGATCACATTTCCAAGGAATCGTTTAAACATACTAGTTTTCTCCGAAAATACGAAACGCTTTATTATACCTGCAATTCATCGCTGACGATTTCTTCACTTATTAACGGTCGAACCTAGTTCGTCATTCATGCAACACATAGCCCGGGACGCTCGGCATATTTTTTCAATGTCCTGTATTTTTTCCTAAATTAAATAAATAATTGAAATATATTTTATGTTAATTCTTTGAAAACAATATTTTTTGACTACAAACGCCACAGAACATGCTATCTAAAAAAATAAGGAAAAAAAAAGTTAATGTGTTATTGAACTTAGTCAATGTACAATGAAAAAGTTTTTACTCGAAAGGTACAATAAAAATTAAGAATTATCTTAGTAAGAGAGTTGTACAGAGAAAGACTCGTTAACATTTTATTTTTCTTTAAATAATATTTTTTCTTTGAGTTGTAACTCGTGTCTAAATAAAAACCTGGTCAAGTAGGCTACATTTAGTAGTTTTGGTATGTATATGCAATGGATAAATTCTCGATCACAACCCACTTGACCAGGTTTTTATTTAGACGCTCGATACATTTTACAATGCTATACACGTTTGTCTGTTTCTTTTCTACCTAAGGAACGACATCTTAGACTTAATCATAATAGAATTTCATTTTATTTCCTAAAAAACGCGCACTTCCTAAGAGCAATGCGTATAAACAACATCATAAACGTAATTTCCAAACAATATTTTCGATATCAATATATGGCTTGAAGAAAATTGCTTTATGTAAACGACTCCCCGCGCTGTAATTTTACACACTGCTCTCAGAGACACCTGTACCACTCATCGTAATTACAACTTCCGCACTTTATCCAGCCGCCGCGCACCACCCCCACAACTCGCGTTTATAATTTATTTATCGCCCCGAATTTGTTTCACCCGTAATATTAATTTACTTAGTTTATTTATTCATATAATTAAGTCTCTGCACTTCATAGGTATAGAAAACTTTCATGCGCCACTCGTTTCTTAGAAGACCCAGGATGAGGGTGGAGAAACGCTACTTTGAAGCCACTATTCATCTGTTCTACCGAAGGTATCGCGATCTCTTATCTAGCCAACGCTAAATTATTCAAATTCAGTAAGTTACGCAATAAATTTTACGGCAGTTATCGCGTCCGGTCTTACTTTAATTTGTATTTGCTGGAGAAATTTAGGAGTTTTTCTTGAAATTTAATTTATTTAATAGACTTTTAATTTATGCGATTATAATATTGCAAAAATCATTGTCTCTTAACCAGCGCAGCGAGTCAACAATTTCACGTAAGCATTGACAATTTTTTGCAGCCAATCCTTCCTATAATAGTTTATTAATTCCTCTCTTGTTGTTTTGATCTTGTACAAATACAGAATAATATTGTACAATTTATTAGAGAGTTACAGGAAAAAAGAAAACACGGCCAAGTTTCCAGTGTGTTTTTTTTGCTAAAAAAAAAACAAATAACTAGAGGACAATTCCATTTGTTCAAAGTCTGTATAATTTCTAACGTTTTATTAAATAATAAGGTGCATAATGTAGTCTTCAGGTTAGGTGCGCTTGAAATTAAAACAATTTCATACTGAGCAGTATTCCAAGCTATTGTATTGTTTTCTAAGATCATTATTTTACTTTTTATTTAAAATTCCAAATTGCTTGGTATCTAGTTCAGATCAGCAGTTAATAATAATAACGATAATAACGTGTTTTCGAAGTTGTCCTAAGGAATATTTTTGTTTCGTGTGGGACCGTTTTCAAATAAATGTATACAGGGTCATTCACGTAACATATCTCAACAAGTACAAGTGCGTGTTGCTCGGTTGATACATATATATATATATATATATATATATATATATATATGGAATCAAAACTTAATTAGTGATCGTATCAAATATGTTTTTTCACTTCCGATGTAAAAGCTATTTAAAAGCAATTTCTCGTTAATTCAGAAATATAACACAAGTAATGGTTCCTATTCAGTATTCAAGTTTATATAGTATGTTATGATTTATGAAAATAACAGAAATGATTGAAGTAACGATCAAATAATTATTGTCACTTTTGTCACATTGACAGATTTCCGGATTTGACGCCTGTATACTATTTCCAAATAATATTGAATATCAGAAACCGTCACAAAACATGGAAGGTATAATCTTTCTAGATATATGTATTGTTCCTTCTTCAGCTACGTAAATCTTTCTGATTTTCACTATTTTTTTTCTTTTATCTACGTTTCGTCCATCGTTACAACAGGACTTCTTCAGTGCCATGGTTGATATTTTTCTAGTGTTGTCCCTGTTTTTCTTGCTCTTGTTGCTTTGTGAAGAATGAAGAAAATATCCGAAGAGCGATTACCCAGGAGCCCCGGTGAAGATGGACATCAGCGGCGAAAGCATTTACATACACCGGGTGTCCACTTTGATTGTGCACCATGGGCATGTCAATGCAATTTTTTTTTATAATTGTATTGACTCCTTGCTGCGACTTGAACGAGTTGAGATGTAGAATCGTGGAAGAACGGGCAACTATCACTTCTAGAATGTTAAGCAACGTGCATAGAAGCTTTTAAGATTGGTTGGCCGCAAACAGCAAATTATTTGAACATTTGCTGTAGTACCTATTAATTTATAAATAAATATTTTTCAATACGAATTATATTTGAAGTCTCTATTTTTCATTACAAAATTTTAAAAATTAATAAAATTTGCCAATTAGAAGTTTGCTTGATCAAAATTGTGGAATAAAGAAATATCTGCTTATGTATTTATATTTTTTCGTTTTTAATTTTGAAAGCCCATGTATTTGAAAAACATACTAAAAGTAGTCTTAGCTAATGCATAACACAAAGCTATTTTTAAGAAAATTCCAAAAACAGGTCAATTTTTGATTTAAATTGCGCGTTCTTTGGCATTGCACCTGAATGTACAAACTATTACAGATAAGAGTGATGACGTCACTGACATTTTTTTTAAATGAAAACTCCCAAATTTGAGTTGATATTTCGATAGCCTCCGTGACTGTCAAAACGATGCTACAAAAATTTTAACCTGTTTCAAAGAAAATTTTTGAGAAAATTAATAATGAAAACTGAAAATCGGAGTTTAATTTTAAAGTTCTTAAATGCATTTCAATTAAAAAATAAGTAAACTTAGGATATAAAACATCGTAAATGAATAAAATTATATCAAATTGAATGTTCAAAACGTCTGCCACCAACTTCTTGGCAATATGCCAGTCTAGCTTGAAACTCTTGCAGAACATTGCGAATAGTTTCGAACTGTATAGCTCTAATTGTTCTTGTAATTTGGTCTTTTAATTGATCTCAATTATTGGGCTTTTCTTTGTACAACAAATCCCCAGAGGAAAAAATCTAACGGTGTCAGATCGGGATATCTGCATAATGTGGTGGTGCTACATCCTGCTGATACCACAATGTATCGGTGGGAATGTCGGGATCATCTTGATTTGGAAAAATAGCAGCCAAAACAGGAACAATTCGATTTCTAAAAATTCTAGATACAGCGGGCCTGTCAATGTTTCATTAAAGAAATATGGCCCTATACCATGTCAGTGACAATTCCCGACTGTGTTTTATGTTCTTGGAGCCAGTGCGGATTATTTTGTGCCCAATACCTACAATTTTGTTTATTTACAGTACCGTTTAAATAGAATGCAGCTTCATCAGAAAATAATATTCTATTTATCATCATAGGATTCTGATGTAAAATTTCTGTCATAGTTTCAGAAAATTCTATTTGTCGATCGGGGTCATCGTCATTTACTTCTTGTACCACATTAATTTTGCAATTTAATTTTTATGTATAGCTGAATTCATTGCTCAGTGATTTTTCATCACCGCGGTACGCGATAGAGATTTGAGTCAAATATATATCGCCACTTATTGAGATTATTTTCAATTGGAGATCCTGAAGAAGCTGACGGACATTTTGAACATTTAATATGATATGATTTTATTCATTTACGATGTTTTATATCCTAAGTTTACTTGAAATGCATTTAAGAACTTTAAAATTAAAACTCTACTTTTCAGTTTTCACTATTAATTTTCTCAAAAAATTTCTTATGAAAGAGGTCAAAATTTTTATAGCATCGTTTTGATAGTCACGGGGGCTATCGAAATATCAACTCAAACTTGGGGGTTGTCATTTGAAAAAATGTCAGTGACGTCATCACTCTTATCTGTGACACTCTGTACATTCAGGTGCAATGCCAAAGAACACGCAATTTAAATCAAAAATTGACCTGTTTTTGGAATTTTTTTAAAAATCAATAATTTACGCTTTATACTGATTAATCCAAACTTTACACTCTCACTGTATGTGATAGGAGAGCAGGAATTTACAATTTAAAAATTAAAAAAAAAATTGCATTGAAATGCCTATGGTGCGTAATTAAAGTGGACACCCGGTATTAATCTATTCTGTACCTTGCTTAGTATTAAAATTATCCCGAAGAAGCAATGTACAATGTACGTAAATCGTAAACTTTAAATTTAATCTTTCAACTGTTCGACAAATTAATTATACTTACAATTTTTGTAATAATTTTCGTTCGACTTTAATATTAAACAAAATTATAGTATCTCCGACACTATCTTAGATGCCAAATGATCAGTTAGTTAATGATTCACGATTATTATAAGTCGTTCTCCAGTGTGTTATTTTATATGTGTCGAAGGAAAATATTTATTTTAGGTAAATACCTTTTTGCCCGGCAAATACCATTTGCATGAACAAATAGTCTTTCAATACTCATTTGTATTTAAAGGCTGTTTTCCTAGGCAAATAGTATCTGATTGAACCGTTGTTGGGCGAATAATTTTTTTTTCAACGCATTATAAAAATAGTGAGTTTATTTCCTACATGTTAACCGTGAAAGCAAAATCTTTTAGATCTCCTAGATTTTTATAAAACCCGACTATGTAGTGGCCACTAAATTACCTACTTAACATTTTTCTTAAACTAGATGCTCCAGTTACGAGAAAGAGTCAAAAAGTTAGTTGCTCTCGCTTAAAAAACGACAAGTACTAATATGGATCAATAATTTTTAATCGCCGTGTTTAATCAAATATTTATCCTGGTGGGGCAGGAGTTCTTCTTAGAAGAATTCCCGTCCAACTAACTGTCTTGCGTAGCGCTTGTGGTTCCTTTTTGGAGTGAAACCGGTGTTTCCTCTTTTATAAACGTTGAACTCATGAAAATAAATCATATTTGATTGAATGAGGTCTAACTATCAGGCTTGTGATGTATCATCGGTGTTAAGGATAACAACGCTGTTATCTGTATAACTGCTCTCGCTGACAAAAATTGACGTGATGTATCATCGTAACAAAACTTGTGCAGTTATTTTGTGGTGTTATTTTATGCTCGATTATGTTATTTGTGATCTGCACTTATTTGAATGACATTAAACCATTCATGCATCACATTGAAAATAATTGTCGGTGTATTTAAACAAGATGTTATCCAAGTGCAGTTAAGATAACATCTATTGAAGGTTACCTTAACACCCATGCTACATCATAGGCTTGATTATTGAATAAAAACGTGACCTTCTAGCAAATACTAATAAATTTTGTAAAAAAATATCTGATTCTGCTCTTCCATTACCAGATAGTAAATGCGTAATGCCGGAAAGTGCAGTTGTCTCAGGGTCAGCCCATGATATAAGTTAATAACTATAAATATTTCTGGTATACTCTTACTGGGTGTTTATAAAACGTGGCATTGTATCTTACAGACATTGCCATCATATGCTTTTAGGGTAAAATTTTAATTAATTCTAATTTAGGAAATGAAATTTGTAAAATAATTTTTCTCTAATTTTTAACATCGATACTCTTAATGGTTTATTTTGTTGTGCTTATTAAGAATCACACTGAAATCTGTTCAATACCTACCTTAAAGACTATAAATTTTGAAGAGACGCTTTGTAAATTTTCAAAAATTAATATGAATAAAAATGACGAAATGCTTTAACATTTGAAAACACAGAAAGTTATTTTTCAATTTATGTTGATAATTAAAGCTGGTTCTTGTCCGATGAAAATTGTATCACAAAATCTTTTAAAAGGACACTAATTAGAGCACAAAGACTTTACGTTTCGCTATCGTTTGATAGCTTCTTCGGAAGTGAAAAAACAACCTTGTTTACATTTTTTCACTTCCGAAGAAGCTATCAAACGATAGCGAAACGTAAAGTGTTTGTGCTCTAATTAGTGTCCGTTTAAAAGATTTTGTGATACATATTGATAAATAAAGTAAATTTCTCGGTGGAAGAAAAATCTAACTAATTTAGAAAAGTAAACAATAACGAAACTTCTTCCTGAAAAATATTATAGAAAATGAAATAATGTGAAGGAGAACGATGAGCACCAATAAGTTGAAATATACTTTTCATTTAGCGACTGGGGGCAGCCACGTTAAATTTATAATGATATTGCTAAAATTTTCGGATGCAGTGGTTTCGCGTTTCTTGAAGGTATTTTGTTTGCGTTTCTTGTATCCTTTATACATAATGAATTTGAAGAGCGCCAAGGCAAGTTTAGTTTTACAATAGACTTGAAGCACACGCTTTGTTCGGAAATTTTACCTTTCCCTTTAAGCTCAAGTACCCATGCAAGTTTACTTCATCAACTAACTAATTAATTTAGTTCGCTTAAGAAACAACTTCGTCGTATTCTTTATTTATTTTTGACGACGGCAAAAAATTACTTCAAAGTAAATCAGCTCGCCGCGTCTTTAGCGCCTACGTGTTCCATTTCGTTATTTTACAACTTAAAGAAGCTCTCAAATGCCCTAATCTGTTTATTATAAACTTCACTTTAACGTAAATCGAATTTTATACTTTAATTACTTTTTTGTATAACTTACAACTACATAATTAATAATTAGTTTCCTCATTTGAATTCAATTCATTAACAAATTACATATGAAGTCATTTTAAGGTGTTTTCTTTTTAATTTGCTCATACATATTTTCGGAATTATTCTTCCAATGTTGAAAATGAATAATTCGAGGGTAGTGCAGAGAGCGTTATGGAACTGTCGTTTGAATTTACATACTGCGATTCGAATTTTAGTGGCGCAGCTGTGAAATTTATACGTTTACACCTAAATTTATATCGTGACAATTTAATACTGCAATGTAGTTACAAACAGATTATGAAACTGACACCGATGGATTATGTAGCAGTCAGTTGTATTAACTCTAGACCCTATCTAATTTAGAAATGTTCGTGCAAATTTCGGCTGCGATACATGTCATAAATGAGTCTGTTGCTGCTTACGAGGAAAATATCCAACGGTGCACATAATTCATAAGCTTTTATAATTATTTTACTTTATTCATTTGAGCCTGTACAATTTTGACAATAAAATAATGATTATTATATGTTACGAATTCGGGATCCGAAATAAATAATCGTTTATTAAAAGTATTTTATATCACAAAATCTTTTAACCGGACACTAAATCGCGCACTATACACTTAACGTTTCACCGTCGTTCGACAGCTTCGTCAGAAGTGAAAAATATAAATACGTTGTCAAAATAAATGTCAACCTTTTTTTATTTTTCACCTTGTCGAAGCTGTCGAACGACGGTGAAACGTTAAGTGTATAGTGCGGATTTAGTGTCCGGTTAAAAGATTTTGTGATACAAATTTCATCGGACGAGAACCAACTTTATATAAAAGTATTTTAATTATCCACTGACTATTAAAACATAAAAAACATAAAATAACTAGACTCAGCACTTTTCTTACAAATAAAATTTTTGGTATTTATTTAATCGATCGCTAATAACCGCATACGTTGCTCTGTAATTATGAATGACTTAAATCTCGCATCCGAGTCTGTTTTTATAGATGTACTTCCATTTTCGCACATCTGGCTTTCAATTCGAAACTTCTGGAATGAAAAATGCATTTAGCGTGCGTGACAATTATAAAATCAGATTTGGTAGCACGAAATATAACAATTTTTAATTAAAAAAAAAGTTAAAAACGTTAAAAAAGTAATCCCGATTGCAATTTCATAATATGAGAAAAAAATGCTTTTAGGAAGCAGAAGAAATATTTCACGAAGTGACAATTTCTGCTTAATTTATTTTAATTTCACAGTTTTTATAGGAAAACTAAATCACTTAATTTTTTTTTTTCAAAAAATTCGGCAAACTACAAAATTTATATTTTATTTTGTCACAGCACAACATTACTTGGGAAAACAAAATTTATAAATTAATCCATTTAATTTCATTCAATAAAGGAAAGGAAGAGAATATACGAAAATCAGAAATGAGGATTGATGGAGAAAGCAATGGTCCGTATAAAAGTTTCGAATGAAATTTTTCTTATAAATTTTAAGATTTTAAGTTGCTTCATATTAATATTATTGTGTTTGTTTGTTTAACTTCTCTTTTTTTAATTAAAAGCTTAATAAAATGAAAAGTTTAAATCGCCATATCCTGCGATAAAAAATTCGCAATCCGAGAAAAACTAAAAATTGCGACTTTCGAAAATTGTATATGACTTCTTTATTTATGATTTTTTTCAAAATTTGTGAAAGCATTCCTGAAGCACCTTTTTTCGCTTGATTGAATGCTGAACGTACTTTATTTCTGGAGCGATTCATTTTTGTTTCTCCAGAGCCAATTTCACCCTGTACAGGGTGGATCAATTTCGATGTATCTTATGGGCATCTCTGAAACTATAAAAAACCAGTGGCTAAGTCTCAAACAAACAAAAAAATTGTCGGTCTTTGTTGAAACCAGCCTACTAAGAATAGAATGCACCCAAGAATAATAAAAAAGGCGTTTTATTCTATTAATTGTAACAAATAAACCCAATAAAGTATATATTTGTGAAAACAGAAAAAAATCTCTATTTAATGGTGGCATTGCCTACTATGATTTCCATTTTAAAAAATATAACTTTATGTTATGTTTATTAAATATCAAGAAACCAACTACACCACTGAATTGTATTCAAAAAAGTGTCCTAATAATGTCAAAACAATTTTTTAATATCTGTAAAAATAAACGAGATATGCGCGATTGACGAAAAGTCGAAAATGTCAATTTTTGCCTATAATTCGAAAACAAAAGAAGATAGCTAATTTTTGTTTAGTCTATTGACTTTATCTCTAAAAAAGAGATCGAGACTTGGCCACTAGTTTTTTTCTGTCTCTTATAGTTACAGAGATGCCCATAAGAGACATCGAAATTGATCCATCCTGTACATGGGATATTCTACACCATTTCGATCTAGAATTACCTCTACAATCCAAAGGTATTTAAATTTTTTCACTTAAAACCACTTCCGCTTAAACCGGAAGTGGTACATATTAATTCATGTTTTCAAATAAATTATTGGTAGGTCTACATTAAATGCCATTTTCCTAAAAATAGTAATAAAAAAGTTACAGGGGCAGGGTCCCCGCGAGGTCAAAAGCAGCCCGTGTGCAACTCCATTATTTGGCGCCCTCTGACGAATGAGTTGGGGCACGCAAAAAGTGTGAGATCCTTTAAACGGTCAATTAAGCTAAATATGTTGGTTTAATAATTGCAAACAAAAAAGAGATAATAAACAACGAAGACGGAATAACAATGGAAGAATTAAAAGAAGCTTTACGAAAATTGAAAGACACCTGGACAAGATAGAATAACGACTCAAATGATGAAATATATGGGAGAAACAGGAAAACAAGTATTACTAGAAATTATGAACAAAGCTTGGTTGGAAGAAGACATACCTAATGACTGGGAAACAGGAATGATTTTGCCAATTTTTAAAAAAGGAGATCAAAATCAAGATCAAGAAGAATTATAGAGGTATAATATAATAAGCACGGGAATGAAGCTGTATGAACAAATACTAAACAAGAAACTCCAAAATATTATAAAAGTAATTCTGACAGAATCCCAAAGTGGCTTTAGAAAAGGCAGAAGCGGGCAAGACCATATATTCACTATAAAACAGATAATTGAAAAGACCAAACTGAAAAGAGGAAAAGATTATATGGCATTCATAGACATATGTTAAAGACAATGTTAAAATGTAGAAATTATGAAATAATATTAAATATCCCCTGAACCGTCGGTAATTGGTAAAAGGAAGTGTATAGCTAATTGAAATATATTTTTATGGAGCATCTAACGACGCTATAACGTCCTTATAACTGGTGACTCAGAATCTATTCGTTTAAATACTGCCCAGGATTGCGTCACGGAAGTACTTAACTGGTGCTCGTGCAATGGAATCAAGCTTAACATAGCCAAAACTAATGCTGTAGACTTTTGCACAAAGAATAACACTGTTGACGCCTCCATACTACTCAGAATAGAAGGGAAATCCATTGCCAACGTATGTGCCACAAAATTTCTCGGACTTCACATCGATCAGAAGTTAACATGGACGGCACATATTGAGTATCTTCTACCAAAAATAAGCTCCGCTACTTATATCATCCGTAATATTAAATCAACTGTTACTGTGGATATACGAAAACTTCTGTATTACGGATTGATACAATAAATCATCTCATACGGTATAATCTATTGGGGATCTGCTCACGGTGCATACAAAATATTTATAGCACAAAAGCGAGCTGTTCGCTGTATCATGGGAGCAAATTCCAAAGATTCATGTAAGCCACTGTTTAAAATCCTAGGACTAATGACTTGCCCATCGCTTTACATATATGCCTTGTTAATCTACGTAAAACAACAGTATGGGGCCCTCAAAAAACGCTCAGAGGTACACCAACACAATACAAGAGGCTGGCAAGAATTAGAGGTACCATTCTCAAGATTATCTATTGGACAACAAAACCCACAATATATAGGTATAAAATTATATAATAAATTAATAGTAATATACAAGGAATTTGAAAACTATAAATTTGTTACCTTCAAATTTAAACTAAAGGAATATCTTGTAGAGAAGTGCTTCTATTCAGTTCTAGAATTTTTGAATGTATGATATCATTACTTAAATAAGCTGACGATTCTTTGTATATTTTATGTACATGATGAATAAAGTATTATTATTATTACTATTATTATTATTATATAAAAATAATACAATTCCATTTAAAAAACAAAAGTTATTGCCCTTCAATTGCTGTCGAAATGGAAATAGTTTTACTGGATCCCTGTTTAATGGAAAGTAAATTTTGTTACTGCGATAGATACTTTCCACTTAGCTTGTAACAGCACCACAATATCTACTTTCTAACTTTCTTCATTAATGAGATATTAATTGTAAAAGTTATATCCATATTTTCCAAAAACCATAAACAAAGCCTAATATTTTAAAAACCCTTAGGGAACCCTTATCAAACTTACCCTAAAATAACCTGACAAGCTCAAATTCGTTACAAAATATAGGGTATTCCATTTAAAATAACGAAGTAGTACATCGTACAGCCAAACTGGGACATCCTGTATATTCGAAAATAATTTTAAATTGTGCGGAGCTTGAAAGGATGATACTTTTATATAAAACATTTTTCCGTATTTTCAATAGGAACGGCGTTAATGAAGAAACCCGGTTAAATGCCACAGATTGTATATGTAATTTTGTTTTGTGTTACAAAACATTAACAGCTTACATAACTTATTTTTTTACCTAATAAAAATTTGCTTGCCCGACAGCTGTCCGATGCTTAAAGATCAGTCAACGTGATAAATTTCGCAAAATTTATTATTAAATTAATATTACTAATATTATTATTATATATCATTAAATAAGTAACTCGTAATTTAGATTTAGCATTTAACAAAAACTTCCTTTCACACTGTCCAATTTTTTTTGTCATTATTCATAATGGCTGGGAATTATACATAATGCTTGTTTTCATCACTTGGTCCATAAGAGATACACGAACAAATTTCCATTCAGGCTGAATAATTTTCGAACAAAAAATTTCATAATTATCTAATATTAACGAGCGTGTAAATAAAAACCTGGTCAAGTGGGTTGTGATCGAGTATTTATCCTTTGCATTTACATAACAGAATTACTAAATGTAGCCTACTTGACAAGGTTTTTTAGACGGTTGTTACTTTAATTCAAATTGAAATTCAATTATATGGTGATTTTACTCTTCTATGGGTCGAGATATCCATCTCCTCCTTATTCGACGAATAACCTGATTTCTCTGAATTGTTGATTGATTTTTTATGAATCGTTTTCATGGTAGTTATTCGTCTAATAACTATTAGCCAATTTATTAAGAGGTGGATATCTCCGCCCTTAATGTCTTAAAAAATTAAAAATTGTAGATGATAAATTCCTGTTCTTTAAATAAATGTTTATAGTGACAATTGCTAAAAATTATAAAGAAAAACACATATTTCCTGTTTATGAGATAGATCGGGCACGTGTACATGCCACACGTAAGGATATCTGCTCCTGCGAGATATGAGCAGCTAATATGAGAGACGCAAAGCCACCAATTATCCCCAGCAAATTGGGGGACTTAGTAAGTCATCTTGGCCCCCTTTCATAAGGATAAGCGTACTGCAAATGCATCGGTAACAGCAGCTAGCGTGTGGCTTAATTATAGTGATTAGTGGCTTCGGAGTGATTCACTGGCTGCACAGTAAATTGCTAATTCCACATTAAATTCTATGGCTAATGAAAAATTTAAATAAAATTCTAGTAGATAATAACCAATTATTTAAATAAAAATATACAATACTTCATGTAAGCACAGGGTTATTTAACAAGGAAGTTTCGCGGAGTCTTAAGACTGATTTTAAGTAATGTATTTCAGTTAAATACCGGTTTTGGTAAAGTCATTTCAATATGCTTATGCTGAAAAGATGATTTTTTGAAATGTGAAGTCGTTTATTCAATCAGACAAAATGAAATTATTATTAAATAAGCTAATTTCATAGAATTATTACGTATAAAATCTGTTGTAGTATTTTATTATTTTTCCAATGTTAATAAGAACTGGGAAATATAACATATACGTCCCAAATTTTAAGTACAATGGAACACACTTTTCTCTCCGCTACAATTTGAACCATGTCTTGTTTACATTCAAAACATGTTCATTTAGGCAAAAAACAATCGTTTCCAACATAAATCAATATTTACGTATAAAATAATTGCTGACTAAGAAAAACTAAATTAATTTTAATATTTTCGCTGGTATTTGTTTGCCTTCATCCAGTCGTTTATTAAAACTTCGCGACGGCTTTGTTTTACATCGATTAATTAAATCCGTATATATCACAATTAGAAGAAAACAAACAACAAAGACGTGATAGGTCGGTAACGGGCGCATTAATCATAATAACAAGCGAGAGGTTAAAAATGTTCGAGTTAAAAACGTAATCGCGGTGTAAGAAAATTAGGGTAACTTCTAAATTGATGAATGCGGAGAGGCGCAGTTCAAATTGACAAACAAAATGGATAGCGCAATTAAACAGCTAATCGAATGATTGATGCAAAAGAGCGACGGGGGAGAATCGACGCGAAGCGCGCGGGGGCCGAAACGTGGGTCCGTATTGAATTATGACGACCACAATAAAACACTCGAATTAGTTTATGAAGCACTTGACGTTTTAGAAACGATGCCGCGCCGCGCCGCGCCGTTTCGTTGAGGGCGACCTGTCGGACAATACGTCGGCTCGTAATTAATTCTGTTTCTGTTAGGTTTGAATGGTCTTGTCGAATTTACGTCGTCGCCACTTACTTGCCTGTCGCACGTTTACTTATTTGGGCCGGTCGTGTAGATCCACATTAGAATCGAGTCCATTATAATTACAAGGAACAACCATTAGCCTGCCGATGTTAGTTTTCGTTCAGGCAATCGGTTATGACTTCGTCGAGTGGTATGCATTAAATATTAGACATCTAAATCCAATTTCTATGTAATGAAATTATTTTGACGTATTGATATTACCGGACAAACGGTCTTTATTTCTAGTCTATACTTATTTATAGCATTCATAGAAATAATTTTGATAAGTTTCGCTTAATATTGCAAGGTCGGAAGCGTGAACACGCATTCAAAACATTAAATAAATTTTACTAATAGTTCCTTTCTTTCAATTCAGTTTAAATTTCTGAGACGCGTATTATTTTATTGAAGCAATCACAGAAAGAACGTTTTTTCGACATAGGCCGCTAAAATGATTATAGCAACTAAGATATTTAAAACCAAGAAGGTATGATCAAGCACATGGGAAATCACAGATGGTCTTCTTAAGAAAATTAAAAGAAGCAGTAATTTACTTATATGCAGAAATCGAGTTGATTCGAGAGTGGGGTTATCATCTGACCGGATTTATCCGATCAAGGTTACCATTTGACCGGATAAATTCAGTCAAGATTGCATTTTGAAAGCCTGGACCGGACTTTGTCCGGATTTTATTAGAGCCCGGACTTTTCCTCACAACAATTAAGTAACGTGCCACTTTTATCAGACAAATACCTACGTCTTTTGCGTGAGTATCGGGACTACAGATTCAAACTGACAGATATAACATTGAGTATTAAATACATTGTGAAGTGTAAGAAAGATATCTCTATGTTTTTAACCTAGGCAACAGAATTTAATATTGTACAAACACTTTGCCAAATCCACCAATCCGGAATTTGCCTATAATTACGCGTGATTCTTTTCTCATGTTAGAATTCTTATCTCTCTCTCTCTCTCTCTCTCTCTCTCTCTTTCTATCTCTATAATCAATCTAGTTATAAATACGAGCCCAGAATCATATAATTTGGCCCATTTTACAGATAACTTTTTAAATAATTTAAGACGTTCGCTATCCAATGATCTATATGTGGTTTATGATGCTCTTGAACCACAACTCCGTGATCCAAATGTGGGTCAGAAACACAGTTCTTATTTACGAAAATGTATTAGTTGGACGTGAGAGTAATAACTGTCTGTTTTTCAAGGGACTCAAGAAGAAAGTTTGAAAAGAAATCATTAAGATATCTGGTACCGTTCTCTTTCAAATAATTTAATAATAATTTAAAAGGAGTCGAGTGATCCATATATGGGACTTAGAAATCTTTATGGCGGTCGTACAGCGATCTACAGATGAAATTGCTATATGGACAGTGAAAGTGTTTGTAATCATTACATTATAAAATATCCGAGTTAAAGTGTTCTTCTACGTTTGGGAAACACACCCCTAAAATTGCAAAGAAATATCTATAGGAACTGTGGAAAAGGTACAAATGAAGAGATATGTGTCAAGTGTCACTGACTCCCTTAACCAAATTCAAACTACACTACCCCCATGAATGAAAAAAAAAGTTATTTGATGTAAAATATACCTAAGCACTGATGTTTACGAGAAAAAATATATAAGCACTCGTCAGTCTGCATCCCTTTTGCAACCTGAAGTGGAACTAAAAAAAATTGAAATATGACTTGAAGAAATTTGTAATTCAATTGTATTTTCCGAGCAAATTTTATAGCGCATGGAATGCGAAATTCAGACTGCATTAATAGTTTTTTTTAAATATACAGCAACTTCTATAAAAACTGCCCAGAAAGTTAGATTGGAAGATTTTCAACAAGAAAATTAAATTAAACTACCCCAGCCTTATTCTGCTGTGATTCGCAGGGTACAAATCTATTGCTTATATTCACTCTGCTACAATAATCGAAGGAAAAATCACCAACCATTTTCATTAGATATATCACTGAAAAGAAGAATTACTGTTTAATAAAAACTATGATCCTATAAGGACTTTTGTGGTCGACTCTCTAAAGTTGATCTGTAGTCGTCATCAAAATATTAACTACTCTTACCTAATTATTTAATTAATTGTGAAATTAATCACTTTAAAATAAAAATTAAATATGAGAGATAAATGATGCCATAATACAGGCAAAGCTTACTGAATTTTTTGCTGGAACCGGAGATCAATCAGCTTTTGTATTTTTCAGCTTTCAAGGATGCGTATTTGTCAAACACATATCACAAAGAATGCGCGCACAAATAAAGTTAATTATATATATAGAAATTATAACATTAAATTAGACAACTCTAAGAATTTAAAAAGTATTAGGATACTTATGAAGGCGTGAAAGTTACTAGATTTAAATTTCAAACGCTTAATTTATGTAAAAAGCTTCTAATTCTAAAATAATAATAATAACTGCAATTATAATTTAAGATTTAATACCAGAAAGTACGCTTACTGCAGGACAATAAAATCATTGAAAATTTCATAATTAGTGCTTAATGCACGAATATATAAGTATCTGGCTAAATTCAAGTAATTTAATCGAGAAATTTCATTTGCAAAGTGTCCCAAAAAGGTAAACAAAATGCAGGTCCTCGAGTCGGATTTAAAGCGAATTAAAGTAGCTGCGAAACCTTATTTCTTAAAAGTAATTTACAATTTAAAGGACAGAGTGGAAAGGAAACTGCTGAGGAAGCAGGCGCGTCGAGATTAAGACACTTAAAATTTCATTCGGTTGTTTACTAATTATTAAGAGAGAGCTGAAGATGTTTCAATTTCCATTCTAATTGCGCCCGAATGCGAATTCGACTGAATTTTATTCGATTGTTCCCGTCTTTAGCTTCCAATTCGGATAAAGCGCCCGGCTCTCTAATTTAAACTTGCGATGACAATCGCCAAGCAAATCAGACCGATTTTGTATGCACATTGTACGAAGGAAGTTTAGCTATTTCGGAACGAACGCCTCACCTATTTCTGTAATTAACGAGACACTTTCGAATAATTAATTCAATTTATTCAATTATTTTGTGACAATTGAAAGGAAATTTATAAATTAATTTGGAACCGTTTTAACATCTTTGGTGCAATGATTTTCTTACTATTATTTCATCGCCTTACTAATTGTAAGTATAGAAAAGCTTTTTGTACAATAATTTGACTGATTTGGCCGATACGTGGTGGAGATCCATTTCAATGTGTACCGGGTATTCCAACGGTGTGTATTTCTTCTGTGGTGCCTATAGGAATAACATATAGAGAAAAAAATATTAAGAAAGTTATACTAGACATCACGCATCAAGCTGATCACAACAATATAAAGATATATTGGTTTCACTCAGTTATTTTCGTAAAAAAAAAAAAATTTCTTCTAAAATTTGTAAATTTTTAAGGAATTTTCGAAGAAAAAATTTTTTTTTACGAAAATAACTGAGTGAAACCAATATATCTTTATATTGTTGTGATCAGCTTGATGCGTGATGTCTAGTATAACTTTCTTAATATTTTTTTCTCTACTTAAGCTTAGCTTTTTACTGAGACCAGGTTATATACATTTATTTCTAACATTTGTTTTACTAGAAATATTGTTTTTACTACCATTAGAATTTTTTTTATTTTTTTAACTTTTTATTTTTGGATATAAATTATAACCATAAATTTGAAAGCTAAGAAATCCATTTTTCTAAGTAAATTTTCATTTCATTATTGCTAATCATGTAACAATGAGTAAATATTATAAGTTTCCGGCGGAAAGTTGGACACATATGGGAAACTCTCTTATTATTGATTTCTCAGAAAAAAATATTCTTTATGAAAGTTTCTAGAGGTTCCCAAACTCAAAATTCAGATATCAAAATTCGAATACCATTGGTCACATACAGAGAAAATAAAAATATTTGAAGTGGAGATAAGAGTAAAGTACCTTTATTTTCCAAGATACGCGGAAATATTATTTGAAAAAGTTGTTATAAGATCTCAAATATGAAATCATGGCTGACTACGATGAAAATCTTTTTTTCACATAATTTACCTGTTTTTCTCGTATCAATGTGTGTATCGTAAAACATTAAATGTGTAGACCTGGACGTTTCTTCAAATGTGACATAAATACACTCTGGGATTTACTTTTTGCTCATTTACTATAGAAAAATTATAAATAGAAGGCCAAAAAGTTCAAATAGTAGTAAAAACAAGGTTCTAATGAAAGAAATACTAGAAATATAGGTATATAACCTGGTATCAGTAGAAAGCTAAGTTTAAGAACTACCCCTTTCTGAAATAAAAAGTAGGTCATTTCATTAAAAAAAAAAGAGATACTAAGTGCTTCGCAAGTACTGTTTGCTCTGTATAATGCTAAAAGACATTTTAACTTTTTTCGTATTTTCAAAAAGTCGAAATTCATAAGAATATTTTCTTATATTTTCGTAAGTCTGTGCCATCTCCATAGTCAGCAACATAAGTTCAAAATTTGTAAATTTTTAAAGAATTTTGGAAGAAAAAATTTTTTCTTACGAAATCAAGCGAAATCAATATATTTTTGTATTAATGTAATCATCTCTCCGCGGGACATCCAAATTTATAAGAATATACAGGCTGTTCCATTAAAAAAAATCGCTTTGTATGCACCAACACTTTCTAGAACACTCTGTATAGTTGAAAATAATTTTAAAATGTGCCACGTGATGTCTAGTATAACTTTCTTAATCCTTTTTTCTCTACTTGTTATTCCTATAGGCTCCACAGAAGAAATACACACCGTTGGGACACCCGGTACATAGACATAAAGAAACAAAGCAAATATTTTTTAATTTTTTACTCACAATTTCCACTATATTTAATATAATAATACAATAATATAATAATAATATAGTGGAAATTGTGAATAAAAAAATTCAAAAAATATTTGCTTTGTTTTTTGTATAATAATTTCGTAATAAAGTTTTTCGGACAGCTTAAAAATCGCATAATTCTCAACGTTGACAGCTTCTTCAACGATAGAAAAATGTTGAGAATAAAACTGTAAATCTGTAAATCATATCAATAAAAAACCGCGTAAATGGTAATACCACAGTTTAAAGAATACAATAGCGCAACTCGCTTGTCGGCACTTTGATCTCTTTACTGGATTTTCATTGACCTTGAGTAGATTAAAGGGATGTGTCGAACTGTTTGTTCTGCTTTACGTGTGAGCGATTTTGTTGTAAATTGTAAATTTACACGTGCTCACACACCAGGGCCGGATTGTAGTGTTTAGTGGACGAGGTAAAAAAAACAAGGCATAAATAATGTGTATTAACATAATTATAAAGATCCATTCGGTACCAGAGCCGTGAATGAATGAGCTCTGCATCCCGAGATTGTGACTCAGACCTTGCGCGGGATGTTATGCGCGAACTGAATATTTTCATGAGAGTCGCGCTACTCTGTAATCTTTATACTGTGGTAATACCTTATTGGGCATATACATTGAGTTCACTAAATTTCACGAGACAGAGTTCTTAACCGGCCGGGGCAATATTTCATTAAACGCAAATTTTCCTCGCTTTGGCGCTAGTTACCTAAATAAGAAACAACACAAATAACGAAAGAAAACCCATGAATAGCTGGTTATATCGGTTTTCTCTTGGAAAAAAATTAACTTGAAATTAATTTTTTTTTTGAAAAACGCATATTTCGAGCTTTGAAATTATTATTTGGGGGACAAGATACAAATTTGAATTTTTCTGGAAATGTAGTCCTTTTCTTTAATTTTAAAGAACCGTTAAGCTTGTTTTGTTATTTTCATCCCCCTATCAGCTACAAGCGATTGAAGGGAGGTAAATATGCTATTTTTTTAAACATTTATTTTTTTCTTTTTTAATTATTAAAATAAGGGCCTCATAATAAATTGATGAATATAGCTATCAGATAATTTAATAATTATGTATACTGCCCATAATTTTGCGTAAATATTCAGCTTCAGATAACTTTGAAATTGTAAATCAGTGAAGAGTTTCACTTCAATTTATAAAATTTTAAAAGAAAAGTTTCCAAATTTTTGTTTCATATATCATGCGATTTACTGAAAACAGGCCAGAGTGGGCCGTGAAATGTGCGAACTTACGTCTTAGATAAGATTAATTTTAAACCAACGTCAAAATAATTCAACCTATTTTAATGTCAAAACTTCACAATAAATGTTGGAAATGTTGTCTTTCACTTGCAAAACATAATTGCATTCTTCTTTTTAAACTTAAACTTTCTAAAAAAAAACGATTTTTGTTCATTAGAAAGCATTCTGGTCACAATTTTAAGAAAATTTTAATATTTGTTCGTTGACAAATCTGGATATTAACTGTCATAAGTAAATTTATTTAAGACAAACATTTGGAGATTTCAAAGCCAGCTCCTGGCCTGTTTTCAAGAAATCGCACGGTACAATATCGTTTAGTGCAGAAGGTTCTAGAAGCTAATGTTTACCTCAAGACCTACATAAAAATGTAAAGAAAAATACTATTGTTGTTGATGGTGGTAATGTACGGGCATGCGAGGAAGTTAAGTTTTAGTTTCAGTTATTTGCTTAATATATTGCATATTTGTTAGGCATTCTTTTCTAATTTATTATTTAATTTCCCCAAGACGTAGATGGAAGAAATGTACAAATTCATCTGAATCTACGTCTTGTGATTATGCGCACTTACATTGCATGACGGTGTTAAAACTCTGTTTAACCTCATTTTTTCAAATGTTATACGTTTACTTGCAACTCGTTAAAATAACATAATTTGTACAAACATTATGTGTTTATCGTTCGGGGAGTTAAGTCATTTTAGCGTCCAGTTGAAATCGAATTTCAATATTATTCCTTTAACTCCCCATTTTTTCTGTTACTTGTACATATATCCACACATAATATATAAATTAAAAAAATAAATAAAATTCGCTTATTGAGAACCACCTTTTTTATTTGCAGGAATTTTATATTCAATAAAATATAAAAACAAAATACATAATTTTACGTCCCTTCGATTGCTTGTAGCAAATAGGAGGATGAAAATAACAAAACGAACTTAACGGTTCTTTAAAACTAAAGAAAAGGACTACATTTCCAGAAAAATTCAAATTTGTATCTTGTTCCCCATATAATAATTTCAAAGCACGAAATATGCGATTTTCAAATTTTTTTTAATTTCAAGTTCATTTTTTTCTAAGAGAAAGCCGATATAACCAGCTTATCATGGGTTTTTGTTTTGTATGTTAGGTGGGGACGGTGCCCAAAAAAACTCAGCTTATCAGGTTTAATAGATATACAGTCAGCAGAAATTTTAAAATATAGCAGAAAAAGTTTATTTTCAGTAGGTACGCTGTCATTCTTTAAAGAAATGTAATGCTCTAATATTTGTATTTTTTTATGAAACTACATTCTTTTAGCTTTCAAAAGCGACTATAAAAGTTTAGATTTCTCTAATAAAACGATTTTGAGAGCCAATCGTAGTAGAATATAAATCTCACACCTTTTCAGTGTTTTGTTCATCACGGACCGAAACCAAAGCACTTAAAAAATTAAACGATGGTGAATTTCATTCTTTGACATCTAAAAGAAGATTCTTACCGAATTTAATCGAAATCCAAAATAGTGCGGTTTTACCCATTGATTTCATATGGAATGACCCGCACTTATAAAACCGTAAGATTGAACAGACTATTAATCAAATCGTTTATAAATTTTTAATTTGCTTTTGATACAATCATTTTGAACTAATTACGTATTTAGACAAATGACCACTACAGAAATTAGTTCATATTAAATTCACCTAAAACAAACATTCAGTGTTGCTGCATAAAAACAAATTGTTAATAAAGAATTTTAAGTTGACTAGTGTTATTTTAATTCATTTATGAGCAAAGAAATAATCTACGAGCGTGCAAAGAACTCAAAAGCGTTCATAGATTTCAACAAAAGAAAAAGTTTTACGCCCTGAATCTTTAGAGTTTCATGTTTATAGACAAATATGTACGTTATGAAGTAAAAAGAAAATCGAATTTAACAACCAATAACATAGCAATATGTTTGCATGATCTTTTTTGCTTAGAATAATTTTGGGTACCACCTTTTTCCATTTGGCGCACCTTAAGTGAAACACCCTGTAGTATCGTTATTTAACTAGAGAACTATGAAGACATTAATATTTCGATATTCTGATAAATTAATCCATATCGGAGAAGAAAGTGACGCGGTAAATTAGCGATATTAATTTTATTTCGAAGCGGACTCGATCTCTTAAGGCGAAAATCCAAATTGCGGTGTGACATTTCAAACAAAGGACCGAACTCGGCCGGAGCGCGCAAGTATTATCGGATATCTCGTCCCCTTTCTGCTTTCCATTCGAGATCTGTCTTCTCGCTTTTTGAAGTGCCAAGACTATACAGCTTGTTAGGAATGCGTCACTGTTGTGTTAATTAAGAGAAAGAGTTAATTATGCTTAACAAGTTATTTCGCGAAGTTTTCCTCTTTCTGTTTGAGTTCCCCCTGCGCTCTAAGTTTGGCCCGCCGACGTCAAATGGAAATGGCGATAGACGTATTGCGTCGTCCGCTTCTTGTCAATCTGAATTCATTAGCTATGCAAATTACTTTTACACAACAGTTTTTTTCTACTTATTCTCATTAGGTGCAAAATCAGTCACAGTCACGTCACGTCAGACAACATCCAAATTGTCGCTGAAGCTTTCATGGAAATCGACGAGTTTCAGGGAAAAGAACGAAAACGTTATTATTTTACAAAGCAAAACGCATAATCACAGGGGGTAAGTTATTAGATTGCTTAGGCGATAGCGTCTAGGCCGAGAGTAATGGTCTCGATTTGCATGTAATTCTCGTCCTGGCCACCGCACGTCGCCACCGTCGATTTTAATTGTGCCCCCTTCCTCCTTCCTGCGGCCAAACGCGACAAACTGCTTGACCGGAAATCGTGTCGTTCTTTGGTTATCACGCGAGCTCAACTTGCGTCGAATGAACAGACTTCCCCGTCGGTCGCACATAAAAAAATTCCAGCTTGTTTTTGTCAAAATATTTTCGTACTATAAATAATGGGACTACCTGGTGATGGGCGTTGTAACGTACATAGTACTTGGGGAATACTGATAACATAAAATTTAATAACTGTCCACAACTATACATTATTCTTAGAACTTGCGAAACACATCCGTATGTACATTCCTTAAACTTTCTTATACATATTTGAAATCTGAATTAAAATCAAATTTAGAAACATGACAATATACACACTAATCTTAACTGAACTACTTTAACGGTCAAATATAAAATTTAGAAATTCTGATGCTTTGTGAGGATACACCCTATCTATCTAGAGAAGTGTGCAGTCCTCATCATTAATATGCTTAATACAATATATTTCCACTTTGTTTTAACCATTATGCTAAGTGACATGTATCACGAATCTATTTCTACTTTGTATATTTATGCAAACAATCGATTGTTTCACTGAAACATTGAAGAAAGACGGAGACATTACAGATATGACATTATTTATAATTGTTGGATTTAATATTACGAGCGTACAGTGGTGGTCATTAAAATCGTTACCCCCATGGTAACCCCGTACACCTCGTCTTCTCAGTAACGATGTACTTGACGACGAGAACACATTTCCAAATCATAACGAAACATAGAATATTTATGTAACACTTAGGTTTGTTGATTTTATTGATAGAATAGTTTTTATTTTAGATTATAACAAAGTTTGACAATCACTACAATTTATATGAGTAGGAATTTTTTCCCACAGTTTAATTAATAATGCTATATAACTCTGAAATAAGTTACATTTGAATGTAAAATATTAGTTCGACCGAAGTAATCGTGTTTCCATTCAGTTTTAAATCGTAGGAAACATCGCATAAATTTCATTTAATTGCAAATTAGTAAACGCGCACGTCTCGTATAATAACAACAGGAGCGCCGTCATCGCCGAGAACGGCGCAAATTAGTCGTGCCGCTTTCATTCGGATTCTTTAATATTTAGTATGTATGTTTTAGACTCTTCTCGCCCTAAAAAGCTACAAGAGCCTTTTATAAGAGTGGCATAATTAACTATTGAATAAATTAACTCGGTCGGTATCAGATTCGCCACGCCAGTGGGATTATATCGATTGAGCAGTTCATTAGTTCCCCCCTTAATTAAGGCCGGCAAAAAGTGAACCTTCTTTTTAAATTTAATGATCTTCGCAAGACAAAATACCTTACTCAATTTAACAGAGTTGTGCGTTCATGCATTCTGGTTAAATTTAAATGGGCAATTGCAAATTTTAACCAAGATAATTTTGTTTCTCTTTATAACAACGAAATTTAACTTAGCGTGTTATTATTATCCTTCTGACTTATTCATGTCTGAAAAATAGTATTTTACATCATTATGCAAAAAACACAAATTGAGAAAAGTATAGGGTTTCTATTTCTACGTATAATGCTAATTTTATTATAAATGCGTTAAAGCTTTATCGCAAAAAAATTATAAAAACCTTCCATTAAGTTTAATTTATTGCGCTGTTTACAGAATATCGTATACCGTTCGTTTTCTTTTTTATAAGAAGAAATGAAGAAATCCAGCATGCAACATTTAAATTATTTTGCATTTAACAAGAAAGAAAGCGAAGGCGGTGGCGGCGCTCGCACGTTTAAAATATCATAAGAGATTTTCATAAATATGCAGAAATTAAAATACGGCCGCAATTAAAATTCTAAACCGCGGCGCGGATCTTTTTGCCTTCGTTTTCGTTCGAACGCGTAATTAATAATTCTTTGCCCGACCGTTCGGACAATAAAAAGCCTCTTAAGTGCCTGGGTTGCATTTCATTCTGAAAAATCTACGTAAGACCTAAATAAATCACGCCGTTATAATTAAAAACTAATCGCGAACTCCGTAAATTGAGAATTAATTCTTTTTTTTTGTGCTCGGCCCTTCTCCGAATACATATTAATATACAAGATTGACGTTTTACTGCTGGGTCTGAGTCATTAATATACTGTAAGGCACGAATTCAGAAACATTTAGATGAGACCTTCTAATTCTCATCTCAATCTCGTCTCAAATTAGAGTGGATATAGAAAAAGTCCAGTCAGTCTCAATTTTACTTTGGTATTCAAAAATAATTAATTTGAGATGAGCGACGAAAGTGAGAAACGATTAAGAGTATTCGAGTATTTTCTGAATACAAACTGAAAAAATAAGTATCTCGCAGACTAATTTTATCTTCATTGTAATGCCAAACAAGAAAATTTACATAAATACATGCTCCGTAAGGAAGATAACTTGCATTACAAAAGCCATGTAATTCTAATCTGCATATTTTTTCTTCACTCATTACATTTCTTTTAATTTTTTATTCATTTAGTCCTTTTATGCTTTCCATAAACTGATTCCAATCAGATAAAATATTATTTGATTCAATTTGTTCATCCCACCATATTTTTAAACTCCAAAGTTTCTGAATAAAAATTTTACCTGTGATTATTATAGGCGCTATTAAACCTAGAGGATCGAAAAGTTTTGAAATTTCTGATAACATTTTTCTTTTAGTGGTTACTCTAGAATCTGAAAAACTTGATTGTGAATATGTAAACGAATCAAATGCAGGATTGCATTGAATTCCTAAAGTTTTTAAAAATAAATCCTTATCAAATTTTATTACCACATTAGGAATATGTTTTTTTTTAATTTCATCTAAAATTTTCAAATCATTGGGTGCCCATTTTCTAAGTTCAAAATCACCTTTAACTAATATATCCCTTACTTCAGTTCTTAATTGTATTGCTTCTTCTATTGAATTTGTACCCGATATAAAATCGTCAACATAAAAGTCACGTATGATTGCAGAAGCTCCTAGAGGAAATTTATCCTTTTCTAAATAAGTTATTTCATGCAAACCTCTAATAACCAAAAAAGATGCAGTTGCATTTCCATAAGTTAAAGTTAATAATTCCCAAGATTGTATTTTAGTTGTTATATTAAAACGCCAAAAAATTCTTTGCAATGAAGTCTGTTCAGGTTTTATAAAAATTTGTCTGTACATTTTTACTACGTCCGCAGTTATGACATACATCTTGAGATACTTGACAAATATAGAAAGGCTGGCTATTGGTAATATTGGTATATATTTGGTATTATTTATATGTACGAAATCTTGTAATTAAAGAAAACAAATCCTGTTGAATGGTAGGACCTATATATAAAATATCATTTAATGAATACCGTGTCGATGACTTTGCCGATGCATTAAATACTTAACTTAGTTTTGAATTTATCTTCTTTACAGACAGCATGATGCGGTAAATGAAAATTTGCCTGCCTTGCTGCATCATTTATTTTCTTCATATGCTCTAAACTCAAATATTCACCCATAAAATCACTATAATCCTTTTTTAATTTTTTGTTTCTCTGAAATTTTCTTTGCATAGATGCCAACCTATTAGAAGCAATTAATTTAGAATTACCCAGTATATTTGGTTTCATTTTTAAAGATAATTCTACAATAAATCTGCCATTTAAATTACGATAATATGTACTTTTAAAATGTTTTTCACAATATTGTTCATCTTTTGAAAGTGTACTTTCATCGTTATTAACTACCTCCTCTAATTGCCAAAACTTTTCTAATTGCGTGCTTAATTCTACAAAATTACAATTTGTAACTCTGTTTTTGTTTTTAGTATGTAGGGGAGGGTGGGCCACAATGAGACAAAAAATACAATTATTGGAATAAAAATTTGAATTTTATACTTTTGACCAAAATGATAGCGTAGGTAAATAATTTAAACTTTTAGCAACATACTACGTTAATAAAATTGTTAAGATATGACGAGGAAGGCAGTTAAAATTAAAAATATATATAGAATTGTTTTTGTTTCGTTGTGGCTCATGTTATGGTCCGTTTTCACGCTCAAGCAATTTGCACAAATGTGCTTGTGCACACAAGGAAGTCGTTGCATGAAAACGTATTTTTTTGCTTGCACAAGCTAAAAAAGTTGGCAAACTGCATGCAAAAAAATTCCAACCTTCCAATTCCAATTTATTTTCCAGTTAAATTTAGCTGCTAAATACGTCATACCACAAAGAGTATACTTTTGTGTGAATTGGCTTGCCGCTCCATCGGAATATATATCTATATTTTAATTTCAAATATATTTTGTAAGTGGTGAAGTAAACGAGTTAAGAATACGTATACAGCATATCGTCCATGTTCCAAATAAACAAGAACTATTGTAAATGATTGAATTTTTTTTTTAATCTGTTATATTGTGCCAAGCAACTGCAGTCAATATAGTAATTTGTTTATGCCCCCAATGAGCCGATTGAATTTCATTTTGTTCTAGACAAGAATAATTTTCTGCAAAACCAATTTGCAGGACACAGGATCCTGGAGTTACATTATTTTTATTGTCTTTAAATGAATCAGATTGAGTCCGTTTAATGAATGTGGTGCAGAAATTCTGGTAAACTTCTCCTCTCTGTTTCCACGCAGTCCAAAATGCTACCTTCCCTGATTTTCTTTTCCACATTGCCATCAGTAATGGACCATTCATTCCATTTCAGCACTTCATTCAGTATTGGTTCGGATACATTGTCGAAAACTGAATAATTTGGGCAAGAGGAACACTTTCCAGTCATACATAAAGCAGATTTTTTCATCACATTTTTTTCACACATACCGCACTTTTAATAAAAATTTTGAATTCAGTAGAAACCGGTAAACTTTTCTTTGATAACGCTTCATAAAGAAATCTAACGTTTTCATGTACAGGGTCTGGCAATAAGTACTGACGGTTTTGTGAGCGCTGTGGTGTGAGTACCAAAATAATCTGGGGGAAAATATAATGCGAAAATCATTCGGTATGTTATGCAGTTTTAGTAGCCATGAATTCGTAGCCCGTGCAGCAACGTATTTTTTGCGTTACGGCGTTCATTCAAACGGGATCCATAATCGACGTTCAACACCAATTTCGACGAGAATCTAATATTCCTCGGCGTGGTAGGATTCCTTCGCGCAACACAATTTTGCAATGGTATCGACGGTTTAATCAAACTGGAAACGTGAACAATGTTTACGGCGGTACTCAGAGAAGAGTGCGTACGCCAAAAAATATTGAAAGGGTACGTCAAGCGGTAACTCGAAGTTCAACGCGTTCAGCAGCGCGTCAAACAACAGCATTAAACATTCAGACAGAAATGTTGTGTTGCGCGAAGAAATCCTACCACGCCGAGGAATATTAGATTCTCGTCGAAATTGGCGTTGAACGTCGATTATGGGTCCCGTTTGAATGAACGCCGTAACGCAAAAAATACGTTGCTGCACGGGCTACGAATTCATGGCTACTAAAACTTCATAACATATCGAATGATTTTCGCATTATATTTTCCCCCAGATTGTTTTGGGACTCACATCACAGCGCTCACAAAACCGTCAGTACCTATTGCCGGACCCTGTATTTTACACACACAATTATGTGGTATAAATTGTCTTAAAATTATATGTGGAGGTCGCAAACTACAAAATTTTGAAAATGATAGTGAAATATCTGGGAATTCTGTTTTATACATTGCATAACATTCTTTGAGTGTCACAAACAAATAACGCTTTTGTACTTTTATCCTTTGACCAAACTGTTTGTTTATAATAAATTCTTTCATTCCTGGACATTGATAAGATACTGTATCATTACTGAAAAAAGATGTTACACAGTAGCGAATGCGAATACTTTCTTCCTTGCAGTTTTCTCTTATAGGTGCTTTCAAAAGATCTTCTTGAACTGCTAATTCTGTTATCACAGTTTTTCTTCTTCTAGGCGAAATCGGTAATGCTTCCCTAACTTTCTTCATAGCTTTTCCAAAAACTTGTCTGCTACCTACCTGCGAAGATAGGCAGTAGTTTCACATCGGGTTGTACTTCTCCGATGTGGCCAGCCAGCTGCAATGGGACGGGGGGGTTCAATTCCGAAACGCGAGGCCAAAACCAAAAATAGGCGCCACTTAATTTTTTTGAAAGGGGAAGAAAATTAAGAAAACCCGTTACCTCCAGAACACGTTAGTTTATTTACACATAAACATCAAAAGAAAATAAAGCATAAACTAAATAAATATTAAACCGACAACACCAACAAATGTAAATATTTTACATTAAATTTAAATCGTAACTAATTCAACAGATTATAATTATCAGAGTGTACAAGACATCATTTATTTACGTATGACGGTTTTAAATTTACACCGGAGTGTACGCAATAAGGTGCATGTCGAAATGCGGCAAAATCAAAGAAAGAAATCGGCAACAACAAATCGCGAATTAACGCTCAAAACTACATATAAAAAGGTAACGCTCCCACCTCTATTTCGTCGGCGTCCTATTTGTTTGTCGGCGTATGTGTGTCAAAGCTGCCGCAAACCTCTTTGATGAATGCTGCGCGGCAGTCGGCGCAGCGAGACGGGAAGGGAGATTTCAACGTCGCAAGCCGCCGTACACCTGCACGATTCGAAAGAGCGTCATCCCATGAATCTAACTCTTGTTAGGAGTCCGTAATAAAAAATAGCTCTGATTAGAAGCCCGCAATAGAGGCCTATAAGCAAAAAAAAAGGAAATCGAACGTAAGGGCCAATTCGAAAATTTGCGCCGTACAAAACTTACCTCGGCACTTTACCGAAGCCTGAAACAAAACACGAAGCACGTGTTTTTTCTGTCTCACACGTGGGCCTATTCAAAATCGGCAATTTGCCGTAAAATGCACTAACATCCCTTTGATGTAATGACACGCACAAACGAATTGTTTAACGAAATGAAACGTGCGGCCCAGGAGACGACGGATTTCGTTCTGAAAAATGGCGCAATATTTCTCGTTCGACCGAAAAGGAACGATTACCAAAGAGAGAGAGAGACACGTTCCATTTTACCATTGGCGGAATTTTTCTTAGTAACTGGGAGAACCAATCAGCTCAGCTCACTGTACAGTGACGTGGTTTCCAAGCAACCATCCAGCACGACTAATTTCGCCTATACAGGGCGTGTTCGGAACAGTAATGAAACTGAGTAGTGACAACGCATATACAGGGTGTATTCGAAACAGAAAGGAAAAATGAACTGTAACATGTCTGCTTGCAAACGCCGTTAACGGCCATGTACGGATTAAATACTAAAAAAAATTCAAAGCCATAATAGGAATCAACCTAAGTGTAATACAAAATCTTTACCATTTATATTTCAATTATCTGCTTGTTTAACAAAGTTTTCCTTTTTATTCAATCTCTGCATGCGTTTTTGTAAGGTTTTTTTTTTCTTTTAACTCTTTCTTTGTCTTGGCACTACGTTCTAGCTCATACGTACGTTGAGCCGATCTTCTCTTTCTTAAATATTCTTCATATTTTCCAAACGATTTTAATCGTTCGATGTATGTCTTCATACGGCTTGCTGATGTTGAAGGCATGACGATTTTGGCAAAAAATTCGCTAGCAAATAACCATCAAAAACTTTCGGAAACACTGTCACAATTGACGTATCTATTGCATATTTTTTGTCAAACGATAAATTTTTTTCACAGCCTTCTACTACCGGTAGGATTTCTTACCTAGTTGTCGGACTTGTCGCCTGATTGACGCGTTTAATAAACTGATAGTGAATGATTCAGATAATTTTTTGCTCCTATGCTGTAGAAATAACTGTATATTAAGAAAATATATCATCTGTTTGCCCGAAAATTAGGATATGTATCAATTAAACAAACTTTTCGCATTAACGTCAATCAGGCGACAAACATTTCTTAGTATAAATATTCACAATTTCTTTTTTAATACGTTAAACATTTCAGATTATTTTGCTCAAAATGATAGTGAAAGAAAACCCTCTCCCAACCATAGTACCAATAATGATTTACTTCATTTTAAAATATTATTTTTTATATGAATCATCTTGCAAACTTTTTATGATGTTCTACGTATAAATTTCAGTAAACTTTAATAGACTTTTTTTATTGGATAAAATAATTACAATTAAAAAGTAAAGGTATACTAAATAAATTCATATTACTCTCTTATGAAAAAAAAAAAAATATTTACTACTCCCATAAGAAAATCTTTACAAAACTAGAGCCAGGTTGACATTTTCGTGGAATCACCCAAATACATATTATCTAACCTAATTGAAAAATTTATTAAATTGTTCTGGCGCTTCAGTTCCCGCTGGTTGTGGGCTGGGAAGAATTTTTTTTTAATGTCTGATAAGCAAAGAACGGACATTTGTATGGCATTTCACGGTCACTTCGCCTCGAGGACTCAGCGCGCACGTAAAGAAGCAAGTCCATGAGCGCCGGGCAGGAGCCGGGTCAATATATTAATATATTACTTTCAAAAAAGTGATTAATATGCTATAATAAACATAAAGTTATAATCCGTAAATTATAATTTCTTATTTTGAAAGGATTACTATATTTATTTAGAATTTAAACTGTAGCGATGCGAACACCAAATTTTACGCTCGGGATATTAAAACGACCAGCTACAATTCTATTGCCGTGCAGGGCGTGACGCTCATGCGAACGACATTGAATTCCATCTTTCCGTCCGTTATCTGCTGATAAGGCTACTGAGGCCTCATCAGGAATTTTCATATGTCTCATTGTGGCCCATTCAACATTGTCTCTTTGTAGCCCTGCAGCATCTTGGGATGATTTAAGTTGCAAGTTTTAATACATCCGGGTATGTTCATAACCTAACACGTAATAGTAATGGTTAAAAGTGTATCAACCACTAAATAAAACAACATTGATGGAATTCCATATACATCAGAGTTATGGCACATTAAATTCTGTATATCAAAAAAGATTACATACCCGAATATCACACTTTTTACATAAAAGACGGCAGAAATTTGCAATAACGCTGTAACTTTGGCGGCAATTAGTCCTCGATGGGGCTCAACTTTATGTATGAACTAAGCTGCAAAACGCCCGTAAAGTTCGAATTTATTCTCTTTGTCTCACTGTGCCCCGTGTCTCACTTTACTTTTTCATTATTTTTACCTACAGATCATTATTCGTGTTTTTCTTGTCGGCAAATGCATTGTCATAATTTTTTCGCAAATCTAGAAAAGCAAGAGTAGTAGGTAGCTTCATGATCTTTTTGCGTAGGACGTTTTGAACTTGTCCTATTGCTCCTCAATTGGCTGGCTTATTTTACTATTAATTAATGCAAAAGTTTTCGCATATTCTAAATCTACACGGTGATTCAGAATTGTCTTCCGATATCTTCAGGGTGAATAGAGCATTAAAAAATAAGGTTACCACAAAAAGGCTCTCTTGTTGCATTTCGATAAACCGAACCGTTTTCGAGTAATTGAGGTTTAAAAGTTAGCATACACCTATTGCATTACGTTACTATACAGTACCGAAGATCATCCTCTCAAACTACCCCTTAAAAAGGAGGGAGGATCTGATAAATACGTTGTAAATACCCAGTTAGGTGCCTTATATCTGAGTATCAAATATTAATTTGATAACTTAAAGGATCCAAAAGATATTGCCAAAAGAAAAATACGTTTCATCCCTCTTTCAGGGGATTATAACTCCCTTATTATTGACTTTTGGAAAAAAAATTATATAAAAAGGTGACCTTATTTTTTGATGTTCTGTTCACCCTGAAGATATCGGGAGACAATTCTGAATCACCGTGTATAAGGTAGGTACAGTTCATTCTTCAACATTTAAGTATTTTAAGTTTTATACCTTGGAGAGTATTAGCCGGTTGCTCGTCCATTTTAATTAATTTCGACATTTTAATGTTAAAAATTGGACAAATACCCGCTAAACGGTACCACTGATATGTATGAATTGTTGAGCAAGAATGTGAAACATTTAAAAATTACGTTCACCCACTTATTTTTTGTTGTTTCAAGAAGTAGCTGGACTCTTTATGTTTGAATTGGCTTCCGGTCGGAACCGCGTCACGTTGACTTCTTCTACTGCTGACGTTTCGTTTTCCATTGCAGAAGAACTTCCTCAGAGCTGCTGCTGCTAGTAGTGTTGCTGCTGCTTCTCGTTAGTTGTTCAGACTGAGTAAGTATGTCCGTTGTCGTGGTATTTATAGTGGTCGGTGGGGGTTGTAGGTTGGAACAGTGAGCGGGGATTGGTCTGTTGGAGCGTGACGGATCGCTAATAAGATGTTTTCAGTTATTGTGGAGGTAAAAGCCAGTATCGCGGTTCAGGTTATTGGGGCGTTTGAGGATTTCTATGGATTCACGGATTTTACGATTGAAAAAATGAGATGAGCGGGAAGTTTTGTATCGAAGATAGGTTTGGTGACAGACGCTCACCGTTCCAACCCACCGACCACTACAAATACCACGACACCGAACATACCTACTCAGTCTCAACGACTTACGAGAAGCAGCAGCAACCGCTACCAATCCTGAAGGAGTTCTTCTGCAATGGATAATGAAACGTCGGCAGTAGAAGATGTCAAGATGACGCGGTTCCAATCGGAAGCCAATTCAAATATGGTCGCGAAATTCTCTAAGTTAAATTAATGCAAACATTTTAAAATAATTGTTTCAATAAAAATTTTATATTCAAATAAGTTTTATTCATAAAGGTATTCACTAAACATAACTTCTAATTATGAGGAATAACAAATAACGTCTATTTATTACTTTGTAGTATGATGTTGGTTGCCCTATAAAGCCAATGTGTTGACATGTTTTTTTTTTTCATAAAAGTATACGTAGCTGGTATGTGTGTTACCGTTAAAGCGTGTAATTCGATATTTCATGAAATAACTAGTTATTTCATAAAATACCGATCTACTAAATTATATAATAGTTTTGTTGTTTGATACTTTACCTAATTATTCTGTAAAATAATGTAGTTACACAAAATAAAGTATGAAATAAAAAGACGGGACGAAGATCATAACTTGAGAAATTAGATAAATTTCAATACTTAGTAATTAATAAATGGACAACAAATAAATTATAAAAAAAGGCAGAAATACATTAAAATATACTGGTTTTCGTAAATCCACTGAAGAACTTCCTTCTAAAGCGATCTCATTGCGGGCAGTGCAAGTGGCAACTGCCCAGTCAACTAGCACAGGACAAGACTTAAAAAAAATGTTTGTGCAAAAAGAATAATTTACTGTACAATTCTAACTTCTAACCCCCTTATTCTGTACCTCGTAACGACATCGTTATATAACGACAATCGTTAAGTGACATACTTTGACCAATCAATGCTTAGATACAACGCATTTCTATGTAGTAATTGGTCAAAATATGTCATTATAGCGATTATTTATTATTATATCTTTTACATATTCGCTAATGTATCGTAATATTTAACAATATATCAAATTTAAGTGAACGCGAACGCCAATGCAGTTGTGCCTCTCATCACGTTTTTCACGTCACGGCCATGTTGGCCATAATTGGGCACAAGCCTTAACTCTAATTTTGCATTTCAAGCACAATTGGGTTTTGATATTCGTGTATTAATATATGTGTGTAAACTTTCCTACCTTTGCGTGCGCGAAGTGGGTAACGAGAAAGCAGCTTCTGCAAAATATTTTAAATGAAAAATGTACAATAAATTTTATTATTCAGCTGTTGTCTCATCGTGGAGAGTCGTAGAAAGTAGCACAACTCTTTCAAAAAGGTCAAAAATATCAGAGTCTACGTCAAAGATACCGACATATCTGCTTTAATATTGTAACGATTTTTTAAGGGTTCTATTAATTTCTATTTTAAAACAAAACACGAAATAGTTAATAAACTAATTTATTTATACTATAACACTAACATTAAACACTAAATTATTTACAAGCATATACGTAATTTATTTTAACTAACCGAGCGAACGTCTATGGAACTTTTATGCCGAATTGTCTAACGCTGAATTCCCCCCGAACTCCCGGTCGCGTACTTTTATAAACCGGGGTTGTTTTTCTCGAACATTCGAGTACGCGACGGAATGTCTAGGGTTGATTCCACCGCTGACGTGATATCGGTGCGCCCGAAGTTTCTGGTCTAAGGCGCGTCGGCGATGACGCAAGAGACTGACGCCGGCTGCTGTCGGCGAATCATTACAATATTAATTTATGGTCAGAGTGTGCAATAATTTGTTAAAAATTCATCATGTTTGAGAAAAGATGGTGATGATAATTTGACTTTCAACATAACAGAAACGGCTGCGCCTGTAGTAACAGACTTGCTACCGAAAAAATAACATGAGCGCTACGAAATAATGCATGAAGAGGTTCAAAAATTGGTGTAGGGCTAATAAAATCGAAGAAACAGTAATAGAAGAAGTGCATTTGGTATATCTTAAAGCAAAATCGAAGACCCACATACCGTCCAGTCTTTTTTCAATGTTCAAGGCAACCTTTGATAAACGATAATATAAATATATAATAATATAAATATCGGTAATTTCTCGAAATTAGTTGCTTTTTTAAAAAGGAAAATATAAAAAAAAATTCAAGAAATTCAAATTCAAATCCTTACATGATGGAAGATGCCGTATAAAGAATTTCTTTGAATGAAGGTAAACTTCTGTTGAGATTTTGTCTATTTGCTTATTTGTTTAAAATAATTTTAGGTGGTGCTTATCATGGGCTTAGCTGGTGCTTGCCGATGTGATTAAATTAATTCTGGATGACATTGATGATCATACATTTTGGCTATAAATCTCACAGAGACCAAAACGTATACTTAAACCGAGGAAGTTTATAGTCCTGGATGGAGAAAATCAGCTAAATGTGTTTTTATATATAAATATTTGGCCCTAAGACCATATCATTCCTCCCATCGTAGTTTCTTTATTGGCTACAGAAATGAAAAATGTACCACTTAAACCAACTTAACCCGTTAGAGTTCATACTTTGGCAAAAATTCCAAGCAAAATGGCTTCGTACCTTAGTCTACCTCAACTGGAGTTGTATGTCATTGTTTGCGACGTACCTCCGCTGCTTTAGATTTGTCTTAGCAAATAATTTCTGATTTCTGATAGTTTTCCTAGGTGCCTGAGTAATCCATAATTGTTGTCGAATTAGTTTGGAACTTTTCTTTGCCCTGAACGTTTCCCTGATTGTATGTAGATACAATACGACATTTCGTGCCAAGTCAGTTGAATCCGTATCTCTAAATTGTTGTTCTTGTTCATTAAGCCAAGTAATAACCTCGTTTGATAAATTGCTTAGGAAAGAGGTATGTAATAAATATTTTTCGCTGTTTTGGTGCTCTGTCTTAGGCTCGATCTTTTCATCTCCAGTTAACTTTATCTGACGGTGTATTCTCATAGTATTAATTGTGATCAGTAAAGCCCGGATTTTTAAGCACTTAAAAAGTATTAGGCAGGTCAATGTCTAAGAAATAGGCGCACTTTTAGGCAGCCTAAAAATATTTAGGCTTGTCATAATTTCTCCTCTTTCGTCGTTTTATAATAAAAAAATAATATTAACGCTTATTCTAGTTACCTGGTAATTTATTAAGAAATCGGAGAGAGGCTCTTAAGGGCTTATGGAACTGTACAAGTCGTAATGAATGTACTCGTATTATAAAAACGCTTTAAGTAGAGGCCATAAATCGACATTTAAGTCAAAAATCCAGATAGTACCTAAGATGGTTTCCTTCCTAATAGAGTAGTTCGAGGACTCAGTAACAGAGGACCACTTTACAGCTTTCCCTTTCAGGGCTTTTCTATTTTTCTATGGTGCTCTAGGCGAGGGGTCTTCTTTTCGTAACTATCAAATCACCCACACCAGGAATATTTAAATATTGAAATACCCACTTGCAAAAAGAGGTCGATGATAAAGTTAAAGAAGAAGCAAAAATTACAATTTTTAAATTTGAACAAAGATATAAAAATAAAATAATAACTTCTGCTTACAAATAGGATTCGGCGAACATTTTATAAAAATTACAAGAATGTGAAAATTGGAAATGCAACCGTTCGCGAAAATGATTCGGTGAACAACAATTAATTTTTCGAATCTTCTCTTCCTGCGGAGCCGTATTGTTTACATTATCAAAGACTGAGCCCTTTTTGTAATTTGCGACTGCGAGGTTGCAACATCTGTGCGAGTCCCCCTTTTGGTCCCACTCATTTAAGTCACTGGAGTGACTTAAGTTGTCTATCCTCAGGGGAATTTGAGGTGTTTTTGGACCGGTTCCGCCACCTTGCGTGGGTGAGGTTCTCACTAGCTCTAGGTCTTTATCGCATAGCTTATTTATTTTAACGTATCGTAATGGCCACTTATCGTAAAAAGTCAATATTTTGGCTAAAGTTTGTCGCTTTGGCCCTTATCGCCTAAGATTGTTTATACTAACAATTAAAGCGTGAAATTCTTTCGTGAATAATCCTGATTTTATTTAAATTTAAAAATTTTGAATTTCAATTTTCAAATACTTAAAATAGTGTAAAAATAGGCAGTTAGGCACGAAAAAATATACATCTCATTCTAATTAAAATTGTAATCTAAATGTTTAAAATTTAATTGCCTATGTTTTTTGTTAAATAAAATTTTAGGCAATTGCCTAAAAATCCGGGCTTTAGTGATCACAATAGTTACTATGGGATTTAATCACCAGATAAAGTTAATTGGAGATGAAAAGACCGGCCCTAAGTAATATATTTACTTCAACATAATTTGATTTTTCGTCGCTGTTTCTCCTCAAATAACTCATCACTTTCACTAGTAGTAAATAAAATACTGTGTACTAGATGCATCAGATATATCCATTACATCCGATTCAACACAAATAGTAGGTCCAAAATTTCCTCGAACTGATTAATATAAATATTTTTACCGTGCGGCCGTGCACGGTGTTGATTCGATGTGCGCATGTCACCATTAGAAATTCGCAAAGAAAACGTGAATTGTTTGGACTGTCAGCGAACTACAATCCGCAGCTGGTAACAAGAAACTTAAAATTTTCACTGCTAGAACGCTAAAGTATTACTGCGCATGTTCACTACAATTTCTAACAGTTATGTACTGCTGCTAGAACAAACCTTTTGTTGGTAGATCGAGGTGGCGATATATGTATATGTATGTGCACTGAAAAGACATGGCGGGTGGCGCTCGACAAGTGTTGCAAGAAATTAATTAATGTTGCTTCTTCTTTGCACTTTGCAGCAAAAATCTATCCCTTCACTTAACTAATTTCCAAATTCCAAAAATGAATTCAAAAATTTGACAAGTGACATAAGACATAAGCATGGTAAAATTTTATCATCCGCATCGCAGTATAAGAATCTACACAATAGCGTCACTCGAGTATAACTGTCACATTTGCCATTTTGTTTGATACCTCCCGATTTGAAAATTACATCAAGGTTACTAAAGAGAGAAGGTTGCCTGGTAACTCTTGGAGTGACGCGTCATCCAGTAGGCCATCTATTTGTGTAAATGCATTAAATGGGCCTACTGAGTGACGTTGAAAGTTACCAGGCAACCTTTTTCTCTTTAGTAACCTTGAAATTACATTACATTTCCATAAGAGCATCAAACAGTATGGCCGTTTTTTTGGACACTAACGTTTAAGTGACGCTACTGGGTAATTACCTACTTATAGCATATAATGTTTTTGAAAATGTACGAAACGAAAAGCCCCAATTTGTTCTTTTCTTACAATTAAATGCTGAAATACTTAAGCATAATGTCAAAACTAAATTTTCAAATTATATAAAATCATATACTCCTTGAAACTGGATCCAACCAATTAAAATGTGCATCATACATGGCCCAACTCTTAACTAACTTATACAGGGATATCCACATAAACCGTTCGTTAAAAGTTTTCAAGGTTGCAGGTCACGTAGATATTTGAAATTTAAGGAGCAAGGGTCTTCCGTAGAGATCTCTTTAAATAAAATAAAATTGTCTTTGTACCACTTCCGGTTGTATCGGAAGTCGCTTATTTTAAATAGAACGCTATATTTTTTATCACGTTTCTGAATTCTACATGTAAAAATATGTTAAGTTGCAATACATTTCCCTATCTCTAAAATGCTTCATTTTTGAGATATTTTGAAATTTCTTAAAAATTTGGATTCTGCAATCTGATTTTCAAAAAATTATAACACAGCTATGATTCAAGCAATTTTATTTGTAATAGCTGATATCGTAGTTGAAGCTTTAAGGTTCTTAGAAATTCCATAAGCATATTCTATTAAGCTACAGGGTGTCTAAAACGCACCGCTCCCCTCAAAGATATTCAAACACAGAAAAATACTTTTTTTCAAATGGAACGACCAATATTTTAATACACCATCGTATGCGGAATTAAATGCTGTGTCGAACTATACTAGCATTTCCTATACCTAACTTTAACAGTTTTTCAGTTATAAGATATTTTTGGTTTAATACATAAAAATTTACATTTATTAGGTTAAATATTTCTAATTTTGTTGATATAGTTATGAAAACAACAAACAATTGCATTTAACGTTTCCTGTTACTACAAATTTTAAGCAAAAGCAAAAAAAAATTGAGAACCAAAATCAAAATTATTCAAACGCTGATATTTTAAATCTATTTTTTAAATTCATGAAGAATGATCTAAAATTGTTCAGAGCAGAGAATGTGTGTTCAATCAAATGTACCCCTCTTGTCTCCTATGAATAAAACAAAGTTTGAACCTAACATTATACAATTTGGAAAAACAAAATGTAGGAAGATCAGTAACAAATAACGAAGATAATTAGACAATGGTTTTAAAATACTTTCACGCTAATCCAGAGAATTGCAAACTAGCCGCTATTTTATTCTTCAATTTAAAGTAATGAAATTCATGCTTTTTCGTTTTATAAAATCACAAGCGTCCCAAGGGAAGGATGATTAAAGAACTATTAAAACTTGTGAATTTCCACTTGCCAAATTCTATTTTCTTTGGTTGACTACAAAATTTGTAGTAACAGTAATCGTTGTTATAATTTCCTTGCTATCTTAATAAAATTAAAAATATTTGACCTATTAAAATTGTAATTTTCTATGAATTAAATCGAAAATGTTTCATAACTCAAAAACTGTTAAAGTTAGGTATAGGGAATGCTAGTACAGTTCGACGCAGCATTTGATTTCACATACAATGGTGCATTAAAATATTGGCCATTCCATTTGAAAAAAAGTATTTTTCTGTGTTTGAATATCTTCGAGTGGAGCGGTGCGTTTTAGACACCCTGAGGCTTAATAGATTATGCTGATGGAATTTTTAAGAACCTTAAAGCTTCAACTTCAATATTAGCTATTACAAATAAAATTGCTTCAATAACAGCTGTGTTATAATTTTTTGAAAATCAGATTGCAGAATCCAAATTTTTAAGAACATTCAAAATATCTCAAAAATAATGCATTTTAGAGATAGGGAAATGTGTTGCAATTTAACATATTTTTACATGTAGAATTCAAAAACATGATAAAAAATATAGCATTCCATTTAAAATAAGCGAGTTGATAGCGACTTCCGGTACAACCGGAAGTGATACAAAGACAATTTTATTTCATTTAAAGAGATCTCTACGGAAAACCCTTGCTCCCTAAATTTCAAATATCTACGTGAACTGCAACCTTGAAAACTTTTAACGAACGGTTTATGTGGATATCCCCGTATACAGGAACTCTACTCGTTATATTTTCATCTCATTTTAACCTCACGTAATAATGAGAGATGAAGATACAATGAGTGTGCACTAGTGTAGCCAGTGGAAAATGCTATTATACTGTGTCCGCGTCCATAGGCAAGGAATGATACATTTTCACGTGTCAAATCAGTCTTGTCTGGTCTCTTTGACATTACTTGATAGTTTCAGGAAAAGCACATTTTACCCATTTTAGGGCTATTTAACTAAATTGAAATTTATTTGGGGCTAGTTACCCAAACTGAAATTTATTTGACACTTGATACGTAAATGTCAATTTATATCAGTGTAGTATTTTGCGAACAATTTAATCAAAACAAACTTGTAACAATTACTGAATGAAAACGTTTCGTATTGCAAATTTAGATAAACAGATATGGTAAGAATATTATAGATTCGTGTTTTACCGATGTTTGTCAAAGAAGACTTATTATTATTATTGTTTGTTTATTATTGAATGTTTCAACTTTTACGTCAGTGGAATGACAGTGACATCCGAAAGTTTCTGTCCGCAACTGTACATACATAACTGAACGTAACTTCTATATTTTTACTTTTAAACTTGTTATCTCACCATTGCTATTTTTTTCTCTCTTAGTACTCGTATTTATTAGCACATATTTTACGCATCAACTTTCTCGAATCGGCAGCTTCCAACATAAACGTAACAGATATCTTTGAAAGAGAAGTCAGAAGAGCACTCTCGACATAAAATTACAAAAGTAGCATTATTAAAAGGGGGCTTGAATATAAAATTTGATTGCAAGTCGGGATAGATACGTATTACGTACGTACATCGTATGAACGGCGAGATTTTGTCATCACACTAGCGTCTGCCGACGCTAGAATTTCAAGTGTTTGCTAATTAATACCACTAATTGGAGGTTCCCCTCCGCGACACTCGCCCAGACCGTTTACTGGGATCATCACTAAACCAGCCGTTTCTAATCATTTTGTTGGACCACTTACCTACATGCACCGAGAGGGATGCGGTTAATTCGTGTTCTTTCGAGTTTGCCGTTTCGTCACCGATTACATGCCAGACCATAGCCCAATAGAATGAGACAGAGTAAACTTCGGTTGGCGTTGTTTTCAGTGTAATATGTCATTGTTCATAATTACCTGTACTGCATTGTTAGCATGGAATAGACGGCAATGCTATCCTGCAACGGTCATTCAATTTTATAAGATTCAAATATGGTGAAAAGTATTCTAAATATACATATACTAAATAAATAGCTTTATAAAATTAGCACTTATGGCGTAAACATCACGGAAGAAAAGATTTTTTATGTGACTAAATTATGATCTTATATATTTTCTGGTTGTTTCATAAATTTTGTATTTTTGTCTAATTATTTGCTTTTATTTGTTAAGGTAATTTTGGATATTGTTCGAAAGTGATTTGGAATTATTTTTTGAATGTCATTGAGTCGAAAATCATTTATTATTAAACATATTCAGATGTAATTTTCCACTTTCTAGCCAAATAGTAATTCGAAAAATTTATTCTTTTTTTTTTTTCCTGTAATACTCCTAAAAACTTTATTTCGTATAAAATCTTGGTACGAATTCTAGGTTCGCAGAAATAATCGTCGTTTAAGTTAACACTAGTAATTATAAACAATCGCATTTACATTACGCATTTATAAACGCTAAATAACGAGCCGAAGCACTTTTCTACCAAATTACGCACGTATAACTTAAACGTTCTATTTAATCGCTAAACGTACTGGTCGTTTTATGAATTACAACTGATTCGAATAGCGCGCCTGTTTTCGTGTATATAAAATTTGTTCCAACAGCAGATCGTGACTAGTTCGAAACCGTCAAAAGCATGCACTCATCTAATAGCGTTTTCGATTGGCTCTAGAGCACTCTCAGAATATCTCAGTCCCTTACTGTTACCTAAGATAAGAATACTCTGAGAGTGCTCTAGAGCAGTCAATAATAATAATAATATAGTCCGTCTACAAAGTATCCGGAAAAAATAAAATAACACTGCAACTTCCAGTTTTTATGAACGAAATAATTATTACAATAGAGGAAAATAATACTAGTTATTTGTTTATGTAATTTCTATTTAATCCTAAAAGTTATATTAAACGTTCAGAGAGCCTGAAATCAAGTCAACTGCATCCTAAATAGGTTTGGTGTTTCATGTGTGTAAAATTTATGCTGATATTTTCTTTTTTTCTTACATTTTTTGGTAGAAACAATTTTACAAATGCTTTTTCTTTAATTATGAACGCTTTTGTTTAAAATATGTTTTATCATTTATGTTTATCATTTAGTTGTTGGCCGAGTGGTTCAGTGCGCTGGCAAAAGGCGCGACGCTCGGCCGTGCAATTATTAGGTGCGGGTTCGAATTCCATCCCATATGGGCTCTATGTGAGAGATAGAGAACTTATGTGTCGGATTGGGTTTCGGATTCATACCGGCTCCTTCGAATTGGATTTTCTGCGTTTCCCCAGTTTGTAAGGCGAATGCCGAAGGAAGAATTAACATCTAAGTCGGTCGCACACGCCACCCCTCCCCGACTAGCTTTGAGCTTGGGGTAAAAAGTGGGTGAAAAGGAAAAAAATCAGTTTACGCTTTTCTCAAGTTTGACACAATTACTCAAATTTTTCTGTTTGTTTAAAAGGGTCATTAGATTCTTTGAAAAATATGATTTTGACAAAATACTGCGCTCCTAAAAATATCGTAAATATAATATAACATTTATAATAAGAATAAGCAATATATTGATACAAATTTCAAAATTCCGGATACTTTCTAGACGGTCTATAATAAATGTCGATATCATTAGTGATGTAGAATAACACAAAATAAAATACACATATTAAAATGTTATACTCGTACATAAACACAATATCACATATAAATTCAAATTAAAACTACAGACTAAAGGTGATTTATATCTTTCCTATCGCATACACATTAAATTATCATATCCTAAATATCACATACAAAGTCAGTTTAATACTACATTAAAGATTGTGCTTATATAAAAGGATTTGATAATTTAATAACAATATTTGAACAAAATTATCTGATTCATAAATTCTTTAAAACGGACATTAAAAATGCACACTACCACTTAACGTTTCGCTAACATTTGACGAAGCTGTCAAACGATAGTGAAACGTTAAGTGGTAGTGTGCATTTTTAATGTCCGTTTTAAAGACTTTGTGATACAATTTTCATTGGACAAGAACCTACTATAATTAATAATATCTGAATTTTTACGTACTAAAAAATTCCTTCATAGAGTAAAAGGTATTGTCAATGAGATATTTTTCAGACCTTTAATAAACAGTTTAAAATTAGCAAGACCTTCAATTTCAGAAGGTAACTTATTAAATATTTTAAAGCTCTGATAGACAAATGATTTTTCAAAAAGAATCGATTGTGGCATCGTTAGTTTGATATACTCTTTCCTAAATAAATAGTCATGTGAACCTAAATCATATGAAAAGTGCCGATTGTTAAAAGCATAAATTGAATTTTCTAAAATAAATAAATCGACGATTGATAATATACGTAATGATGTAAAGTGGTTCCTACCCGAATCACGTGGAACCAGTTTTAATATAATTCGGATACATTGTTTTTGCAATTTTAGAACACAGTCTAAATTTTCCTTTTTAGCCCAAAATAATAGACCAAAACGTTCAATTGACTCAAAGTAGCCGTGATATGCAGAAAGTAGACGGCCTTAACCGTCTCAAAGCAAAAACTGCTCTACTGAGCTCTGTACGTAATTCATTAAAATGATCGATCCAATGCAGCTGACAATCAATAACCAACCCTAAAAATTTAGACGAAGGCAAAATTTTTATTAACAGTTCATTACAATTTAGGGAAAGTGATGGTTCAATTCCTCTTGAATGTAACACCAAAATATTCGTTTTTTCAGCATTCATTTTTAAATTATTGTCAGAGAACCAACTTATAAGCTCGCGAAGTAAACATTCTATATTGTTTTTTTCAGGGCTTCGAACCGGAGCTGAACCGAAAACCGATAAAACAGTTATTTTTGTCGGAACGAAAACCGGAGTTGAACCGAAAAAAGATATGGGTTCATTACGGTTCGAAACATGCTCAGACACGCACATTGACACATTCTCATTTGCGGAGTCTCATATTGGTCTTAACACGAAAGAAAATTTAATGCGATAATACATTTTTAATATAAATAAAAATATTAAAAAATTTAAACATTAATCAGTCGGCACGGAACCGAAAACCGAAAACCGGAAAATGCCGCTTTTTTTGCCGGAACGAAAACCGGAACCGAACTGATATATATTTTTTTTATTGAACCGGAACGAAAACCGAAACAAAAAAAAACTACGGTTCGAAGCCCTGCTTTTTTAATAAATTTCTTTCACCAATCAATCGAAAATGTTATTAGTTGTGCACTTGATAGAGTTATCAAAATCGATCATTGGTCGCGTTCATCAGAACAGGTCACCTTGTGATACGTTTGTGATTGTTGTTGCCTGTCAGGTGAACGATTACTTCGATTTGTGATTTGTTTACTTGTTACCTTCTAATAATTTATGCATATTTTTCGTTTCAGTTATGTTATAAATTAGATTATTGTACAAATAAGACTTTCATGGTGTCACCTTTGACGTTTTTAACCCATTTGCTGCTGGCAGTGGTAATCCAGTGCTAAAATTTTACGCTTAAAAAATGGCGTCTAACAGCGATCATACACCAAACATGTTTGCAATATTAACACCTGTTCATTAGAAAAATTGGCAATCGCAATTATTTCTGGTGAACGCGACCATTATAATTTTTTCGATGTAGTCAGAAACTGCTGCTGGAGCAAACCTATAATAATTTACTCCTTAAGGTCCGTTTTCACGCTCATGCAATTTGCACATACAAGAACTTAATTGATAATGCATTTACATGGTCAGTTTGCCAAACTTTCTGGCAAATGCAAGTAAAAAAATATGTTTTCATGCAACGGCTTCTTTGTGCATGCCTTGTGGCATGTACAAGTCCATTTGCGCAAATTGCATGAGCGTGCGTTTGTATTCTGACACAAAAAAAGTGAAATTTTTATGGTATCAGTGTTATTGATCATAATTTCTAGTTGGTAGACGAGCGGAAAACAAATCCCAGACGACACACATTCAAAGTTCAACGATACACACGCTGATATGAGAAAAATTGAAATATATATAAAATTTCTTTTTTTCATCGTAGGCGGTCATGATTTCATATTTGCAATCTCATAACAATTCTGAAGAACTTTTCCAAATAATATTTCCGCGTATTTTGAAAACTAAAGGTGGTTTACTCTTATGTCGATTTAAATTATTTTGCTCTCCTCGGTATATGACAAGAGGTATTCAAATTTTGGTAAGTGCATTTTAAGTTTGGGAAGATGCAGGGGTTTTCATAAAGAATAAATTTTTCTGAGAAATCAATAATAAAGAAAATTTCCATATGTGACCAACTTTGTGCCGGTCACTGTATGTTGTTACATGTTTCGGATGTGGCTGTCTCATACTGAAAAAATGTTTTCATACAATCTTAACTCTCATGTCACTTCATTCGAGCTTGAGGTAAATTTTTTTTTTCAGTCCAATTAATGTTTCACTCGAGGAAAGAAAAGTAGAGGGTATTCACTGAAATATCAATCTCGCATTATCTAAAACACTCTCGCTCGGAAAATAAGCTCAAAAGCGGCGGTGATAAATGACAAATCCCGGAGCCAGCTCACGTACCTATCGTAGTTAACTGGTCTTAAGAGAGTCCTGATAAATTTTAAAAAGCACCTTAAAGTCGTTAAGACGATGAGCCGCCGGCAAATTGAGCTGAAAATATGCGCCGAGTTTTTATTCACCACTGCTACGACACGGTTTACCAACTCGCTTATCTACGGCCCGTCCATTTTTAATTCGCGTACACTTCGGGCCACGGCTTGGCGAACTTTGCAGTGTTTTTGACGTGAACAATATTGATGGGCGATATTTGTGCTTCATGTCAGACGAATTTTCTAACAAAAATTCACAAGCGTTTTTTTGACCCGCAGAGTGAAAATATATGAGGCGTTACGAAAACTTAAGGTTTCCGGAAAGCCAAGAAATTTAATAAAATTAAACGAAACAATCAGTGACTATAGAAGGTCAATTATCAAAGTCGTTTAAAATAAATAGAGGGCTAAGGCAAATAGATCTCTTTTTACGCTGCTCTTCGATTTAATTCTGGGAATAATAATGAGAGAAAGTAAAATTTAAATTTATAACAATCTCACCAATCAATAATAGCAAGCATCAAGTGGAAAGATAAACGAAAACAAAAGTACAAAAAGAAAAAATTAGAGAGGAACGATTATAATTTTGACAAAGTTTAAGAATTTGAATATTTAGGCGTCCTGCTAACAAGTAATTGCGAGGAAAAAGGCAGATTGACAACCAAAAGAGGTAAAGCAACTGGAGCACTAACAAAACTGCTAATCTCGGTCCTTTATGAATGCCATGAACAAAAACATTTGAGAAAGTAAACTTTTGAGACGAATTTTTGGTGGGATCAAAAATGAAAATGGGCATTGGAGAAGAATGACAAACTAAGAAGTAGTAAAAAATATAAAAACCTACATACAGATTCGATAAATATTCAACTGGATATCCTGTTATAATGCGTGCGACAGGGAACGCACTAGAAAAATAAAGAGAGAAATTTAACTAGTCACGCCCATTTGTTTTTGATGTCGGCCATCGCCTGCCGGGGCCTGCCCTACCGGGCCGATGCAATTAGTTCTCCGCTAACGGAATGGAAGCCAATTTGCTATGTCCATTATATAAATTTCCGAATCTGTCCCGTATTCGTATAATAAAGGCGCAGAGAGTAAGACGATTAGGCATGTTTACAGAATGCCTAAGAAAGAGGTTGCTAGAACAGCATTGTTGAAAATATAAGAAAGAAATATCAAGAAGAAACTAACATTGAATTCCAATAATTAGAGAAATTAGATAAACGAAAGGATACCACAGTGGAATAATGAGAAGAAATCGAGAAAAAGGAGCAGCGAAACGTGCCAAACAAAAAAATGCGAAGACTGTGAAAAAATTTAAAAAAATATATAGAAATAAGTGTATACGAAATATAAAGATAAATATTAAAAGATGGGACGGGAGGATGAAAAGTAATAAGTGTAGTACCTAAAAGATAAAAAGCGGTTGTGGAAAATTTGCGTAGATTCGAATATGGCTCAGAAAATACCAGAAGAATGTGAAAATAACATCATGGTACAGTAGTATAAAAGAAGGAAAACTAATGAATGTCACACCTGTAGAGGAATTTATCTCGGTAAAGTAAAAAAGAAAAGAAAAATATGTAACCATAGAACTGAAAATTAGAAATTAATTGACTTATGTCAGATTTCACTACTATTCAAAAACCTGTGTATTCCAATATTATAACTGTTATAAAGGGTGAGTTATTAAGCGCTCTTTCTTCCATATCTCATTTATAGAACGAGATAGAATTTTTTTCTTCCACAAGGACATTCTACCTATTGAGCACTATAATCAAAATTATTTTGGTACATACAGAGTGTTACGTAAAGTAATGGCAGCATGTAGCATGATTTTTTTAAATGGAACACCTTGTGTATTTTCTTATAGAAAGACATAACAATCGATCCTCTAAATAGTTGCGCATAAAATATTTATATTTATTTAACCAATTAAGAGTAAATTAATATTTTATTAAAAACGGTCTGATTTTCAACTTCTCTTGAAATACTAACTGTAAACGTATTGTTTATCGTACGGCAATAAAAATCGGTAGTGTTATAAATTAAACTATGAGGAATAACCTAGACATAAATTCATTTAGTTTCATTTGTTTTTTCAAATGTTCAAGCCTGTGTAATTGTGAGAGTTTCAAACTGCCGTTATTCAATTTTTTTAAATGCAACCAGGGGGGGTTGCATCTCTTTTCACGAATAGATGGTGTTAATGGTCATCTTCAATTTTGTTATGGGTTTTCTGCATCTAATCCTTACAGTTTTTTTGCTATAATAAATATTTTACATTTTTACTCTGAAATCAATATTAAAAAGTTATTTTTCTACTTTGCGTTCACAATGGATTCATTGTGACACCAAAAACAGTTTCACAATGAAGCTCATTGTGACACTGTTTTTGGGGACATTTTAGTCATTTTTAATTGAAAATATTTAATAGATTTTACAAAATAGCTCAGTATTTATTTGTTACTTAACAATATACTCACAATGAAGCTGGATAAGAAAAATTAATGACTTGTTAATGTGACTTTTGATTAAAACGAAAGGTTTTCAGTGTTGCCACGCATTACAACAAAAATTCCCCATATACTAAGAAGATCCAATATTTTTCATATTTTTGTTCAATAAGTGACGCAAAGTAGAAAAAATAGTATATTATACACGTTTCACAAGAGGCATTGTAACACTCGTTCCGTTGGGCCACTCCTAGCTCGCTACGCTTCGCTAGTCGTGCCCCAACCCCACTCGTGTTACAATAAGCCTTCTTGTGAAACTTGTATAATAATATACTATTAATGTACCGTATTTTAATTTCTTTAAGACAACACCATAAAACAGATGGATAATATCAAGTTTACAATTGATTACAGACTCTTATTACATTATAATCATCGTATTTTTGTTATAATACAGTTCTTTTATTTTGTTTTAATTAAGAATGCTTTAAAATTGATTCTAGGTAGTTCCTAAGCTTCAGTTGTCTTAACTAACATTTGATTTAATAAAATCGAAATACTTGAACAAAAGAAATTCGCCAATTTTCATTTATTCGTTGGATTATTAATTTATTATTTGTATATTTTTACAATAATTTTTACATGAAGGTAATTATTTACAAACACTGATGTTTTCTTTTGTTGTAAACCACATCGAATCAATTTTAAGACATTGTTAATTACAACAAAGTGAAAGAACAATAAAAATACGATAATTATAATGAAATAAGAGTCTGTAATCAATTGTAAACTTGATATTTTCCATCTGTTTTATGAAATAGAGGGCGCTGTCTTAAAGAAATTAAAATACGGTACGTTAAATAACTTTTTAATATTGGATTTTAGAGTAAAAATGAAAAAAATTATTATAGCAAAAAAACTGTAAGGATTAGATGCAGAAAACCTATAACAGAATTGAAGAGGAACATGAACACTATCTGCTCGTGAAAAGAGATAGGGGGGTTGCATTTAAAAAAATTGAATAACGGCAAGTTGAAAATCTGACAATTACACAGGCTTGAACACTTGAAAAAACAAATGAAACTAAATGAATTTATATCTGGGTTATTCCCTAGACTTTAGTTTATAACTCTACCTATTTTTATTGCTGTACGACAAACGATTCGTTTACAATCAGTATTTTAAGAGAAGTTGAAAATCGGACCGTTTTCAATAAAATAATAATTTACTCTTAATTGGTTAAATAAATATAAATATTTTATATGCTGCTGTTTAGAGGTTCGAGTGTTATATCTTTTTATAGGAAAATACACAGGGTGTTCCATTTAAAAAATCCTGCTACATGCTGCCATTATTTTACGTAACACTCTGTATGCATCAAAATAATTTTAGGTTATAGTACTCAATAGGTAGAATGTCCTTGTAAAAGAAAAGAAATTCTATCTCGTAATATAAATGAGCTACGGAAGAAAGGGCGCTTAATAACTCACACTGTATATTCCAAATAAATTAAGAAATTACAACAGGTTATGGGACCAGATCGCGTGAACACTGAAGATTTCTTATTTTGATCGGACAAAAGTTCGTAAAAAAAAAATTGCTGTCAGTGAATGTAAAATAAATGTCGAAAAACTTGAAGGACCTGACGATTGGGCAAAGTGGAAGTGGCACATATCTATGGTACTGCGTTCATTTGGACTTGAAGACATCATTGAAGGTACCAGAGCACATGTAAAATTATCGTCAGAATCGACAAATGAACAGAAAGCTTTATTTCTTGAGTGGCAAAAAAACGATGCCAAAGCGGCAAGTTTGATAGCAAGTGCGCTGAGCAAACCCGTTGCCGAGCTCGTGTTGACGTGCAGCCATGCAAAAGAAATTTGGGAAAAATTACGTGCAAGATTTGAACGCAACAGTGCGCAGCGATTGAATCGTTTTTCCGAGTGAAACCGGATGAAAAAGAAGACATTAGCACACATGTCGCTAAACTACAAACAAAAGTTATTTGTGGATTTAAACGACGAACTAACAAAGCACGAAGAAAATACATTATCTGAAATAATTTTAAATGGCCGAATTTTATCCACACTAGGAAAAGAATATGACAATTTCAAAGATCTGTGGGATACGATTGCACCGGAAAATCAGAATCTCAATTTACTTATTGAAAAATTATGCACGATTGAACTACGTGATCAAAGTGCAACACAAGCAAGTGCGTTTGTAGTTTCTAATATGTCAAAAGGATAATTTGATTCGAAGAAAGGAAATTTTGGAAAATCGAAAAATATGGAACGAGCAAAGCAAAAGTATCCATGCAATAAGTGCAAGCAACTGGGTTATTGGACAGCAGAATGTAAACAGAAGAAAGCTGGTAAGCAAGAAGATGGAAATGCTGTATTTCTTTCTTATGCTATGGGTGTTTCAAGCAGCTCCATTGATATTAACAAATGGCATTGTGATAGTGGCGCATCGAACCATATTACTCCTCATTAGGGTTTCTGACCCGGGAATACACGATCTCGATTTCCCGGGAAATTTGCTAAGTTTGGTCCCGGGAAAAAACTGTCGAGAAAGCGAGAAATTTCCGAGTTGCTCTTTCCCTCTCCGTTTAAGCGCCACGCGATTGCCGCTCCCGTCTATTCTTTACGGGGGAGTATTCGTATAATGTCCGTTACGTGTTACGTACTTCATATATTTTTCGGCGACATTTAGTAAGTATAATTTCGCAGTAGATGAAATTTATTTTTATATACAGGGTGAGTTTTTTTCGATGTTTAGCATTGGGATCTCGGAAACTAGCAGAGCTAGAGAGACGGTTAAATGGGGAAAGATTTGTAGTTTTAGGAGTCCAGTTTAATGCAGCTTTTGTTTTTTCTTAAAGTTCATGGCTGGCTAGATATTTTGAAAAAACTGATTTTTTATAAATTTGTTAAATGCATATAGCTCGGTTATTCTTGATTTTAGAGAAAAGTTGCAAGACAAAAGTTGTACAGAATTATGTTCTTAATTAAACAGTCGAACTAAATTTTCCATATAAGCTCCTATTTTTCAGTTGTGACATAAACATCAATTTTTCTAAATGGAAACCATAGTAGGCCATGAATGAAAAAGAATGGCATTTTTTTACCTTTTCAACGATGTAACATTCGATATGGATATATTGGATATGGTTATTTAAAAAAACGACGGAGATACGGCAGTTTTTCTTTTTCAAAATTGTTAATATGGTTGGCCATGGAAACAAAAGTTTATTGACAAATGCAAGTTATAAATGGTGAGCAAATAAAAATCAGATTAGAGTAGGCGCTGCAAAAAAAATGTATGTCTGTGATTAAATAAAAGGTCAATACATTTGACAGTTCATGAATGTATTACATTAATTAATTCAGTTAATCACAACTGATGTGCGCATCAAAAGCTAATAAAAACGATGCAAATAATTAGATCCGAGTTGGTATGTGAACTTGAATGACGGGCGGATATAGTATCTGTGCCGGTTGTTCTAATTTACAATAGCTCACGCAGCGCCCTCACTGTTTCAATTTCCGAACTTCGCGCTGCCGTTTACAGTTTTCCAACAAACGTTCGGTCCATCATGACATTATTAAATCAATTATTCTAATTATTACAATTCTGAGCTTAAATCTTACGTATTTACATTTCAATAATTCTAAATAATTTACTTATAATATACATGTAATTTAAAATCGCCTATTTCTATAAATATTTACACAAACTTAATATATCTGATAAACACTTGAATTTTAATAATTATGCAAACAAATCCTGTAAAACATAAATAATACATTTCTCTAAATTTTTCTTTACTATTTACAAATTTATTTCTTTATGAAAAATTTAAAAAAATCTTTCGTTCAGCTTATAAACACCGCATATCCTCAGAATACAAATTTAAATTTTCCATTGCTCTTGGAAATGATGGTGATTCGTACCCCACTTTCATCCTATACAAACAGTTTGAATTAAAACGTTAACTGTTGACACATTCAATAGTAATTTTTTCTAACGGGTTAGTAATTTCGATATTTTCAAAATATAGAAAACGTTTTCACGCAATATTTGTATATTTTTCCTTCCATTGTAGAATTTTTTACAATAAACTATGCAAATTTTCTCTTCACACTTGTAGGAATTTATTGTAGTACAAAAGTCAAATGGCTGTTTACTTCTTTACTCCAAAATTGAGTAATAATTTTACTACAAACATATGTAAACATTTATCAAGCAGAGGAAAAAAATCTGAACTTTTTGAAAAAATCTCTACAATTGTGTTAAGCATATCTACAACTCCTTTTTACATATAATTGTAGAAAATTTCACTTTGTCATTTCTCTCTGTGTATACTTGAAGAAGAAGTGTATTTAGAACAACCAGAAGGTTTTGAAGACAGTACCGAACGAGTATGTCTTTTAAAACGAAGTTTGTACGGCCTCAAACAGGCATCACGGACAAAGCAGGATTCCAAAACAGTATCGCCGAACCATGTATTTTTTATCGAAAACACAACAAAAATCGACTTTATGTTGCAATCTATGTGTGACGAGAAAGAGATCGATGATTTTTTGAAAACATTACAATTGGAATTTATTACGACAACAGGCTCTCTCGACAATTTTCTCGGCATGAAAATAAAACCAAATAATGATAGATCGATTATGATCAGTCAAGAAAAGTATGTATATTAGAAGAATGTTAGAAAGATTTCGAATGGTGGACTCAAATGCAGTCTCAACTCCTGTTGGTCGTGAAGAGAGTGAAGACAATGAATTAATTTTATCCAAGATCTCTTATCGTGAAGCAGTAGGTTGCCTCATGTACCTTACAACAGCGTCTCGTCCAGAAATTGCTTTCGCGGTAAACAAAGCTGCTAGAGCTATGGAAAAATCAACTGTTCAAGATTAGAATCAAGTCAAACGCATATTTCGTTATTTGAGAGGTACAATGAATTATGGAATCACTTACAGGAGAGGAGAAAAATTGAAAGTCTAGTTCGACAACTGGAATTGTTGCGAAATTCGCTGGTGGAGCGATATCATGGACTAGTCAATTGCAAAAGGTAGTAGCAACCTCTATTACCGAAGCAGAAATAATCTCGGCAAGTGAAGGCGCAAAAGAGTTAATTTGGCTAAACGTTTACTGAATTAAATATAAAATTATATAAAAATTAAAATTAAAATATAAAATGAAAGATAAAATTGAGGGGTATTTAAGTCGATTCATAAATGGAAAGATCAGAGGGGCTGGGGGCTAAATATTAAGTGGAAGACCAAGGTCTGCACGCAATGATCTTAATGAAGAAAGGAAAAGAAATGTAATTCCCTAGCCTGATAAAAGTGAATATTAAATACGCTACGGTCCTTTTCAGATCAAACCATGCGAAGAGTATTAAAAAGTGTCTATTATTTGTTATCGAAAATCATCTTTTTATGAGTGACGATGATAAATATTTTATTTTAATGAAAATGAAACTTTGGAGTAAATCAATTTGATTTGTAAAGAAGAAAACGGCGTCTCATTCATTCTCCGTCCCTTTTTAGATAATTATAACGCAATTAACACTTACTTTTAAAGGGGGTATGAAGTAACATAAATGTCAAGATTGGAAAATATGAAAACCACTTGCCCATCCATTAAAATAATTTTTCTTTATTAAAACACTTTCATAAATAGTTATTTTTTATTTAAATGCCATCCACACGATGTAAATTAAACTGTCTTCTGTCTTGTAGAGCAGTTTGCTTGCATAGTTGTTTGCGCTTTAATTTTCCAGAGGACATTTTCCGAACGAATTAGGAACGACTGCTGTTGCAGCAGTTTATCTCGAGTTTGCACACGGAGTGGCCGTTCGTTGCGTGAAATTGAGACTAAACAAGTTCACTGCTGCGTACTAATTGATGTCTATTGCTACATTGTTTCTAAATACGATGTCTCTAAATTAATAGAATCCCTTGCTTTGAATTAATTAAACAGTATTGTCATATCCATCCCCTTTGTTTTTCATTTGTGGGGAGAGCTAACAAGCTTTGCGCTCGTCATTGTCGAGCACCTCAGCGCAATACTATTACGTAACATCTAAAGTTTAAATAAACAAATTACTTCTCCGGAACAAAGCAGGCGAGAAAGGAAAAGAAAACGAAACAATCCTATCTAAGAGTACGAGATGTGACCATTTAATTCTTGAAATGCACTTTTAAAAAATATACACGTGAAACTGTACACTAGTGACTACTGTCGCCTTCAAAGTATTCCCCTTGTGCATCTATACACTGACTTAAACGACGTTCCCATTTCTGGAAGCAGGTCTTAAACTCATTTTCAGGAACACTGTTGAATAGCAGTCTCATATAGGTATGTTGGATATCAGTTGTATCAGAAAATCTTTGTCCTTTCAGTGCAACTTTTAATTATGGAAGTAGCCAGATGTCACTGGGAACTAAACCAGGTGAATAAGCAGTATGATCTAATTGGCTAATCGCTTTCTTGGCCAGAAAGTCTCTTACATTGAATGCACTGTGACTTGATGTATTGTCTGATGAACGATTCACAGGCCACAATTCGGGTCTTTTTCTTCCGAACAGAATCTCGTAGTCTTTGTAAAATGAGTAATATAAACGTATGAAAGAAATCGTCTTAAGTGGAATACCCTATATACAGAACGTGTTACGGTCAGACATCTCAACTTTCGCCGTCGCCTCACATCACGTTAATCTCGATTTTAGTCGTTTAGCAAATTTATGCGTAGAGTGCTTTTTGTCATGTAAATACTCGAATGTAGTATCAAGTGAAAATTGATTAGATTACATTGGAAATGCTTTAAATATGAACTGCAAATATAGAAGCAGCTCATATTTTAAAGTAACAAGAAATAATTCTCTTCGTACGTATGTATTACGAATGTAATTAGAAAACAAAACATATCGTTACGTGAACTACAAAATATAAACTTATATTTTTGTGTTAATCGTTTTTCTTTTAAGAAAATGTTTTTCTTTTGAGAAAAACCATTGACTTGCATTTAAAGAAAAATGGTAAGCTTCGCTGTTTGTAGAAGTTTTAAAGAAGAACAATAAGTTATACGTCTTTTATACAATTTTTTATTTTTACACGACCGGTTTTGTCTGTACTGCAGACAACTGTAAAGAAAATTATACAGGCTGTATTATAACGTCCGACAAATAATCACACCATGCGATTCTATGTTGAAAACTATACAGAAAATTATAATACAACTTTCCTCTTAAGTCTCTTGTTGTGAAGTTATTGAGAATTGAAAATTGATTTTAGATTTAACAAGTTGTGACAAACCTGCCTAATATCGTCAAGAAGTACGTAAAACATGCAATAGATTAATCAACAACACAATATTTTCACCTTTTTTCCCCCGATTTACTTCCAATTTTCCGATTTTTTAATTCAATTCAATTTATTTTCACCATAAGATATACATAGTTAAAATATAAAGGGTGCCCCAACAGTGTGTTCTCGGACAATATCTCGATAACTACTGAAGATACAGAAAAGTCTCAACTTTTCAATTTTTTTTTAATTTCAGAGGTTTACATTAAAATTATTTTTACTATACAGAATGAATCAAAACAGAACTTTTTATTTCGAATGGTACACCTTATATACTTATATATGATGTTAATTTGGATCGGTCATAAAATTCCACAAATTCTGTAAACCATTATACCTAAACCCAGCATTTTACCTAAAAACTTTCAGCGGCTATTCCATTTTGTTCTTATTTTATTTATTTTTAACTCTAAGAAAAAAACTTTTGGTAGAGATGTAGTTGATACTTAAGCTTATTATAAGCATTTATTAAATGTCTTTTGTCGTTAAAGGAATGTAATAAACAAAATATCAGGAATTTCAAAATGACAAAAATCAGTTTTCTTTAATATGATGCTCTATATTTTTCTTTCGTAAATTATTCGTTTAATACAGTATGTACCTATCACAGATAGGTCTAAGGCATATTTGTTAAGTATGTCTTACACCTATCTGCGATACTTTTTTTAAAGTAATAATTGTCTAAGGTGGCCATGAAAAACGGCAAGCACATGAACCGATAACGATTCAGAACTAAATGAAAACACTCTCAATTGCTTTAGTTTGAACTTTATCAAGACTTGAACTACGTTTACTCTTTAAATTGGCGATAATTAGGTTAAAGAACATAGCAGTGACCTTATTATTTCCGACAGTACAGTTTTTGGATGCATTTTACATTTTTCCATATCCTCATCGGAGCCTTATCTTGTACTGTATCAATTTTATGAGAATAATAACTTTTTGCATGAAATATCAATTGTATCAATGTAGTCTGTTTTGCTTGTTTTTACAAACACAACTTTATCACATTTCCTGTATCTTTAAATAAACAAAATAGTTTTTTCACTTTTCTGTTCATCGTCAGCTAAGCATGTGACTAAACAATCTATGCAGGTTGATGTTTTATGAACGTTTGTCTGAACATTGTATGTGGGTTGCTGCTCGAAATAAGTTTTCAAACCGAATGAACTGAATGCATCGACCAACATTTTGTACTAATATAATTTTGTCGTTTATTAATTATTTAGTTTTACCAATCGGTCCAAAAAGAATAAAATGTCACTATGTGGTGGATGATATATGCATATTACGCCTATCATCGATTGTAATAGTCGTTTCACGACGTTCAAATAACATATTTATAGCAATAGCTTTAGCGTAGGTAATGTTTGATGCCTTCAAAATTTGCCTTATGTATATTGTAGACCCCTTGTATATTCTCGGACCAAACGGAAGTAGGAAATTAGTTTAAAATTGGGGATGTGTAGGAGTTTAATTTCATTTTCACAGGCACAATGTTCGGTAAAGGCCACTTTACTTGATGCAATTTGTATTGCAGCAAGACGCAATTTCTACTGTGCGCATGCTCATCGACAGATAATGTGTGAATAATAATTGTTAATTAACTTCAATAAGATCATTCAAATATAAGATAAGTAAATATTTACAAACGTTACCTACATTACATTATTAAACATTGTTTATAGGATATAGTTTTGTTTTCTAGTGTCTATAATGATTGAAGATCCTACAGCAAAACAACAAGCACTGCGCACATATGATTCAATGTTCGCAATAAATTAAACTATAAACAAACGCGTTAACAAACTACGTATAAATCAAAGCGAATCGGCTTAACGTCATATATCTGCGCCAGCACCTGCGTTTGATTTGGCGTAAATAAAAAGATTCGCCCAAAAAAAGCGCGCGGCACAAATGATCCAGGTAAAAATCCCACAATTGATAGTTCGTTTGGATTAAGAGGTGGCGCTGCGAATGTTTGATCCGGGTCGTAAATTATCAGACTAGCCTAATCCGGTTATGATCTGCGGCGCCATTGCTAAACGCTACCTGTATTTGCGCGTTATTCAAATAACATGTGCGTATGTACGCCTATGTGTATGTACGTGTATCAGACGGTTCAATAATAATCGAGGAGTCAACACCGCATGATGTATCACAGCACTGTACAATTTCACGCTTTGCAGAAAAAGTTATATTGTGCACTGAAATTGTGCTAATACATTCATATTAGTGTATGTTGGATTACTATACATTTTCATCAACTCGGATGACATTAAAGCTAATATTATTAATGTCAGGACTATTTATTCGACCTTATTTTATGACTTCAGTGCGTGAAAAATATCTAAGCTATAGCTTTATTAAGTTATATGCTGATGTTTCACTTAAATAACAAATTAAATAGATAGAAATGACAATAATTTTTTTTTAAATTTATTTGATTTTACTATTTTGATGGCTTTTACTTTCCTTGGTACGATTGATAGTGACGAATCGAAGGTTGTTAATAATGCACGGGTCATGAGTCGTCTTTTTTGTCAAGCGTACTGGTTGTGAAGAAGTGATGACTCATGACTCAAAAATACACCTAAATCCATGCTTTAGTTATCACAAAAAGAGGAGGAACTAAATAAAATGTACCCTCGATCTTCAAATGTTTATGAAACCTGTAAAAGTCTTATGTATTCTACTATAAATTTGAAATTATGATAGTAGTTCACATTTTGAGTATGTATACTAATTAATGAACTATGATACTTAAAACATAAAAAAGGCAACACATAAACATAATAGCAAAAGTTTAAAATAGTAATGATGTGAAACACATAGAAGGATCTAGATTGCTAGTCAAAACAATTTTTCCGCAGGGAAAATGTTACAGGGTAATTTAAAAGAAAATATCGATTCAATTAAAAATTTCAAACTATCGACTCATTAAAACATTTTTTTAATAAAATTATAACATAAATACGTAAGTATTTTAATAATAATAGATAATTTTTGCAAATTTTAAAAAGAAAAAAAGAATTACATGGTTTTATGTTTTTCAAAGTATTCTCCCTTTAACTGAATACATTTATTCATGGGTCTATTCAGTTTTCACTGGATTCGGATCAGTTGGAGACACCCATTGAACCGATTGACGTTTCGATTTGGGTTCAAACAGTGACATAATAACTATGTAGACCCACCATGTCCTGTGCTTCCTACGTTTTCGATTGATATCAGCATATGAGAGAAATGGCGAGTATCTGTGAATATCGTTAGCTTATGTATGCGAGAAGGAAGTGAAATTCAGGTCACGTAATTTAGGGTTAGGTGAAAATGCTGGCCGTAAGTTTTATATTATTTGGGCTAAAGTTACTGTATTGATAAGGTACCGGCATTCCATTCCGCGTTTTTCGTTCCCCAAATTAAAAAGAACGCTATGAAAAAAAAGATGGATACATAACAAGTTACAGTTTCTATGGAGTTTGCGATGATGTCGCAACTGACAGTAACCCCAAATTAAAAGAGCCAGAAGAGAGTTAGATAGGAAATTGGCAATTCCTTACCTATACAATAACCTTAATTTAGTTTACACGTTTTGTTGCAGTTAGCCACTTTTTATACAAAACGGCATCAGAAGGAATACTAAAATAGACCTTTGAAGGTTTATCCTAATTATATGTAGGTATATCCTATCTTACTCTTATGCTGATATCGATTCCTATTTGTCTACGGCGGGTCTAAATTAAGTATTACGTCATTGGTCAAACTTGCTGCTTTTGGGCATTATTAAATTATGAGGAATTAAGATTCTTTCAATTGCCGTCATTCCTATTCCAAAGATACCTAATAATTTTATGAGTTACCCGGTTATCATCGCCAAGTATCCGTCGAACACCAATAATGTTTTCTTCAATGATAGAAGAAATTTGCCGTCCTACTCGAAGATCAACATCATCCCTCATGTAAACTCACTCATACAAAAAGTAGAAAATTTTTAAAATAACAAATTTCACATCAAAGTTGATATTAATGAAATGAAAAAGAGTACCTACGACGTCAAATCCAAAATAATCAAGCGGCAGACATCAATTTAACTCCAACGACAAATTTGCAGTTATATAAATCAGCACAGGAAGGGAAAGAAGAAAGAATAGTTCAATTCAGGTAAAATCAAGAGTTAATCTTCATGTAAATTCACATCTAAGCAGTAATATCAAGTTAAATTTACTTTTTCTGTTCGTGACGACTATTTAAAAAATGTGTTAAAGTTAATTCAAAAAGTAAACAAGATTTACCCATATGTCTCGGCAATTTACTCTAAAAAAATATAGAAATAATACCAAAAGCTCTTCTACTAATGAAATAATAATTATTTATGTTAATGAGCAATGATATATGTCCGATTTAATTATATAAATGCGTAAGATCAAGCAGAGTTGATTACAATTTATTGTTTGACTCGTTAAAGTGCAAGACAAATTTATGTGAGCGACGTGATTTATTTCAATATTTATTACAGAGTTTAGGTCAAAAGTAAAGGGCTTTCAAATAAAAAAACTTCTCTAGCATGCCATGGAAAAATATGATGTCGAAAACGTATGTCTGCTCATGTGGCACAAGTAATAGGGAAACATAACCTTATTTTTGAAGAAAGAAAACTCTTCAGATATTTCAAATGTTGTATTCATAGTATAGTAGATGTGAAAATGTTCATTACGTAAATAGGATTTAAACACAAACGATTTCTGCTTTAAGATGGAAACCATTTCAGAGGACAGTACCACAGATTTTAAATTTTAACAACGCCAAAATGTATCTGTCAGTTGACAACGCAAACGTGTAATAGACTAAGAAATGCCTTTTTCGGTCTTTGTCATTTCATGGCACACTACGAGAAGTTTTTTAATTGGTCATCCGTACGATGACGCCATTGTATCAATTATTTAAATATTTAGTGAAGTTTATTTTATTTTATTTAATTGATTATTTTTCAACGTTTCCATTTTCCAATCGTTTAGGAGTATTTTTGATCACGTGTTCAATTCTGACCAATAGTATCATTATTATGCTGGGAATAATCTACTTACATTATTTTCGCGAGAATAATGATAATTATAGAACTTTGTTTTGTGTTTATTAATTACAAAGCAACTGTCATCGATGTTGTGTCAAATATAGCAAATTTAAAAATGAATCGTGAAATTTGTGATTATCCCAAGCAACACCGTTTCGTTTATAAGACGATTTATACAGGATGGGCCAACAATGCGTGGCCCTACTATTGAACATTTTGAAAAAATATATCGATTAGATGCATAATCTAAAATTATTTAGACATATACAGAGTGTCCCGTAAGAGTGTGGTAACCCTAGCTTATATTTTTTTAAATGGAATATATATATTATTGCACGATTAGATAACTCATTATGAGTGGATGAAAATGATATAGGGTTTTATTATTCTAAAGTATATAGTTCTCGAGATATTTGCACTTGCATTTGCACTGGATATGTGATAAGGAGAGGATTCTCCTAGATAAATATCGTGAAGTGCTCTTAACTTGTGGTGTGTGGGTGTGACCTGCTTTTATCTGTAGGTTGCCTTTTTTTGGCAATTTGTGCATATACATATATATTTTTATGTATGTGTGTTTGTGTATATACAGTGTGTCCCAAAAAGTTTTATACAAATGGAGAAAAAGTTTATCTTACATTTCACAGAAAAAACTATTCTTTATAAAAAGCTCTGCATGACTTGTAGATCCATAATCAGATACAAATTTTTTAAAAAATTGGCTGGAATACAGGGAAAATAAAAAATAATGATTTGGACGAAGAGCAAAATACGTTCAAACTGTAGTGGAGAAGCAAAATGTTCATTGAAATTGTAATTAAATAGCAAAACATTATGCACACTTGTAGATTATTGATATTCCCAGATAAAAATTAAAAAATAAACACTTCAGCAATTGTTAGATAATTTATTTTTATAAAACATTGATAACCTTCTTTATCAATTTTTATATGGGAATATCAATAATCTACAAGTGTGCATAATTTTTTGCTATTTAATCACAATTTCAATGAACATTTTGCTCTCCACTACAGTTTGAACGTATTTTGCTCTCCGTCCAAATCATTATTTTTTATTTTCCCTGCATTCCAGCCAATTTTTTTAAAAATTTTGTACCTGATTATGGATCTACAAAACATGCAGAGCTTTTTATAAAGAATAGTTTTTTTTGTGAAATGTAAGATAAACTTCTTCTCCATTTGTATAAAACTTTTTGGGACACACTGTATGTGTTTGAGTCAGGAATCGGCCGCCAGATGTCGTTTTTGTTAGGTCAAAAGTCAGCCGCAAGAGGTCGCGACTTAAATTTTATATAAAGGGGTGTTAGAGACAGTTAAGCGCATTTGCACTGGATATGTGATAAGGAGAGGATTCTCCGAGATAAATATCGTAAAGTGCTCTTAACTTGTGGTGTGTGGGTGTGATCTGCTCTAATCTGTAGGTTGCTTTTTGGCGATTTGTGCATATATATATATATAGGTGCATACGTATACATATATAGGTATATAATTTCTTTTCAGGGATAAATTCAAGCGGTATCAAATAACAGGGTATTAAATGCTTACAGAAGTTCTTTATTCGGGAGAATAAGAACAGTTTTAGGATATTAGACCAATACTCATTTCCGTTTTATTTGATTTGCATTTTTGGTAGGTTTTGACTGTTAATATTATTGTGGGCGGAGATAATTTTCAATTATTTCTTAAACCACAGTCTCCCTTTAATATTTTTTTTAGTGTTAATTTTGTTATTTTTAGATAGTATTAGTAGTATAGATAGTATGATCAGGTAGGTAGGTAGGTAGCTGTTAGATTTCATGTAATTTTATATAAAAATTAAATTGTACTGAAGATGGCAGCTTAGCTGCCGAAATACGTATCTACGGATATAAAATTATTGTGGGAGGAGATAAATTTCAATTACTCTCGAGATATTGACAATTTATTGCTAAAAAATGGCAAAATTTGCTACGCTGTATAATATTTGACTTTGAATTTTGGTAAATACATTATTTAACTGTTGGGAAACGGAAAGGCATTCTCAGTCGGAAATTTCTTTTAAAATTTTTTACAGGGTAATGCATAACTCAAAAGACCATTTTTCTAAAGAAAATTAAATGGAATGGCCTTTATTTAATAACATCTTTTGTTGATGTTTCTAACGGCACAAGCTTTTTTATATTTAATCCTTAAACTTCAGATGCATGAATTTTTTTAAACTTATTAATTTGGAAAACGAAGTTATTATTGTAATTGAATAAAGTAAATCTCAAGCTTCGTTGATTTATATTCGAATGTGGTAACATTATTTTAGTATTTACATCAACATTTGAAATTAAGAAATTTATTTTCTTTGAATTAAAAAAAGTACAAAGCTAAACGAAATGAAATTTCTTTACATACCGTGATTTTATTTTAATATGAAACATTGCTGTACTATGGAAACTAATTCCAATTTTTAAAATTGTCGTTGCATGATCGTCGTCGTTAGGGTTTCTAATGTCATATCAAATAAAATTTGTCCGAAGAAAGTTAGCGAAAATGTATCAGGAAGAATTTCCCCTGGACAAGTAACTAATGCAATTAACAACTTTCATAATCGTTTAGGGTATTGCATGGAGGTAAAAGTAAATGAAGAAATTCTTGAAAATGTGTGGTGTTTGTTATGAATTAAAGAATTTCTGTTTGACTTATGTTTTAAGTTTACTTATTTTAAACACGAATAAATTTATCTAATGTAATTGAAAGAGTCGCTATTATTTTGTAGCACAAGTATATCGAAATCACTAATAACAGAACGGATTCAAGACAGCTGTCATCCCATGTTCTATTTTAAAAAGGACAGTTTAATTTACAAATTATAAATGTTGCTATGGATTCTCAGATTCGTATGTAACAGCAATGTTTTATGTTAAAATAAATTCACGGTATACTATCAAACAGTAGTTCTAGTCCTTTTCCATTACTTTTATATTATATAAAATACATATATATATATATAAAATTCATTAAAAACAACAACAATAATAACAAACTAAAACTTCAATAATCAAAAAATTAACTTAAAACACTTTCTTGAAAATTACTACAGGATTTGTAAATATCACTATAAAGGTAGTTGTTCGCCGAGTGGTTGAGTCCGCTGGCAACGGACGTGACGCTCGGCCGGGCAACTATTTAGGCGTCGCGGCGTCGGTTCGAATTCCGTCCTGGTGCATATGGGCTCTATGTGAGAGATAGAGTACTTATGTATTGGATTGTGTTTCGGATTCATACCGGCTCCTTCGAATTGGATTTTCTGCGATTTCCCAGTTTGTAAGGCGAATGCCGAAGGAGATATTAACATCTAAGTCGGTCGCAGCCGTCACCCCTCCCCTGAGTTTGGGGTAAAAGTGGGTGAAAAAGAAAGTGCTGTTCGTTAACAGAAAGAAGCTCTGAGTGTACAGCAAAACCTCGACTACTAAATTGTCTGTAGGTAAAACTGTAGGTAATTGTAGGTGACTTGATTTTTCATTTCAAACTCAAAATATATTATTATTATTATTAAAATATTAACACAATGTCCAAACGATTTTGAATTTGAAATTAAAAATCAAGTTACCTACAGTTTTTTGACATTTAATAAAAACCAAATATTATTCAAGTCCATTTTATTGTTTATATATATTTAAATAAATGAAATGGATACTCCAGCACACATTACTCAGGATGCCGAACATGCAATTAATTCTTTATTACCTGAGAAATCTTCCAGCAGATATTGGAAAGAATATGAATTATTTGTGAAGTGGTGTACAGATAATTTGGTTGCAAGCAACTACAATGAGCGTGTTTTATTAGCGTATGAAGCGAATGAAAGATAAAAGCTTCTGATTCTCTATTGATACATCTTACTTTTTCCAACTAGAACTGCCTTGACCTTGTTACTTCTGTCAATATTTCATCCTCAATGCTCAATCACATGGGACATCTTCATGGCTGATATTGCTGCTGTCATAGTACTGTGATTAGAACAATCAGCAGCAACAACAACCCTGAGAATGTCTTGTGTGATCAAAGGTGAAGGACGAAGTGTTGCTAGAAGAAAGAAACTCAACTTGGTTCCAGCCCAGAAGCCAAGACGTATCAAATTATTCTGTTTTTATTCACAAAGCTTAAGTTTTTATTTCGATGTTTTCTTTGTTATAAAATCGTGCAGCTCCAGAAAACAATATCCAAAAGTAGTAACTTCCCCCCCCCTTATTTCAATTTAACTGTTAACTACCGATTACCTAACTAAACTGGTCAAATTTCTCTTTGCAAGTCATACTCACGTTTGATAAAACAAGTTACAACGTATTATATATACAGTGTGGTGATAAAGTAACGCACTAAGCGAAAAACACCCTTAGCGTTGACTTTTTCGAAAAACGCTCGGACAGGTCGATTTTATTTTTAACATCCTTGACATCTTTTACAACCAATTTTAATTTTCGGTCAGTTACCACTTTTGCGCTGTGACGTCATCGACATTTTTTTTAAATGATAACCTATTTTTTTTAATGTTATTTGAAAGCACCCATTTTTCTGAGTACAAAAATTTTAATGAACCACTAGTTGCATAAGAAAATTTTGAAGAAAAAATTATTGAAAAATGGAAATGTGATTTTTAATCTTAATAAAATTTCGACCTAAAATAATACTTTCTTATAAAAATATGACAAAACAACTTAACAAAATTACAATAAATGTTGGAAATGTCGTCCACTAACCACTTGACAGTGACCAACTCGTGCGTAAACGCTGTTAATTACTTTTACGATGGTTTCACGGCTAATGTTATTAATTTCCGTCCTAATTTTGGTTTGTAAATCTTCCAAATTTTGAGGTCTGTTCACGTAAACTCGACCTTTTAGATAACCCCATAAAAAAAATCTAGGGAAGTTAAGTCGGGTGAGCGAGCTGGCCATTCCACAAAACCTCGTCTGCCAATCCACCTTTGATAAAAGATTCTATCAAGATATTGACGCACTTGCATTCCAAAGTGTGGAGGTGCTCCGTCTTGCTGGAACCAAATGTCATTATGTGGGCCGTCATTATCTTCGGGATTTGGAAATAAAACTGCTAATGCTGGAACTAACTCAAATTGTAAAAAATCTAAGTATCGATCTGCGGTTAGATTTCCCTCGAAGAAGTAAGGTCCAATAAATCTTGTTGAGGTCATGCCTACCCATACATTAATTTTTTGGGGGTATTGCGTGTGTACTTCCTGTGTCCAGTGAGGATTCCTTGTTGCCCAATATCGGCAATTATGACGGTGTACAGTACCATTTCAAAAAAAAGTTGCTTCGTCAGAAAATATTATATTAGACAAGAAGTTCCCATCGTGGTCGCATTTTCGCATTAATTCTTCACAAAATTGAAGACGTCTATCTGTATCGTCTTCGTTCAATTCATGAAGCAATTGAACTTTATATGGATGGTATTTTTCTTTTTTTAAAAACTTTACGACAAACTCGTGATCTACGTTGTTGTTTAACGCTAATTGGCGAGTAGATGAATGAGGATCATCTTCAGCAGCCAGCAAGATATTTAATTTTGTTTCTTCGTCCACTCGTCGTCGTCCGCTTTTTGGACGATCTTTCACACTACCCGTTTCGTTAAATTTTTGAATAATTCTACTCACAGTAGAACGGGTAATATCGGGCATTTCAGGGTGTTCATGATTGAACAAATTGCACACTGCTTCGTGGCTACGTCGACGATTTCCATAACCAAACATCATCAATATTTCTATCCTATTGCGTTCGTTCACTTAGTCGTACCATTTTTGTTTTGTTCTGATTGTTGATTTCCAAATTTGCTCAAACTTATAAATTTATACTACTACATTAGAGAAGAAAAATATTTAGTTTCTTACAATGGAGTCATTCGATTTCTGGATACAAATAAGTAAAAGCTAATATTCTACTTTTTAATAGACTTTTTTGACACGATGCTTCTTTGATTAAAATTGAGTTCCTAATAAGTTACAAAAAACCAATGCAAAATCAGACGAAAAATAATCCTAAGCTAATAAGGTACTGTTTCTCCAAAAGTATCTTATCCAATCTCAAAATTTGGAAGATTCACAAACCATGATTAGGACGGAAATTAATAACATTAGCCGTGAAACTATCGTAAAAGTAATTAATTAACAGCGTTTACGCTCGAGCTGGTCACGGTCAAGTGGTTGGTGGAGGACATTTCCAACATTTATTGTAAATTTTTTAAGTTGTTTTGTCATATTTTTATAAGAAAGTATTATTTTAGGTTGAAATTTTATTAAGATCACATTTCCATTTTTCAATAATTTTTTCTTCAAAATTTTCTTATGCAACTAGTGGTTCATTGACATTTTTGTACTCAGAAAAATGGTTATTTCAAATAACATTAAAAAAAAATGTGTTGTCATTAAAAAAAAAATGTCGATGACGTAACAGCGCAAAAGTGGTCAGACAGAAAATTAATATTGGTTGTAAAAGATGTCTTTTTTAAAACTAAAATCGACCTGTCCGAGCGTTTTTCGAAAAAGTCAACGCTAAGGGTGTTTTTTCGCTTGGTGCGTTACTTTATCACCACACTGTATAAGTTTTCAGCTAAACTTAACTCCAAATTAAAAGAAATTATTCAATACACCTAATATTTGCTACGACATCAAACGCCTTGTCATATGTCAACCGCAGTTGTAAACGGATTACCAATATTGCCAACATTATTTTGGTAATTTTTTTGATGGCCTAGTACGTCAATAGGGTTGTTTCCGGACGATTTTGACGAATGCAACATCAATGTTTCTGGCCGGAGGACCAAAAATTACTATTATTATATCTTACAGTAAACTAAATAACGTAAGTAACTATGGAAACATTGAGTGAAATTAATGAAAGCTGTAGTTCTTGCCAAATGAAAATTGTAAATTAAATTGATTTATTTAATTGGCAGTATTAGAGAATTAGAATATCTTATAAATCACGTGAATTATTTCGGCCTTATTGGGCCTCGTTATTTAGTTTACTGTCACATTTTGCCGTTTTGACTGATGAAACATAACACGTTTCCTTCATTTTTACAAAATATTAGACAGTTTTTCAAAAAGTTTTCTTTCAGGATTTGTTTCTGGGATTTTGGAAATTCAAAAATATGTAAGTTTATAATTTTGATTATTATCCTTTCAAAAAGTAATTTTTTAGTACATATCTCTGACGAGGCCCAATAAGGCCGAAATAATTCACGTGATTTATAAGATATTCTAATTCTCTAATACTGCCAATTAAACAAATCAATTTAATTTCTAACATTATGGTTATAATATGATAGCGTTCCATCATTTTGAAACCACATTGTTGGAAAAAACAATAGAATCGCTCCTTGACTGTATATTCAAAAAGATTACATTTAGTTTAATTTTGTACTTTGTTTTTAATCCAAGAAAATAATTTTTTGAATTCTAAATGTTAATTTAAATACTAAAGTACAGTTAATGTTTCTACAAGCTGTGACATACGAATCTAAATAAAGGAAACTTAATTTTTTATAATAAATTATAATAATATGTAGCTTCGTTTTCCAAATTAACAAATTAAAAAAATTCCTACATCTAAAGTTTAAGGACCAAACATAAAAAAGCTTATGCCGTTAGAAACTGTAACAAAAGGTGAAGACCATGTTACTAAATACAGGCCGTTCTATTTAAGTTTTTTTAGAAAAATGATCTTTTGCGTTACCCTGTAACAAGTTTTAAAAGAAATTTTCGACTGAGAAATCCTTTCTGTTTCCCAAGAATTAGATAATGTATTTACCAAAGTTCAAAGTCAAATATTTATAAAAATAATTAATTTACAGAGTAACAAATTTTGTTATTTTTTAGAGATAAATTGTCAATTTCTCGAGAACCATGAACTTTAAATGAATAAAACCCTATATTATTTTCATTCACTCATAATGAACTATCTAATCGTGCAATAATATGTAGGGTGTAGGATTTAAAAAATACAAATTAGGGCTGTCTGTATATGTCTAAATAATTTTAGATTGTGCATCTAATCGATATGTATGTTAGTGCATACACTGTTCTTCAAAATTTTCAATAGTAAGGTCACAATATTCTGACCACGCACTGTTGGCCCACCCTATATACGGCTCCCAGAGATATTTTTGATATTGGTATATAGAATACGAAAAATATTCGTATTTTTGGTGCTAGTTACCCTACAATAAGTGACACGTTAATTAAAAGTTTTCATAAAATGTGATAAAATGTCGCGTCTTGCAAAATTCGTCTATGAAATTATTTATTAAATTATATTAAATTATTAAATATAATCTCAAAAGGTATAATGTGTTACGTGACTATATTTTAGATGTAACATCTTGTTCAAAATATTTATCTAAATTGGCCTTGAGACCCTTGTTATACAGCCTGTTTCATAAAGTCCGACAAATATTCACATCACGCGATTCCCTGTTAAAAACTGTATCGGCAAATATAATATCATTTTCTCTAAAAACGTAGTTTCCAAAATATAGCCGATCAATTTTTTTTTAAATATGGCAACGCAGTGTAAAGAACAGTATATTTCATTTAATTTATCCCACTATTCGGGAACATGTATGTAGCGCCGTTTCTTAGCAACCGATTTTCAGTAAGAAGCACTAGAAGCAGAAGCAGGATAATTCTGTGAAAATACACTTCAAATTTGACACTGATTTTTAAGTTATCTGGATACACATTTACACAGATGCAACGTCCTCCCAGGTTATAAAGTGCAAAGAATTTGCTTTAGGAAAATATAAATTAGAAGTAATCCGGGGAAAAAAAAGATGAAAATATTATTTAGTTAACTAATCTATTGCATGTTTCATGTACTTCTTGACGAAATTAGATAGATTTATCGCACCTTACTGAAACAAAAATCAATTTTCAACTCTCAATAACTTCACAACCAGAGACTTAAGAGGAAAGTGGTATTATAATTTTCTGTATAGTTTTCAACATAGGATCGCGTAGTGTGAATATTTGTTGGACGTTATGATATAGCCCGTATAATAAATTTCCTATAAAACTACTAACATTGTATCACTAATAGAAATGGAAAATATGACTAACTTATAAATTTTGTTGCATGTCGATTTTGATTGCATGGAATTTTAGATCAAGAACCTGCCGCGAGATGTCGCGACCTAAACTGTTGCTCGCTAAAGTTGTAGTTTATAAGTTAAAACCGAAGAACTTTCTTGTACATTACAAATGATCACAAAATATATATAGGGTCTTTCAAAAAGTGTGCTATACATGGGACTTTTTTTATGGTCGATCTTTATAAAAATGTATTGACGCAGAACGCTTCTGCACCCCTTAAAGTCAAATTGGGAAAAGTCAAATAAAATTTATCTTGAACGGTATATAGCGTGGACACCGAGAAATGAAGACGGCTTAAGAGTAAGTTGCCTTTATTTAACAAGATTCAGGAAAGTGTCATGAGAATAAGTCGTTCAGTATTAAAAGGTATAGCTAAATATGAAATTACAGCGTCCTATCTCAAAAAAAGTCACGATTTATTGTGAATCAGTCTTTATACACATTACATTAGCAAATACTGGTGGGATTAAAATGACCGCCAAACAATATGAATAGGAAAAGATGAAATTTGTTTTTATTTCTAAATTATTTCATTTTGTTCTGAGTGATTATTTCAATGCGTTCCGAAACTTTGTGCTTTCTAGTAACATTCATCATTCATACATTTAAAAAAATGTGATACATTTAAACGAAGTTGCATTTTAAATGATAAAGCTATTCTTCCTAGTAAAGTATTAATTTGTAATCTACAATTTCAAGGAAGTGTATCAATTTTTTTTAATGTATGAATGATGACTACAAGAAATGCTACAAGAAAGCATGAAGTTTCGAAACGCATTGAAATAATCACTCAGAACCAAATGAAATAATGGAGAAATAAGAACGAATTTTGTATTTCCTTATTCATATTATTTTGACGGACACTTTAATCCCGTGTGTATAAAGTGTGATTCAATAAATTGTGACTTTTTTTTATTTTTGAGAAAGCTCTAACTTAATATTTAGCTATAACTTTTAATTCTGAACGACCTATTCTTATGACATTATCCTGTATCTTGTAAAATAAGCGCACTTTACTCTTAAGCCGTCTTCACTTCTCAGTGTCCAGGTTTTATACTCTTCAAGATAAATTTCATCTGACATTTCCCAATTTGACTTTAAGGGATGCAGAAGCGTTCTGCGTCAATAAATTTTTATAATAATCGATAATTAAAAAAATCCCATTTGTAGCACACTTTTTGAAAGACGCTGTATAATTACTACAAATGATCGGACACTTCGTAAAATTGAATTAAATTTCAACATTTCGCTGTACGTTTGACAGCTCCTTCAGAATAAGTTGTAATAATATGTATAAGTATATAATTATAGTTTTAAAGTAAACGTTGAGCGTACACTATAAGTATACATTTTGTGCAGACGTGATATTTATCCCATAAAAAGACATTAGTTAGACTGTCACTCATATGTATAATTTCTAGACTGTAATATTCTACATTTAGACTAAATTCAAAACGTGTTTTAAACATATTCTATACCTGGTATGTTGTATGGGATGTTCGATATACATATTTGTATTTGGCACATATAAAGAAAATCACGGAACTTGAGCGCTGCGTAATCAATCGCCGAAGCAAGAACCGACAATTATTTCAATATTATTTATTTGTTAACGGTGAATGAGAAAAAAGGACGGAGTTATGATTTATAAGTCTGATGATGCCAGACAATGACGCAAAGGTCTTCTCTTATGAATAATACTATAACTCGATTTGTGTGAAAAGTCACTTACACTAACCCCTTTGCTACTAACTGCCTCAATTCAATTTTTATCATAATTTCTTTTAATTTTTTTTACCAATACATATATTAATCGTAACGGTATACGTTTAATACACAAAATAACATTTCACCTAATAAATTCATAAATCTCGAAAATTCATATCTATATGTATAATCATTCTTCCCCTCTGTTACCGGAAAGTGGAAGAAAAACATTGCGCAAATCCCTTCGACGATCGGCTGTAATTATTCTGTGCTGTGCTGAATTTAGCAATTGTAAGGGCGAATTAGGAACGCCGAGGCAAGGAAATACATATTTATATTAATAAAATACGCACGGTTACACGACATAATTAAAACGGCCGTGGCCAGTGCTGTGCTGCAGACAGATTGCTGTCATGTAAATATGGCTCTGGGCAGATTTAATTAACAATCTGCATATCGAAAATAATGCGAGATAGCCACGCTTGGTTAGCGACTCCCCTAATTCGATATACAGGACCGGACTTGACAATCTAGTTAACAGTGTCGGTTACACTGATTCATTACAAATTACTAGGGTCGCAGAAATTTACGATTTTGTGTAAAAGATTATTAAAGAAAATGATAACACAAAATCTTAAATATACGACGAGATTTAAAAATAATCTTTATTATTAAGCAAACAATACTTATACATCCGTCATTCAATTGATAAATAAGAAATTACTTATCTCATTTAAAATTTAAAAAAATACATTATTGTTTTTCCAAATTCAAATTGTGGACGACGGCCACAGAAGCCATCAAGTTAAATCAAGTTAAATTAAATCTTTTTGTAATAAAATAGACTCCCATTGCCTTCCAAACTTATTATGTTTAATTTATATTCGAATAATAATAATGAAAATATCGTGCGTTCAAAAACGCCCATTGGTTTGGTAAACGTATGTTGGTGGTGTAGTCATAACCAACTAATCTCACTTACTTTATTTGGCGTTTTAATACAAGAAAAGACTTTATTAAGTCATGGCCAACTCCAAACGTGTGGATATTATTTAATGCAGTTTACACTCCACACTTAATTCTGAAATTTTTTTGATCTCATTTATTTTCGTGCAGGGCAATAATTATGTCCATTATTCAAATTAAAGCGACTCGCAATCAGTACAAATATTTCCATGAATTTCATCATCGTTTCTTCAAATATCATATATTCTGAGAATCGATTACTGCTTCATTCATTACAATAGAAATAAATTTCAAGTTATAATAGATTGTGTTAGTTAGAGTAAAAATCTACAATTAAATATAAAAAATATTTTCTTTTGCATTTCTGAAAAGAACAATTTTTACTTAAATGAAATAATAAGCAATAAATATGTACTTAAAAAAATAGCACTGCGCACTTGATGTGATGTCTAAGGAAAACATTTTGAACGTTTTAGTATAATTATTATACGGGGTGTCCGGTAAAGAATGGGCCATACTTCAAGGGTGGCTTCTTTGGATCAAAATAAATCGATTTAGATCAATTTATCTTAGTACAATTTTGCTTCATTAAAAAGTTATGGCCTTTCAAAGATAATTTTTTTATATCAATATTTTAGCAAAACTCGCTCATTTTTGGAGACATTTAATTGTAATTTGGTATTTAGAGATTTCTTGTACTGCCGAATCTGGATATATGCTTGTTTTTAACGTAACGTATAAAGGGCGCTCTAGAGACCCTGACATTCTCTTGTTTATTGTCGTACTTTCTTTTACGTGAATATTTTAAAAATATGTTTCGTTTTTTTGAAACGACATTTAATTTACTTTAAAAAAGGCATATGTTACATGTCGCTAAAGTACACCAGTTTTGAGAAAAATGGCTTTGAATGTGAAAATGTTGAATAATTACTACACCAGTAACGCTACTGCAGGATGAAAAGACAATTATCTAAGGTTGCACTACTTCGTAATTTACTTAAAACTGAAAAAAATTTACAATTCCACATTTAAATCAACGATACATTACGTAAAAAAAATCTTATTATGTTTGCTATGGCCGCGTATTTCACTCATAGTTTTAACTTTCAACTCCAGATTACTCCCATAGTAACAATTATAAAAACAGTTGTTCCCATGGAAATAAAGTGAAGATTAAAGTTAAATTGTAACTGAAATACGGGTCTATGTGCCTGATTCAATGTAGACCTAAAACAGAAATATTCAGCATTATCATATTCAAAGCCATTTTTCTCAAAACTGGTATACTTTAGCGACATGTAACGATACCTTTTTTAAAGTAGATTAAAAGTTCTTTCAAGAAAATGAATATAATTTAAAAAATATTCACGTTAAAAAAGTAGTACAGCAATAAACAAAGGAATGTCAGGATCTCGAGAGCGCCCCCTATATGTTACGTTAAAAATAGGAAGATATTCAGATTCAGCAGTATAAGAAACCTTTAAATACCAAATTACAATTAAATGCCTCCAAAAATGAACGAGTTTTGCTAAAATATTGAAATAAAAAAATTATCTTTGAAAGGCCATAACTTTTTAAGGAAGCAAAATTGTACTAAGATAAATTGATCTATATCGATTTGTTTTGATCCAAAGAAGCCACCCTTGAAGTATGGCCCATTCTTTACCAGTATAGGGAGGGGCAAAATTCTGGAACCGGTTTAATATTTTGAAAACTGTTCGGTGTATCTGAATGAAATTTGGTATGTGCTTTAGAGTCAATAAGTCCTACATTATTAATTTATGTCATCTGTTTATCTCGCTTCACTTTTGAGATCCAAGGCCAACTTGTGTTGTTTTCAATGACAACCTCCTATTTTCTTTCCTTTATTAGTAGTCCATTTCATTCTCTAAACGGTCGTATAAAAATTTTAATACGTTACATAAGAACATTTTTAAGAAAATAACAGTTGAATAAACAAAAATTAAATTACAATAAATCTGTCAAAATTCAATAAACATGTCCTCATATGTTACTATTTACCATTTGTCTTAGAACTGGAACAAAATAATATTGTATTTTGTAAAAAAAAATAACAAAACCTGCCAAAATGAAAAATGAACACTCAAAGTATAACTAGTATGGTGCAGTTCCTACTCGTGATATTATAATATCACTTCGCTTTATCAAAACTGAATCACTTTTGAGAAAGATAACAATCAAATTAGCGAAATGACAAGCAAGTACTTTAAATATACTTTTACTCGATATAAATTTGTATTTTGTCCATATTATAATATCACAAGTAAGAACAGTACCATACTCATTACTTTTTGTGTGTTCATTTTTCGTTGCGTCAAGTTTTATAATTTTTTATTTTATTTTTTTATTTTGTTTCAGTTTTAAGACTAATGGTAAATAATACATATGAGAAAATTTTTATTGTATTTTGACAGATTTATTGTAATTTAATTTTTTCACATTCAAACATTATTTTCTAAAAAACTTTCTTATGGGAACTACTAAATAAAGGGAAAAAATAGGAGGTTGTCATTTAAAAAAACATAAGTTGGCCTTGGATCTCAAAAATAAAGGGAGATAAATAGATGATACAAATTAATAATGTAGCTCTTATTGACTCTATAGCACATGCCAAATTTCATGCAGATATGTCACACAGTTTCCGAGATATTAAACCGGTTCCATGCTTTTGCCCTTCCCTGTATATTAAATTGTTATAATTCCACATCTTCACATAAAAATTGCGAATCAGACATAAGTACCGATTGTTTCAATGGGAATTGAAAAATGGCTATAGGTACTAGAAAACAAGTAGTAGATCGCAAGCGTTTACTTGCTCATTAAGCCATGTCTAACTTGATACAATTTTTAGGCAAATACTACTAGTTTCTACAGTCAGCATATTTAAAATAAGTATGCCCAAGATGTACCTACTTCTCCAAATCAAAATAAAACATACCTACGTTGTCTTTACATAACATACTCCAAATGATAAATCTGTATAATACTCGTAGTATGTATAGCAATAATTTATCATTTATTTAAAGTATATTAAGAAAAAAACATTACCCAGGAAAAACGCTTAATAGTAAATTCTGTAGATTTTATGCAGGATTATAGAGAGTACGTCCCTGTGAGACCGTAGGTGCAGCCATTATTGGTAACTTGATATCCTTAATTAGGAATTCGCAACTGGCTTTGACAAATTGCCGAACTCTCAGGCGAGCCGAGATTAACTATTCATTCTTCGTAGGTGTTGTGAATATTTAATTAAATATCGATCAGATTATAAAATTAATATGTTTACAACTAGTGATTTGGTCATGCATGCTTAAACCGACTATCGAAACCGTCGAGCTACAATAACGTCTGCATTAATAACCGAAGCGCGTCGGAGGAACGGCGTTCCTTTTTGATCTCTTATTTGTTCCAAAGTTACAAGAGCAGTTGCGCCGCTAATCTGATGCATAATCAATGATCCGTGCAATGGACGACAACGCTCTCAAAAAATATTAATAAAACTGATACGCTTCAAACTAAATTAATATTATGATGACGGCAATTTGTAAGAGATATGCGCTGACGAAAATCGGTTTTTTAAAATTTTGTTCTTGTATTAAAAAATTACAGTAATTTAGTTATTCAGTGGTACGGATACTTCACGTCACCTTGTTTAAAGAAAAAAATTGATTGATTCTTTTTCTGTTCCACTTTCTTTTTAACTTTGTCAGTAGATTAAAAATAACATGAAGATATTTCTCCTTTGTATCTCAAGTCCAAAACAATAAATGTTGAGGTTATCAAACTTAACAATTCTCAAGTAATTCCAATCGAAATATTATAGATTCCTCTTGGATTTAACCAAGACTTTCTCTTGTTTGAACCATGACATGAGAACACTGATGTGTGCCAAGAATTTTTTAACAACTTTAAGGTAATTTTGTGTCGTTGATTCCGAATATGTCACCAGTTTTGCTAAATTGGTTCTATTTTTTGAGCTAATATACCGGATGTCCCACGCAATGCATTTACGCTTCCAGAATTTTTATTTTTTAATTGATTTACATGAAATTTGGAAATTAGAAATTAAACAAAAAATTATAATTTTCCAACATACTATTCACTATTGAGCACGGTAGGACTTTCGGTTTCGCCGGAAGTAATGTCAACTTTCTTATTTTCAATGGAATACCCTATATACAATGCGATCGAAATCCATTGAGCGTCCTTGAGAAAATAAATACCCAAAGGTGATCAAAAATACCTTCGGCCTAGAGAATTTTCGCGTTTTTGAATACTCAAGGTCTGGTGACAATCAATAGCGTTCCTATGTTGTGCACGGTTTGTTTATTAATTGAGTCTTCTACAAGTTTTTCATTAAAATTAGTACATATTTTTGAAGGAGGTCAAAATCATTTTCGATCACATTGTACTTTTACATACTTATTTGGAATCTGCAGGTCATTGCGAGTTCGAATATGTATCATTAAGTAATTTTGGTTTCCATGACAACGAATTAAAAACTTTTTAGTTCTTCAATTTAGACAGCTATGAACCGCGTATTTTCGTTCTAATGCGATCAAGTAATTCGAAAAAATCACTGCTTTGGTTATATTTTGATTTTTTACATTTTTTCAGCATTTTAAATTTTCATTAGGTCGTAACTCACTTTTTTTAATAGAACCTCACGTGTTTCTTAGCTTGCTTTAACAGAATTTTTGTTGAGTACGCTGGTACCAAATACTTCATACTTTCTTTCAAAGTCATTTAAAACAGAACGGGCGTTAAACCTCAATAAATCATGCTGTTTTACGAGACAACTTTCAAAGTAATGCTTGAAAAATACGGCAATATAGAGTTATTATAACCTACCTATTTCTTCTATCTCCTAATAAATTCATGGTTATCTATTCAAGGACTACTTTTAAATTACGTTAATCATATCACTTTGGAAGAGTCCAAAGAATAATTATTAAAAATGAAAAAGAAAAGCATCAATTCTTCTTATAATGCATAATAAGTGTCCTGCAAGGAATTATACTGGAACAGTGGCGCACCCAGAATTTTGTCTTGGAGGGGGCTTAAAAATAACAATTGTAAGAAGATACAAGAATATATTAAATAATAAAGATACATAATATGAATTTATACCGAAATAATATTACGAAACAAAATTAATTTGATGTGCTCCATTTTTTGCAAAACTGAAATTATATTAATAAATTCTAGTACTACATAGCTGGCTCTGGGGAGAGCTTCATCCACCTTAGCGCTCCCCCACGTGGGTGCGCCACTGTACTGGAACCACATATATGTATTCTTGCTTTTTTCATAAACTACTTGCCCTATTGTTTACAATCTGTAGATTATTGGTTCACTAAACATTTTCATTTAACCTGACTTATTAATGACTTATAATTTGGGATTCGGGGTTATTTCGTAATTCTAAACAACTTTTCTTGTTTTCAATCGTAGTAGGCCATGGCTTGCAATACAAAAGGCTTTAAAACTGAGAAATGCCTATTTTAAAAGGATAATATACGGGTGTCCCAAACCTCTGGAAAAGTCCAAAAATGATCTTTCATATACACTTCATCAAAAAAGTCTTAATAAAAATTGTGAAATCGAACTAAGTTCTTTATTTAAGATTTTTAAGATTTTTTAAGATTCCTGAAGCAACTTTCTACGCTTGATTGAATGCTGAACGTAGTTTATTTCTGGAGTTTTTGTTTTTCCAGACTAAACTTCGTTTTTTCTTATGGGCGCGATTTTTGTGGTCTAGACAGGTAGATAGCACATTTCTTTCTGAATTCATTGGTTTGCCACTATTGCTATTTTTAATTTTCATTGAAAAATTTTGAAAAAACTGAAATCAAATTATGTGCACACAAAATTGAACGTCGCATCATTAAAAATGACAATAATTTTGCAACCGATCTTATATGGTCCAATTTTTCCATGAAACGAAAAATAACTCAGTAAATACTCAAAATAAGTAAATAAAATATTATATCGTTTTTATCAGCTCTTCAAGGTGACCAAAACTGTAATAAAATATATAGTGTTCTATTTAGAAAATCATAAGTTAGGTTTGTAACTTTTAAATGAACGACCCTGTATAGTTGGAAATAATTTTAAATTATGCGAAATGGAAATCTACACAATTTTTGTTAAGTAATGAAATTTAGGATTTGTCTTTGGATTACTAAGAAGACGACGTGAGGTTAAGCTAAATGTTTAATACCGACATGTTTCGGTCTCAGAGAAAGCCATCTGCGGGGCGACTAGCTCTAAATGCGGTGTAAGAGAGTTACCTGTCATTCAGCACTCACTTAGGTTTCACCCTTTCCTTATAAAATTCAAATTTACCCTAGTTTCTACAATTTCGTTTTTTAATGTGTAGTAATGTCCGCTTATACAGTATTTTTAATGTGTTTATATTTGACGTACAATATTCTTGTATTGTGAAAACTCTCTTACATCGCACTTAGATCTAGTCGCCCCGAAGATGGGTTTCTCTGAGGCCGAACCATGTCGGCATTAAACATTTAGTTTAACCTTAAGTCGTCTTCTTAGTAACCCAAAGACAAATCCTAAATTTCATTATTAAATTTATGGTTACTAATATCAATCATGGAGCAAAATTTTTGTTGACTTTTTTTGATAAAATGTATATAAAAGGGAATTTTTTGACTTTTCCAGAGATTTGAGACACCCTGTACAACTGATGAAAATTTAAAATCGATTCGTTGATAAATAGAAAAAATGCAGGGGTGCTTAGATGAGAAATGAAAAGCTGCACCTATATTTATCTCTCTATAATATATTTTAATTTCTTTTAAGACATCTATTTTTTCATTAAAAATATAAGTATAGAAAAAATTAATAAATTGAACAGGCATTCATAAAAAAAGTGTCTACAACGGAAAATAAAAGTTGCATATCTCTCGGCATGTGAATAAATCCGAAGGTATTAATTAAAAAATTGGGCAAAACGCTGCCGAATAACCAATTAAGGGCGCATGGTAGAGCAATATGGTGCAGTGATTGATTTCGTAAAGAGAAGGCCCGGCCAGTGTTTGCTAATATATCAATGATGGGACCGTAATTTGTATATTAGCGGCTGCGACCGGGCGATTGTCGCACCATCTGACGCCAGGCCGCGGAACTACGCCCACAGCCGGACACTCCTGATCATTTGACCGAACTTTAGAACATTTCAGCGTTATTAATGAACGCGTTATTAAACTTCACACAAGATATATATTTACTTTGCCGACAAATGCGTTTAATTACGCTTTGATCGTCGACGAGGCAAATCGTTTCCTTAACTGATTAAATTTGTTGAGTTTACTCAAAAATTCTGCAAAGAACAAAAATATAACAAGCTGATTGACAAAAATATTTCAAAATTCTAGGAAATCTTTCTCTCTGTAGTCCGTAATTATCAATTACGATTTTTATTTTGTTCAATAACAAAAAGAAATACAATCTATATCGTAATGATTCGTCGACACCAGCAGGCATCAGACTGTCTCTTGCGTCACAGCCGTCTAGTCGACGCGCCTTAGGCGACAGCCTAGAGAATTCCGACGGCGGAATAAACTAGACCAGACAGTCTGCCGCCTTCCAGGAAAATACGAGAACAACAGCTTCGGTATATAAAATGCACGCGACCGGAAGTGGGCCACAGTTCGGGAAGAATTCGACATTAGATAGTTTCGCATTAAAGTTTCGCGTTAGATTTTTGGCTCGACTGTTAAAATAAATTAGATTTAAGCTTGTAAATAAATGTTAGTGTTATAGTGTAAATTTATAAATAAATTAGTTTATTAATTATTTCGTGTTTTGTTTTAAAATAAAAATTAATAGAACCGTAAAAAACGTTATATTGGTGCCAGTTTTGAGGTTCGTCGAAATAAATAAACAATTAAATTGAATTAAATTTAAACAAATTAATAAACAAAGTGTAGTGTAAAAAAGTAATGACTACAAAGAAAGTGCTGCTGCAAGACTTAAAAGTGACCGACTTAAAAGCCGAATTAGAAGAACGCGAATTGGAAATTTCCGGAAAGAAATCGATTTTGCAACAAAGACTTCACCAAGTGCTATTAGAAGCGGGAGAGGACCCGGAAACCTTTCTTTTTGAAATCTCGGGCGGTCCTGCAGATTTAAGTAAGATATTCAAAGATGAATTGCTGGAACAATCCAGAAGTTTAGACGAGAAATTTCGAGAACAATCTGGAAATTTGGAAACTAAATTAATGGAACAATCTGGAAATTTAGAAGCTAAATTAAAGGAACAATCCAGAAGTTTCAAAGAGGAATTGCAAAATAAATTGTTGGAACAATCCAGAAATTTAAAAGACGATCTAGATAAATTAATGGAATACTCTAGAAACACGGAAGAAAACGTGAAAATTTTAGAAGAGAAACTTGAAAATAAATTAATACAACAGTCGAGAAAGGATGAATTTCTAGAACAATCAAAAGGGCTCGAAGATAAACTACTGGTAAAAATATCAGAAGAGACAAGGAATCTACAGGAAATGTTCGGGATCCGTCACCAGCAAAAATACCAGAAAATATTGAGGCCCAAACTGTGGTAGGACCAGCGGAAATTTCTAAATTGAAAATAAAACCACCGACGTTCGATGGGAAATCATCTTGGCCTAACTACTTCAAACAGTTCGAAGCGGCAGCAAAGGCGAATGGATGGACGGCCAGTGAAAAAGCCACTTCGTTAACTGTGGCCTTGAGGGGGGACGCTAGCGATTTGCTACAAATGATGCCGGCAGAGGAACAAGAAGACTTCCACAAGCTGGTGAACAGGCTGGAGATGCGTTATGGCCAGGCGCATCTGACCGAGGTGTACCATGCGCAGCTGAGAAACCGTTGCCAGAAATGCGGAGAGAACCTTCAGGAATTCCAGGCTGATGTAGCACGCCTAGCCCGGTTGGCATATCCTGCAGCGCCTGATGAATTCCTGCAGTGTTTGACGATGCAGACCTTCGTAGATGGAATCCGTGACCCGGACAACCAGCAGGCATTGAGAATGGCCCACCCTAAGACATCCAAGAATGCATTGGCCTACGCTTTGGAATACGAGGCGGCGAAGCGAGTCTCAAGAGGACATGTCAAGATACGAGCTGCCATGGACTCCCAAGAAGAGGAACCCGCCAGCGTCAAGGTGCGATCTGCTGCAGAGGAGCGACCCAAGGATTATACCACCACGGAGGAAATACGCCGCATTGTGGAACAAGTCCTGAGGCAGAAGAATCCGCTGGTGTGTTGGAATCGCCAAGAAGAGGAACATGTTCGCAGTCGGTGTCTCAAGGCCAGGCAAGATCCTCCACGAAGAAAGCCACAGGGAAACTAATCCGGGTCGGTGCAAAGGGGCAAACGTCGACCCGTATTCAAAGGCCCCCAAAGACAAAAGCCACAAAAGTAATAGCCCTGCGGCGATTAACCAGCAGTGTCTTCGTGGATGCCACCAATGATGACGTCCCTCACACCATGTTATTGGATACGGGTGCGACGAAGACTATCTTGAGGCCCGACGTTATCAAGTCATCAAGATGCACCGAGCCGACTAAATGGAGACTGAGGAGAGCAACCGGAACATCAGCGACTGTCCATGGTGAAGTAGAGGTGACCATTACCATTGGATCGACCCCCACCAAACACCGTGCGCTGGTAGCAGAAATAGAGGACGAAGCGATTCTGGGCATGGGCATGGGCTCATGGGTTCCAATTGGATCAAAAGCGTGGCGTGATGGCGATTAACAACGAGGAGTTGGTTCTACATCAACGAGAGGACGTGGCCGCTCGAGTTGTTCTCGCAGAAGATGTCGTATTGCCTAGCAGAACCGAGGTTATAGTCGATGCAAACCTGAATGGCGCTTTCCAAGATGGGCAAGTCATTATGGTCGAACCATACTGACGATCAGAAGATCGGAAAAGGAGTTCTCGTTGGAAAAATGTTGTTGACAGCAAGGAAGGAAATACCAGTCCGCCTAATGAATGTGAACTGTTTCCCCGTCAACATCAAGAAGGGTACGATCTTGGGAAGCTGTGCCATGGTGTCCTCCATCTCCCGCCAACTAGAAACAAACGTGCAAGAGAGGAAGGTCCCGAAAAAGTTGTTGGAAATGGTCATGTCAACGGCCCAGGAATTGACTCCAGAACAAAAGACAAAAGCGAAGAACCTGATCTGTCGCTATCAAGATGTGTTCGAGGTAGAAAATGGACCTAAGGGAAGAACTGACATCGTCAAACACAAGATAGAGAAGAAAGACCCATCCGTCAAGCGCCAAGGAGGTTACCATTGGCAAAGCATGAAGAAGCAGAACGCATTATTCGCGAGATGGAGAAAGACAATGTAATTGAGCCATCGAACAGCCCATGGGCGTCACCAGTGGTGCTTGTGAAGAAGAAGGATGGATCCACACGGTTCTGCGTAGACTATCGATTGCTCAACAACGTCACCAAAAAAAATAGCTATCCTCTGCCATGGTTTGATGACACCCTGGACACCCTAGCCGGTTCAAAGATCTTCTCGACCTTGGATCTAAAGAGTGGTTATTGGCAAGTGGAACTAGCGCCCGAAAATCGAGAAAAGACGGCGTTTTCCCTTGGTATAGGTCTATGGCAATTCACGGTTATGCCGTTCGGGTTATGTAATGCCCCAGCGACATTCGAGAGGCTAATGGAGACGGTTCTGAAGGGTCTGTCCTAGACAACGTGCATGGTGTACCTGGACGACATAATCGTAGTGGGAAATACGTTCGATGACCACCTGACGAATCTGGAAGGAGTGTTCCAGCGGCTTCGCGGAGCTGGACTAAAGCTTAGTCTCAAGAAGTGCCACCTGTTCCAGAAGGAAGTTAGTTATCTGGGCCATATTGTCAATAGGAATGGAATCGCCGTGGACCCAGTGAAGATTCAGGTGGTGAAAGACTGGCCAACTCCCAAAAATAAACATCAGATAAGGAGTTTTCTAGGCCTGTGCACTTACTATCGGCGCTATGTTACCGGATTTGCAGATATCGCTAAGCCGTTGACGAAACTCACCGAAGAAGGTCGCCCATTTGAATGGGACCAACACTGCCAAATTAGTTTTGAACAACTAAAACAGTACTTGATAAGTGCTCCTATTCTGAGTTACCCTCTCCCAGAAGGCAAGTTCGTCGTAGACACCGACGCTAGCAATGTTGGTATCGGTGGCGTACTCTCCCAGATGCAAGATGGGCAAGAGAAGATGATCGGCTATTTCAGTAAATTCCTGTCAAAGCCGGAGCGAAATTATTGCGTCACTAGAAGGGAATTGCTAGCCGTGGTAAAGACCGTAGAACATTTCTACAAGTACTTATATGGCAGACACTTCCTTCTGAGGACGGACCATGCTCCTCCGATACAAGAATCCTGAGGGGCAAGTCGCACGATGGATCGAACGTCTTCAGGAATACGATTTTGAAATTCAGCATCGGGCCGGAACTAGCCATAGAAATGCCGATGCTTTGTCGAGAAGACCTTGTGCTGAAGACTGTAAGCACTGTAGTCGTCTGGAGGAGAAAGTAGACACGACTGCGAGGACGGCCGTTATAGACGACAAATGGCAAGGTGAAGAATTGCGACGAGACCAGGAGAACGATCCGGATTTGAAATTGGTGCTGGAATGGAAGAGTAGGGAGGCAAGGCCTACTTGGGAAGAGATAGCACCATCCGTAAAGTCGTACTGGGCGCAATGGGACTCCATAGTGCTGGATCATGGTCTTCTGAAACGAACTGTCGAGAACCAGGAAGGCACGGGACAGAAGACACAGTTACTGATCCCCAAGAATAGGGTGCCGGAAGTTCTGAGGGAGCTTCACGATGGAACTTCGGGAGGGCATCTGGGAATCAAGAAGACTATGGAAAAGGTGCGCGAGCAATTCTACTTGGTGAATTGCAAGGAAGACATAAAGGACTGGTGTAGGAAGTGCGTAGTCTGCGCAGCCAGTTACGGCCCCCACAGACGAGGCAAGGCTCCCATGAAACAGTATAACGTGGAAAGTCCTTTTTAAAGAGTTGCCATAGATGTAGCCGGCCCATTTCCACAAACGAATAGTGGAAATAAGTACATCGTCGTGGTGATGGACTACTTTAGCAAGTGGGTTGAAGCATACGCCCTACCAAACCAAGAGGCAATAACTGTTGCTGAAATCCTTGTTCGAGAATGGATCAGTCGGTATGGCGCGCCCATGGAGCTACATTCAGATCAAGGGAAGAACTTTGAATCAGCTTTGTTCAAGAACGTGTGTACTCTGCTCGGCGTCCGGAAAACTAGAACCACTGCACTTCATCCGCAGTCGGACGGAATGATGGAAAGATTCATTAGAACCATTAACCGACATTTGTCCAAAGTCGTCTCCGATCATCAGAGAGACTGGGACACGTACATTCCTCTTTTGCGAGGTCGAGGTCTGTCCCCAAAATTGCAGACATCTTGGGAAGGTCCTTACATGATGAAACGGATCAACGATGTCATCTACCGCATCAAGAAGGTTCCGCATGGCAAGCCCAAAGTGATCCACTTCAACCGGATGGCTCCTTACAACGGAGAAGAAAATGAAGGGACAGTACAAAGGACGCAAGGTTCCGAAGTGAACTTCGAAACCATTATGTCTCATCACGCCACAGGGAGTAAGGCACGATTCGGAGTGACCACAGAGAAACAGCAAGACCTTTTTCAAGGACCACCGGAGTACAGTCTGGCCCACTGTGTGGCATAAGACCTAAGAATGTCCAAGGGGATAGCCCAGGTCTTCCGGAAGAAATTTGGTCAGAACAAGGAACTCCGAAGACAGCACCCCATGGTGGGCAAGAGCCTGCAAATCAGCGACACGGAAGCGGATCAAAGACGACACGTGTACTACTTAGTCACCAAGAGGACATCAAGCGGTAAACCCAACTATAGCAACATTTGGAAAGCTTTATGGAGCCTGAGGAGACAGCTGCTAGAAGGCAAGGAGACGAAATTAGCCATTCCTAAGTTGGGCTGCGGACTAGACGGACTGGACTGGAGGGTCATTCGAAGCATGATAGAAGTCATCTTCAACAGAACGGAATTGAAGTCCTAGTCTGCAGTCACCACCCACAGGCAGCTGTCGGCAGTAAGAAAACCGTGGACTGCTATTTCTTCCAGACCGGAAGTTGTAAAAAGGGTCCAGCTTGCCGCTTTCGACATCCTCCTTCAAGGCTGTCACGAGGAACGTTCCGAGACGAAACGTTTTTAAGAAGGGGGCAGTGTAATAATTCGTCGTCACCAGCCGGCGTCAGACTGTCTCTTGCGTCACAGCCGTCTAGTCGACGCGCCTTAGGCGACAGCCTAGAGAATTCCGACGGCGGAATAAACTAGACCAGACAGTCTGTCGCCTTCCAGAAAATACGAGAACAACAGCTTCGGTATAAAAAAATGCACGCGGCCGGGAGTGGGCCACAGTTCGGGAAAAATTCGATATTAGATAGTTTCGCATTAAAGTTTCGCGTTAGATTTTTCGCTCGGCTGTTAAAATAAATTAGATTTAAGCTTGTAAATAAATGTTAGTGTTATAGTGTATATTTATAAATAAATTAGTTTATTCATTATTATTTGTTTTAAAATAAAAATTAATAGAACCGTAAAAATCGTTACAATATCAAATTCAGTCTGCACTGATAGTAGGTAGTAGTCGTTTCTTATGTATGAAACCGGTCGCTACTTCAAAACACGTCGAACCGAAGAAAAAAAGGAAAGAGGACTATTTATAACCGACAGATAACTTGAAATAAAGTAGGTATGTGATAAAAAATTGACATTATCAATAATTTTGCAGGATCGCATCGTAACTTTCTGTGGCACCAGAAATCTTATTTTTGAGAAAATTAAGAGAAAAATTTTAAAATTAATAAAACTTCTAAATTTAATTATGTAAAGTAGTTTTCATAAGAGAAGAGCTCTAAATATAGAGAGTATAAATATCTAGTGCGACTCTGGGCAAAGGCCCCAACACACAATTCCATAGCTAATGTGTGATTGAACTATTGTACCGTATGATTTTTAAAATTTTAGATTAAGGTTAGCCATGAAAGGCAAAATACAATAAATTTAGTCCGAGAGGCTGATAGTATGGACAGAAAAAAGAAGTTGAAGACCTACAATAAAAATTAAAGAAGTTATTCGAAATTCCATAGCAGATTTTTATGTATTGAGTTATTTAGTGCTATACGTTTTGCTTTCCCCGGCCCCCCTTTATCTAAAATTAAAAAATCATACGATAGTTATTTATGCATTGAGGGCGTAAAGAAGCTTTTACGGCATAAGACGTAATTTTGAGCCCGAGACGCCAGCCGAGGGCTAAAAATACGTCGAAGGCCATAAAAGCAAGTTACGTCCGTGGTGCATACAAATCTTTATGCACGGATGAAGATTTTTTTATTCTTTTTTGATATTTCTAAAATAAATTGAATGTTGCACCCACATCCAGCGTTGCTTTGATTAAAATATTTCCGAAACGTAACTATAGCTATGACATCGCTGTTTGACGTTTCATTATAGCACAGCGGGTATAAAGAGTTCCATGGGCTATAAAAAGACGTTTATGACAAAGAAATTCATGTATAATTGTCATGTTATGATACATCCGTGCATAAAATATGGTTAAGAGATGACATCTGTTTAGTAGTGGTTTCATTTTAGAAATTTGATAGAAGCTCCTACTAAGCTTAGAGCACACTTCTTGAACATGGTATAAATAAGACGCAGTAGAAGAGGATTTGATAATACAATTATTTAAGTTGAACGTAATTTCTGGCTTTTTATTGTAAATATTAGATAGTCGCATAATGATTGTTTTATCCATATCATATTGATCACCAACTCATTTCATATTTAACATCTAAGTACCAAAATATATAAAAATTTTCATAATTTTATTTGAAAATTCAAACATTTGCTCGTAACACTCACTCTTGTGAAAAAATTAATTAATCTACATTTTATTGAATCTATTCAATGTAAAATTAATTTTCAGACATTTTCGCTTAATTTAGATCAAAAATTTTTTTTAAATTTTTCTAAAAAAGAATTTGAGGAAACAATAATATTATTCTGCATTGTACCCGTTTAAAACAGAGCACCGTCCAAAATAACACGAAATCAGCATTCAACAAACAATGCGTTGGCTTTATAGGCGTATAATATTATATCAAAATATTTAACTACGTCATGTTAAATTACGCTGGCAGTTTCTGTTAATTATCGAAAATAACCTACAGTCATATCGGATTGCCTTTGTAGATAAATTAATAGGTAATTCGAATCGCTCGTACTGATTTGTATATTTGCATTATTTGTATCCGATGGAAGCATACCGAGGGCCTCTATTGTACGCAACTATACAAAATCAATCTGATGTGTGCAAATGACTCGTATGAAACACGGTCAATTAATTATACGAGATATTTTGGGGTTGCAATTACCTGTCATAAGTACAACTATAATTAATGTATTAGGTGTAAATTGCGTGGAAAATGCAAAGATAACAATTCTTCTTAAGAAAAATGTCCAAAAAATAGTCAATTGCAGCGTATTCTATAAATGTGTGTAAAATGATATTTACAATTACTTTGAATATAATTTAATTTTAAAATACACCAGTTAGAAAGAACTTAATCGTCTTAACTATAAAGTCTTCCACATTGTGACTTTTCATATTGCTAAAGATTTGAAAATGGTAGTTCACCGAAACATATCATCTTTACAACTTCTTTGATGAGCAGAAAATAAACAGCTTTTACATGACGGCGTTTTTTAGTGACTTAAGGCAAATACTTTTCCAAATTTTTCTTATTTCAGTAGTCAATATCATGGATAACGCATTAGGTACACTAATCGTATTATTTAAATCATGGCTTTATTTCAAATGATTTACATCAATAGGATTCTACATAATCTGATGTAGTTAGAACTGTGAGAAAAATTCAAGTTTATTAAAAATAAAACAATTGTTTAATTTCAAACAAATGAAATGTGTTACGTTTGCTATAAAAATTTAATCTCAATTTAATACGTCGACCTAACTCAACCCAAGTAAAAGAATTGTCATTTAATTTTTTTATTTATGAATCAATATATCAATGAAGTTGAAAGAACACTATAAATAATCCATTCATTTTATCTATTTACCATCGTAGTATGCCGTAAAAGTCTAGTGAGAATGAGGTACTCACGTATGTAACTAAATTTTGACAGTGAATGTCATGTCGATTTTGATTTTGAGGTTACTCCGAAATAGGCATTGTTGCGATATTTTCTTTTCATCACGAAATGTATTCACGACCCAATTTACATACGTAAATTGTAAAACGTTTCCCTTCACTTTTAATTTTGGCTGGGTTACTTTTCAAATCTATCTGATTTGAATTGTCACAATTTGGCGTATGTTAAAATGATATCAAATTAAATCTGTCCAATTTTACTATTCAAATAACGGCCTGCTACGATGGTAAATAGATAATGAATGGATTACATGTACAGGATTTTTGTCTATATTTTGAACGGTACCTACACATGTTGTTATTAGACATACAGAAAAATGATAAATACAAAGGTTTTAGGGATTTACCTGAACCGCCAGAATTTGCTAAAAAAGAAACAAATGACGATCGGACACCTAACAAATGAATATCAACTTTGTTATTTGAAATGGAATACTCAGTATATTTTCTCTAATTAAGAAAGATATTTTTTTCGTGTAGTTGACAGAAAGGTGACACAATGTTTAATCAAAAATCGTGAAGAAAATTAGGACTTGTCTCGTTAACAACCCTTTTCTTCACGATTTCAGTTATCAACACTTTTTTCATTATTTATTATGTTGACGTTTCATAGGTCGAAGATTGATTGATTTTCACTTGAAAATGTGTGCTTTTTAAAAACAAAATTTACCTGTCCGAGAGTTTTTCCGAAATGTCAAAAATAAAGAAATTACGAATTTTACTCCATACTTTAGAGGCTCACTGTATTTATTATTTTTCGACACTCTCATAATGTTAGCGTTATTTTCGTCAACTATACGAAAAAATAGCATGATCTACACGTTAGAAAAGTGAATTTCAATGTTCGTGTAAATTTGATCCACTCGTGAGCTACGCTCACTCGTGAATTCAAACATTTACATTCACTGGAAAACTATCACTTTTTCTAAACTTATAAATCAATATACTATTTCCTACTTCCAAAAATATGTAGTTTGTCTATATTTAGTTTGACACTTTGTGAGATATTTAAGTTTAAAATTACAAGAAAATGCATTTACTTTGATTAATAAAAATTTTATTATGTGACAAGTGTTAATTATAATTGAAAGACTACTCATCTGGGACATTTTATAAGACAAAACGCTAACAACTAAGGCCCGATATTTCAGTTTCCGTTTAAAATAGAGTTTAATTAAACCAAAGCTTAAAATTAAACGGCATTTAAATTAGTACGGGTATTTCAGATTAATTCAATAGTTCCGTTTAATTAAGCTGTAGTTTAGATATGTTGGTATTCCAGTGAGTAACGTTGACGGTATTATTAAACCTTTAAAATGTAAGAAAACAATGTAAACGGTATTCATTACGCTTATTAAGACGGATTTACTTGTTTGATGCAATAATAATTGACAAATGTTTAAATCCTTAAACCAACGCCTGGGTGAAGTTTAACTTTAAACGCCCCTTATTGTTGCAACACATTTAAACAAAAGTGGAAATACACCCGCTTATTGTTAAACTGAGTTAAACAGCGGTTTAAACCGAACTTGAAATACCGGGCCTAAGACAAATAAATGTGCGTATAAAATAAATTTATCAAAATACAGGGATTTTTTCTTTTTTGTATACATAGTACCTATGTATACTTTTATAAAAAACAGGTCAACGCATTGCTTTATTGTAATCGTTGCAGCCTAGAAACATCAGCATTGTGTTAACTTTGATTTTAAGCTTTATTTTTTGGAAAAATCAAAGTTTGCATCTTATTCATCAAGATTTTTTTAAGATAAAAATATCTAGTTTGTGAAAGTAAAAAAGACTTTAATACCATCTAGTATCATCTACATCTACAAAGTATCTAGTATTTTGCTAGTGTCCTAATCACCGTACCACAAACGGTTTCTCCAGTGCCGTATTTTTTGAATTTATTTAAATGACGTCTTTCTGACCTTAGAAAGGCACCCTTAATAACAAAACAAAGACATGCAGTAAGTAGAAGTTAGCTGCATTTGCGGCACTTTTAGGAAATCTTGCACCAAACAAAAAATATGTTTAACAAGAAAATGGACTTAACACAACAATACCAAAAATGGAGCTAACCGCTTCTTGTTGCTGCAGGTCCTTCATTCCTTTTCTCCGTCTTTACTGTACATATTGGTTTAAAGAAAAAGTTTTGATTCAAAAAATTAAAAATTAATTGCTACTAATTTGACATTAACTGACATTAATAACTTGATTTTTCACAGCTGACTATTCTTACCAAAAATTACACAACGCGTTGACTCGTTTTTTTTAAAAGTATACATAGGAGGTATGTATACAAAAAAGAAAAAATCCCTGTATACCAAAACAATAATAATTTCAACAAGCAAAAATAAGCAATAACCTGTACAAAATCATAGATATTTGCGTATAAAGGCTCATCATGGCCATGGGGATCTCGTAAACTTTAACAGATACAAAGACGGTTAAATTACAAAAAAAGTTGCCCTATTTTGAGATCTATAAAAATGTGCACATAAGTCTCTTCTATCTTCATTCATTTTTGAAATATTTGAAAAAACTGAAAATTCTCAATTTCGAAAATCTTGAATATTTTGTTTATTTATTAAGATAGGGTCACAAAACTCGGCAATTTTATATTAAATTCGGTCGACAATCTAATATATTTAGAAGAAATAGATTAGGATTGACAGTTTCGCAGATACGACTGTCAACTGTTTTTTTTTCTTAGATTTTCGTACCATATAATGCTAAAATAAAATCTGAATACGACGATATGACACATTTATGCCTTTGTTTTAAAACAAAATATCGAGTTACTAAGAAATATTTTCAAAAAATGACGTTTTTTAAGTAAATACGTAAATACCTTCTATAATTTAATAAGATTTGTTAATTTAGTAATCATTTTATTTCTTGATGTTTGTAAGCATCTGCAAACTAGATTAAACATTTTATGAAAATATTTCTTAATAATGTAATAACGAGCGTCTAAATAAGAACTTGGTCAAGTAGGTTATGATCGAGAATTTATCCATTGCATTTACATAACAGGTTTAGTATATGTAGCCTACTTGACCAGGTTTTTATTTAGACACTTGTTATTTTATTTGAAAGAAAAGCATAAGTGTATCATGTCATCGTATTCACATTTTATTTTTGTATCATATAGTATGAATATCTAAGATAGCGCCCATAAGAAAAAAAAACAGTTGACATTCGTATCTGCGAAACTGTCAATCCTAACCTATTTTTTTTAATTGTATCGAATTTAATATTTTTTTCTTATTACTGAATTTTGTGTCTCCATCTTAATAAATAAACAAGATATTTAAGATTTTCGAAATTGAGAATTTTCAGTTTTTTCAGATATTTCAGAAATTAATGAAGACAGAAGAGATTTATTTGCACATTTTTATAGACCCCAAAATATCGCAACTTTTTTGTAATTTAACCGTCTTTTGCTGGATTCGGTAATTCCTCCGCGCTCACTCTATTCACTCCTCGAGCACTTTTGTCTCACTTTTACGTATATCAAAACAGCTGCGTATATCAAAACAGAGCCTTTAATTAGTTGCAACCTTGTATATTAGAACCTCTTGCCAATTCACTTTCTTCCAGAGTTTATTATCTGATACACATAGGTACCTATTCAGAGTTAGTTTTGTGTAGGTAATGTTCACATGTAAGATAATCAATAAAGTCCGGATTTTTAGGCAATTTTAGATTACAATTTTAATTAGAATGAGATGTATATTTTTTCGTGCCTAAGTGCCTATTTTTACACTATTTTAAGTATTTGCCTAGTTTTATAGCTTAAGCGCCTACAAATTTTTTTGTTGTCTATTTTATGCCTAAAATTGGCAATTATTGTATAATTAATTTTTTTGAATTGTTTTCTTTGTGTGTGGAAATACGTATTGGCTTGCTAAAACATTTTAAAGATACTGTTCAGCTAAACAGCCGAAAATTGAAATTCAAAATTTTTTAATTTAAATAAAATTACTTCAGGATTATTCACGAAAGAATTTCACGCTTTAATTGTTAGTATAAACAATCTTAGGCGATAAGGGCCCAAGCGACAAACTTTAGCCAAAATATTGACTTTTTACGATAAGTGGCCATTACGATACGTTAAAATAAATAAGCTGTGCGATAAAGACCTAGAGCTAGTGAGAACCTCACCCACGCAAGGTGGCGGAGCTGGTCCAAAAACACCTCGAATTCCCTGAGGATAGACAACTTAAGTCACTCCAGTGACTTAAATGAGTGGGACCAAAAGGGGAACTCGCACAGATGTTGCAACCTCGCAGTCGCAAATTACAAAAAGGGCTCAGTCTTTAATAATGTAAACAATACGGTTCCGCAGGAAGAGAAGAATTAATTGATGTTCACCGAATCATTTTCGCTAACGGTTGCATTTCAAATTTTCACATTCATGTAATTTTTATAAAATGTTCGCCGATTCCTTTTTGTGAACAGAAGTTTTTTTTTATTTTTTATTTTATTTTTATATCTTTGTTCAAATTTAAAAATTGTAATTTTTTGCTTCTTCTTTAATTTTATCATCGACCTCCTTTTGCGAGTGGGTATTTCGGGTATTTCAATTTAAATATTCCTGGTGTGGGTGATTTGATAGTTACGAAAAGAAGACCCCTCGCCTAGAGCACCATAGAAAAATAGAAAAGCCCTGAAAGGGAAAGCTATAAAGTGGTCCTCTGTTACTGAGTCCTCGAACTATTCTATTAGGAAGGAAACCATCTTAGGTACTGTTTGGATTTTTGACTTAAACGCCGATTTATGGTCTCTATTTAAAGCGTGTTCTTATAATGCATTCCTTACGGCGAATCATGTGTTTGATTCACTTGTACAGTTCCATAAGCCCCTAAGAGCCTCTCTCCGATTTCTTAATAAATGACCAGGTAACTAGAATAAGCGTTAATATTATTTTTTTTATTATAAAAGGACGGAAGAGGAGAAATTACGAAAAGCCTAAATTTCTTTAGGCTGCCTAAAAGTGCGCCTATTTCTTAGACATTAACTGCCTATTTGTCTTTTTAAGTGTCTAAAAATCCGGGCTTTACTAATCAATCAAGTGAAAAAGTGAAATTTTAAACTTTAAAAGTTTGTTACATTATAAATAGAAAAGCAATAGATTATTTTTTCGTCATTTTAGATTTAATATTCGAAATAATTTATGCCCGCTTTCCGAAACGTTTTTAAAAATTATAGGTACATAATTTATTGTTCATTCACAAAATACAATTAAACGTAACGATAACTTCGACATAGGAAGTAAAAGTCCATAAAACACAGACAACACAATATCAGGCGGAACTATTGGCCGCGATATTTAATGTACTCTTGGTTAACGAACATCATAAATTCGCGAAAATATAGATAAAATATATTTCGGGAAATATGTGTGCATGACGTGTAGCTTTTATTGTCCTGCTCACGCGTTTGTTATTTTGTGTTTGTGAAATGTACACCGTTTGCAATAAATTATGTTGTAATAGTAACATGTATGTAAAGGGTGTTTCAAAATGACCGCAAGATTTGAATTTCGCAACATTTTCTTTTAATCAAAAGTGTTGCTCTAAAAATTTGACTACTATCAAGTAGACGCATCCCGATTATCAGTCATGGAACGTTACACGACGAACAGCGGATTTTAATAGTGAAAACTTATTTCAAAAATGGTAAAAGTTTAGAGCAAACAGTTCGCATGCCTGAAAATATGCATTGAAAATATTGCCTTAGTGATTCAATGGACCGGCCTGACCGAGGACGACCTGATGATTTCTCGTTCACAACCGAGCCCGTTCTATTGAATTTCTCGATCAATCTCTTAACCGTTGAAGAATTTGGTGCGTTTTGTCGACCAAAACTTGCACGCATGCTGCGAACTGTTTGCGCTAAACTTTTACCATTTTTGAAATAAGTTTTCAGTATTAAAATCCGCTGTTCGGTCGTGTAACGTACCATGACTGATAATCGGGACGCGTCTACTTGACAGTAGTCAAATTTTTAGAGCAACACTTTTGATCAAAAGAAAATGTTGCGAAATTCAAATCTTGCGGTCATTTTGAAACACCCTTTATAAAAAACAAATTTAAAATGCCTATTATATTTCTTTAATATACACGGTGATTCAGAATTGTCTCCCCATACTTTCAGGGTAAATAGAAAATTAAAAAATAAAGTCACCTTTTTATATCATTTTTTCCAAAAGTGAATAATAAGGGAGTTATAAGCCTTGAAAGAAGGGTGAAAACATTGTTTTATTAGAAATAACTTCTGGGTCCTTTAAGTTATCAAACTAATATTGTAAATTCAGGTATAAGGCATTTAACTGCGCATTTACAACGTATTTATTAGATTATCCCTCCTTTTTAAAGAGTAGTTTTAGGGGGTGGCTTTACAATATTTTGTCCCTAATCTTTTATCGTTTACATATTTCATCAAAAATTTGTGGAGAAAATATTCTTTGGATTATTTAGCACAAAAAAGATTCTCTTGTTGCGTTTCGATAAACCGAACCGGTTTCGAATAATTGAGGTTTAAATGTTAGCGTAGACCTATTGTATTTTGTTACTATAAAATACCGAAAGTACCGTAAAGGCCATAAAAGCCTCTTTAGGCCCCTAATACTTAAATTACTATTATTATTTATTGACGCTTGAAAATTGACTTCAAAAAAGCAATGATTGGCGTTAGTATTACTTAAGTGTTTCTATTTCTATAAAATTTATTTCTTATTTTTCATACGTTTTCAGATTATTTTCTGCACATGAAAATGTAAATAATTTTTTTTGAACTCATCGCCCCCTAGTTACTGTTTTACGCACGAAATAGTCAACCGGGAAACACTGTTTCCCGATCGAGTAGACCAGGAAGCAACGTCAAAAACACTGGCCCTTTGGAGCATTCTTAAATAAATCAGTGTTGATAATAATAATATCTAGTTTATAAAATACCATTTTACAACAACTTTCATTCATTAACAGGCCCAGAAAAGGGAGAAATCGTCAAAAAATTCTAATAAATTTGACAGCATCAACTATTGAATATTGAAGCATGGCTTGCTTAATTTTACATTTTTGGTTTGCCATGACATGAAATTATATGAAAGTACAGTTTGTTAAATGGATCTTTTTACGCACGTCATTATCAAACTAGTAAAAACAATTTGTATGTGTAGCTATCTAGCTGTCGTTAGATGCTCCATAAAGTTATCTTTTAATTTAATTGGCTATACACTTTCCTATACCAATTACTGACGGTTGAGGAGATTTACACTCTCTTAGGCGGACACCGACCGTGACCAGCAAACTGTGCGTCCACTAGAGGTGTCCGTCTAAGAGGCATGCAAATGCATATAAATTATATAAATGGAAGATTAGAAACTGTCCAGCTAAGAGAGGTGTCCGCTTAAGAGAGCTGTCCGCTATGGGAGCTTTCACTGTATTTATTTTGAGCAAAATGTCAATTTTCTAAGTTTATTAACCTCTGTTGTATAAAATGCATACATTTTGAAAACTTATTGCAAAATTACATCAGAATTATTCAAAGTTTTCAAAGGTTTCGTCCATATTTATTTTGGAACATCAATATTTAATTTTGCTAGTTGTTGTAATATTCAAATATGATTAATAAATATTTCGTAAATAATGTGTAGAGCGCACTTTATTACTTGACATAAACAAAAGTTAAACTCAAGCACAAGAAATCTTAAGGCCAATTGTACGAAACGTTCACGATCAGGTTAATTGTGTGTTTAAACGATATCATTGGAGGCAATTTAACAATACCTAAAAATACCAATCAAAATTATTTCTCTCGTTACTGTTTAACCTATCACAAGCCTTAACAATGCAATTAAGTAATCATATATTTAACAATATTTTATGCACGGATGTATCATAAAATGACAATTATACACGAATTTCTTTGTCATAAACGTCTTTTTATAACCCATGGAACCATGGAACTCTTTATACCCGCCGGGCTATAATGAAACGTCAAACAGCGATGTCATATCTAATACAAGCAGCATTTTAGATAATATGGTTACCGTTGTTTACCCGAAGCTATAGTTACGTTTCTGAAATCTTTTAATCAAAGCAACACTGGATCTGGGTGCAAAATTCAATTTATTTTAGAAAGATCAAAAAAGAATAAAAAATCTTCATCCGTGCATAAAGTTTTGTATGCACCACGGACGTAATTTGCTTTTATGGCCTTCGACGTATTTTTACGTCTTATGCCATAAAAGCCTCTTTACACCCTCAATGCATAAATAACTATTATGCGACCAGAACTTAAAAACTTATCAAATTGACATTTTACTCAAAACAAGTAAAATGTTTGAGTAAATACTCACTCCTGATTTTAATTAATATGTAAAAGTGCAGAGATTATGAAGTAATATTAAATATCTCCTCAACCGTCAGTAATTGGTTTAGGGAAGTGTATAGTTAATTGAGAGGTAATTTTATGGAGCATCTAACGGCGATATAAAAATAACACCATTCCATTTAAAAAACAAAATTTATTGCCCTTCAATTGTTGTCAAAATGGAAATAGTTTTACTGGATCCCTGTTTAATGAAAAGTAAATTTTGTTACTGGGGCAGATACCTTCCACTTAGCTTGTAACAGTATCACAATATCTGCTTTCTAACTTTCTTCGTTAATGAGATATTAATTATAAAAGTTACATCTGTATTTTCCGAAAACCATAAACAAAGCCTAATACCATAGGACTTAGGTACGAGAGATCCTTATCAAACTTAATAACTAAAATAATCTGACAAGCTCAAATCGTTATAAAACAGAGGACGTTCGATTTAAAATAACGAAGTTGCACATCGTACAGCCAAATTGGCACAGCCTGTATATTTGAAAATAATTTTAAATTATTCGAGAAAATATTTAAAAGAAAATGTATTTTTCGACATAATTTCCCTTAACTCTAATACCAACGATGCATGAAGAAATATTCTTCAACCTATGCACCATTTATTTACGGCTGAGGTAACTTGTCTCAATGTCACTAGAATTTCATTCTTTTTCAGTTTTAGGAATTTTTAAAATTTAATTTAGTGTCAATCTTTTTTATAAACACATTTTATGACTACCTTATGTTGGACAGGGTTCATTTTATTCAACAGCACAAGATAGCGTTATGTATTAAACAGTTGTATTGAAGTACAAAACTAACAATTTGTATATAACTTACAAAGTTCAACTGATGAAATATCAAAAATTCTTACCATACAACTGCAAGCTGCAAGTATATCAGAGACGGAGTATAGAATTCAACCCTAATATGATAAATCTAGACTACCGAACACAAAAGTAAACTAAAGATATTTTTTTAAATGTTCAAGAAAACCACCATTATTTGTAATACATGAATTACAAATCTCTGAAATATAATTTTAATTTTATGATCTATGGTAGACCTTATTTTTTGTCACTCCCAATAAATGAAAGTCTAAAACAAATAGATCAGAGGATCGAGGTGGCCACGCAACTGGTGCATTTCTCTCGATCCATGAATATGGACGACCAAAAAAATTAAATCTGTGTATTTTTATGTTAAAATTGTAAAATAGTATATTATTTTACAAGTTTCACAAGAAGGTGTGTTACAATGCCTCTTGTGAAATGTGTAAAATATAATATTTTTTCTACTTTGCGTCACTTATTGAACAAAAATATGAAAAATACTGTCAAAAATTGGATCTCCTTAGTATATGGAGAATTTTAGTTGTAATGCGTGGCAACACTGACAACCTTTCGTTTTAAACAAAAATCAAATTGACAAGTTATTAATTTTTCTTGTCCAGCTCCATTGTGAGTATTCTGTTAAATAAATAATGAGTTTTTTGTAAATTCTATTAAAGGTCTTCAATTAAAAATTGACAAAAGTTTCACCAAAAACAATTTCGCAATGAGTTTCGTTGTGAAACTGTTTTTGGTGTCACAATGAGCTCATTGTGAACGCAAAGTAGAAAAATTTTGTTACAACTTTCTATATGCTTTAACAGCACGCTTGGGCGCCTTGTACGAGATGATTTATTAAGTAGCAAACTGGCTGCAATTTAGCAATTCTAATGCATTGTAGGTCAAAAATGGATCGCGGGATATCGCGATTTTAACTTTTGTATATTTTGAATAGTAAAACACCACAATCTCGATAGATGTAGGCGCGCAAGCCAACACATCCACATCGGAACTTTCTTAGTAGTCTGTTGGTATTGTTAGGTATTTTTTTACTTGTACTTGTCCACCGGAGGGCAAAGCATCACTCAGACATATTCAGTTGAAACATGTATTTGAAAGCTGATGTGCTGTACGTGAAAAATTAGGTCGACTACAGTATAATTGTAATGTAATGTCATCTGCAAAATTTAAAAACCAGGACAAAGTTACTTAAAAATTCGGACGATGAAGATATTTCAAAAAATCACTTACATGAGAGAGCGCGCTCTTTTAGACGGAGCATTATTCCTAAACGGGCCCCCGTTATAAAGTCTGTTGTATTTGCACGCCTACTGTAAATTTTGATTGCCTAGGCAGATTCTGTCTTGCGAGTCAGTTTTTGGATTTGGACCCAGCAAAAATCCGGACCAGTTATCAAAAACCCGCTCTGACATCCCCGGACTGTCATAAAGTCGTCATTTTTTTATACGTTTAATTATTTAATAAATATGGATAAAAATGTTCATCAAGTAAAGGCCGAATCAATCCAAGATTTGAAAGATGTTCCTGTTGCTTTCCACATCCACCCTTGTTTATACTCACATTGTAAATACATATGTCTAATGGGCACTTAAAATTCGCCCAATCGCTCAACGTTTCGTTATCGGTAAATAGTTTCGGAGCTATCAGTCGATAATGAAACGTGAAACAATTTAGAGAAACAATTGTCATCGGACAAGAATCTACATTAATTGTAAACATGTATATTTTATTTCACGGATGAGTTCTTCCGACAAAGCTATCGTGAAAGCGCGTTCAATTCATTATTCATTACTGAGAAATACAATATTACTCTGGCAGTTAGTAAATACTTTATCTTCACATTGTTATTTATCACTATTAAATAGTAATGCTTCTTGTGACAAACATCGCATGGATTCGTGACTATAAATAATTATGAGGTACATACTTGAAAAATTTATAATGAGCGAAAACAAATCTAGGAATATAAACGTGATACGTGACTAAAAACGTATAAACAGTTGAAAATTTTATTAACGTGGTCAATGTTTATTAAAATTTACTTAATATATTCCGAGGAAACACGACTTTAGTTTTTCTTTTACGCTCCCCATTACGATAACGGGAATGCGAGCAAGTTTCGAAATTATACTAAAATAATAAAAGCTGATAAATGTATCACGCCGAGCGACGCTAAGATTATATTAAAACGATACATTAATATTTATTTATACGCGCACAGAGCACGCATGTATATACGTGGACGAAATAACCACCCGCTTAACAAACAATTCGGCGAGCGTCTTTGACATACCGAATAGTTCCGCTTTGTTTTTATTTGATGTTGCCACCGAAATCAAAGTCTGAATAAACGCGAGCCTTAATGAAAGCTCGCTCCGCCGACACATAAATTCCAGCGTCCGTTTGAGGAGCGTTTGCATGCTCGGTTAAGTATTTGTCATGCTATGTTTTAATTAAGCACATATTTCGCTCGCGACAAGGAGCAGGTAAGCTCAAAGCTCTCCGGCAAGCTCCGACGAGCTTGCACGCCAAGGGCCCGGCGTGTTGCCTGCTAAACTATGCGACATCAAAAGGACGAAAAACGAGTTGAATTCTCGATATTATTTATTTTTATCTGCTAACATATGTGCACGTCATAAAAATGTATGCGTTCGCATAACATGAGGAAATACTCTCTTTGAAGAATGGTACGCCGGGTTAAACTCAGGAGGATTTTGGCTGAAGGATGAATGTAATATTTACGTGTTACCGCAATAAGTATTAATTTTTCAGAAAATTTACAGTATTTTTGTTTTAAAGAAAATACAGAATGTGACAAATTAAAAAAAAAACTAAAATTTTATTATCTCAAACGCATAAATACTTAAAAATAATCTATTAAAATTACAGTTAATTGTGTTAAGCGTTGATTTTATGTTAACTTACATAAATATTTATTGAGGGAATTTATATTACGTTATTAGATACAGCGAAAATTTCAAATTTGGACATTTGTTTTAAGTCGCTTTTAATAGCAATGGAATCCTCGAACATCCTCTGTACAGCTGTTTCGGACCTCTTTGGGGCCTCGTCAGCAGAAGAGTAGGTCAAGAATTCCACTGTAATCTCACCGACCTATCCTAGTTATCTCTGAACCGAACACATTTGCAACCAACAATTTAGATCCAACCTAATTTCTTTCTATATCTAAAGAATCAATAGTTGATATAAGTTTGTCCACTGCCGTAGCGTAGGTATGAACATATATTAAACTTAAATGTTTCCCTAAGGCCGTTTTACACGGTTTTACACTACCCTATTTCTTATACAAAATTTCGTTCAATTTCTTAAAAGATTTAATTTATGCATACAGATGGACATGTCCTGTTTTGCTAGAACGCTCCTCAATTTTAGAAACTTGGAATGCCCAACCAGCACGCGGCCCAGGACGGCTATGAATGCGATCTAACAAACAATTTTAAAATAAGATAAATAATATAGAATAGAAAGCAAAAAAAATTAAGCAATTTTTTTTATTCATTGTCAATATATCTGGCATGTTACAGATGGTGCCTCGCTGATTATAGGTAAAAGAAAAGAACTTGTAAATTGAACAGAGGACGATGCAACTGTCGCCCAAAACTCACGTTTGACGAAGTATCATGCAATGTACATCAAGAAAATTTATGCACAACATGGATAACGTCATTAAATCGTCAAAAGACTGTGAATTTCATAAGGATCAACAAAGGATTGAATTTTTGCTAATTCCAAAAATGTCTTTAAATTTTATATGCTATGGCGACATCATTTACTTTTTAGAAGTAAGGTGGCTAAGTCAAGGTCAAAATGGAAAAGATTTCCTGATTTGCCGATATGAAATCAGGTCGCTTATGGTACCAAAAGCAAAATTTTGTTCCAGAATTGGCTTAACATTTAGCATTTTTAATGGATTTTATTGCTGATTTAATTGAGTTAAACAAACTTTTTCAAGTTGAAAACCAACTTATTAGCACAAAGTTTTAGATCATAACAGCATTCGAAATGAAGCTGATGCGTTTTGACTAAACACGGTCTTGTGAACAACGAAAAATATCGAGGCTTGCTTAATACAAGAATACAGGTTTTAAAATTTCCGAAAAAAATAATCAAAATTCTGATATTAAACTTAAAAAAAGAAATTTGATCATGTCTCTGTCTAGACTTTTATAAATCCTATCTTCCCTAAGGCAAATATCCATCGAATTACAATTGTGCCTTATTCGTGTCAAAGCTTTTCGGCAGCTCCTATATTTGTCAGCAACTGTTCTCTAGGAAAAAGTACACATTCAATTCCTAGCAAAGCTTAAAATATAGAAGAGCTTATTGAAAATGACAAGACGTAGTTCTTAGTAATTTACGATGTAATGTACAATCATGTCCAACTAAACCGATTCCCTCGTACACGCTGGTCGTGATGCAAGAACTTCAAAGTCCTCGAATAATATCGATTTACTTCATACGCGGTGTATAAATAAAACGATACAATTTTTTAACTTAAATTTCCGATAAAATCTTCAAATTTGATGGAACCTTCTCATACTGAGATGTCAACAATGTGTTTCATAGAGCTAAATCCACACTGAAGGAACAATCGGGAACTTTTAGTTGCTGTTCTGTTTAGTTGCTGAAAGTTTCTTTAAGTTTCTTCATGTTTCTGTTTCTAGTAACAAAAGTTACTGTTTGTTTCCACTCGGAGCGGTAAATATCAAAGAAAAATGGGAAAAAAGCAGGAACAAAAAAAGGGAGTTCCTTCAATGTGTACATCTTGTCACCAGTTTCGGTAACGGCTTGTAGCGTAGCAATCAACACCACATTGTGCTTGAACTCTTCGTTTTCGTTGTTTCTTTTTTTTACAAGTAATAACAAGATAAGCTGCACCTGCAATACTAACGTGTTTCTTGTGTGTGTACAGATTGTTACGTGCAACCATTTCCAACAATGGAACAGAAACAAAATTCAAATGTTTCTCTATTTTGCTACCTTTAGTGTGGACAAAATGTTTCCATAACTTGACGAAAGTTGAAAACTTTGGAAACATTTAGCAACAACCATCAACAGAAAAGTTCCTGTTTGTTCCTTCAGTGTGTGCTTAGCTTAGTATTTCCGACGAAACAAATTGCAGCTTTAAACGAAGATGGAACGAGGGCGGTTTCTTGTCGACAGCATTAAAAAAATTTATTGTGTAAACGGGGCGGAGTGAATTCCGAGAAAACAATTGTGAAAAATTTATATTGGTATAATGTCGTTCCTGTAATTGCAAATCAAATATTAGTTTCGTTGGCTACAATATAAACGTCTCCAAACTGTTTACTTTGTATTTACCTTTATTTGTCGAGCTAAGTGGACCTGCACTTCACGTTGAATAATGTTGCCCTGAAAAACGCCGATGCGGTGAGATATATTAATTGGATTTATGATGATTTATGAGCGAATAAATTAGATAGAAATCTACCAATTCAGATCCTATTTAATTTAAATAAATTTTGTTAAAAAGAGTATTTTCGAAACATGACATTCGTAAAGATATGTTAGATTGCTACTGTTGTTTCCTATAACTTGTAACAAACATTTTAATATTAAAAAAATTCCTTAAGATTTTAAAATTTTATGATTTGACAATAAAGCATAAATGAGCACAGATATTGTTATCAAGTGATCCAATTTAAAGTCATCTTCAGAAAGTCATGGAATTAAAAATCATGTCTTAGCTAGATTCAGGAAACTAAAATGTAATATGGGATCTCAAATCTCCTGAATCTAGCCAAGACAGGATTTTTAATTCCACGAATGAGGATGATTTTGAATTGGATCACTTTATGTAATATTAATAAAAATATACTTAACAATAATTGAATAATAGTGGAATTGAAGTTTAAACATATTTGAAGGAATTTGAAGGAGAAAAGACATTAATAGAGGGCAAATGAAAAAATATTTCCTCGGGCCCTTTGTTTGCTTTTCATTTCTCTATCAAATTTTTTAAATTTGTTTTTTTTTTATCTAAAACTCCCAGAATATTATTCGCAGAAAATCTACAGAATTATTTGAAGTTGAGGCTATTCGGATTCTCGGAAGCTATTCGGAGTCTCGAGAAGTGGCCAGGCTCGGCTGCGCCTCGCCTGTCCATATCTTCTCTCGACCTGGAAAACAAGCACTTTACCGCCTCGGTCTACAATATACTATTTCATTAAACAGGGATTCAGTAAAACTATTTCCATTTCGACAACAAATGAAGGTCAATAACTTTTGTTTTTTAAGTAGGATGGTGTTATTTTTATATCGTCGTTAGATGCTTCATAAAATTATCTTTCAATTAGCCATACACTTCCTTAAACCAATTACTGACGGTTGAGGAGATATTTAATATTATTTCCTAATTTCTGCATTTTAACATATTAATTAAAATCAGTCATTAGTATTTACTCAAACATTTTACTTGTTGTGAATAAAATGTCAATTTGTTAAGTTTTTACGTTCTGGTCGTACAAAATATCGTTAAATGCATGAGTACTTAATTCCATAGGTTAAACAGTAACGATAGAAATAATTTTGATTGGTATTTTTAAGTATTGTTAAGTTTCCTCCAGTGAAATTGTTTAAACACACAATTAACTTGATCGTGTGGTGTACTTAAGTTTAACTTTTATTTTGTATCAAATAATAAAGTGCGCTCTACACATTACGACGATATACTTATTAATCATATTTGAATATTACAACAACAACAACAACTAACAAAATTAAATATTGATTTTCCAAAATAAATACGAAACCTTTGCAAATTGTAGGAACAAAAAAATAATTCTAAGATGTCTGGTAATTTTACTATAAGTGTCCAAAATGTATGCATTTTATATAACAGAGTTTGATAAACTTAGAAAATTGACATTTTACTCAAAACAAGTAAAATGTTTCAGTAAATACTCACTCCTGATTTTAATCAACACGTTAAAATGCAGAAATTATGAAATAATATTAAATATCTCCTCAGCCGTCAGTAATTGGTATAGGGAAGTATTTAGCTAATTAAAAGATGGAGCATCTAACGACGATATAAAAATAACACCATTCCATTTAAAAAATAAAACTTATTGCCCTTCAGTTGTCGAAATGGAAATAGTTTTACTACATTCCTGTTTAATGAAAAGTAAATTTTGTTACTGCGGTAGATAGAATACCTTCCTCTTAGCTTGTAACAGTGCCACAATATCTGCTTTCTAACTTTCTTCGTTAATGAGATGTTAATTATAGAAGTTACCCGAAAACCATAAACAAAGCCTAATATCTTAAAAACCATAGAACTTAGGTACAAGGGATCCTTATCAAACTTACCCTAAATTAATTTGACAAGCTCAAATTCGTTATAAAATATAGAGTATTCCATTTAAAATAACGAAGTTACACATCGTATAGCTAAATTGGGACAGTCTGTGTATTTGAAAATAATTTTAAGTTATGCGGTGCTTAAAAGGATGATACTTCTGTATAAAACATTATTCTATATATTCAATAGGAACGGCGTTAATGAAGAAACCCGGTTAAGTGCCACAGGCTGTATATTGTACAGAATATACAAGGTTATTCACGCAAACCGTTCATTAAAAGTTTTCAAGGAAGAAGTTTAGATAGAAATTTGAAATTTACGGAGGAGAGATACTTCCCTATCTCTAAATTGCATAATTTTTGAGATATTTTGAGTTTTCTTAAAAATCTGGATTCTGCAATCTGATTTTCAAAAAATTATATTACAGCTATGATTGAAGCAATTTTATCCGTAATAGCATTGAATTTAAACCTAACATAGAACGGCAACGCAATGCTTAAAACTGGCAGCCAGAAATTGGAGGTTTACGCGATTAACTGATGCATTATTTAGTAAATAATCTGGTTGTAGGATAATTTGCAAAGGTGTAGAGTCTCTATATTACTATACCTACACCCACACCTTTGCAAATTATCCTACAACCAGATTATTTACTAAATAATGCATCAGTTAATCGCGTAAACCTCCAATTTCTGGCTGCCAGTTTTAAGCATTGCGTTGCCGTCCTATGTTAGGTTTAAATTCAATGGTAATAGCTGATACTGTAGTTGAAGTTTTAAGATTCCTAAAAATTCCTTAAGCAAAAGCAATTAAGTTACAGGATGTCTAAAGTATACCACTCCACTGGAAGATATTCGAACACAGAAAAATCCTTTTTTTCAAATGGGACGATCAATATCTTAATACGCCATCGAATGTGCAATTAAATACTGCATCGATTTGTATTAACATTCCCTATATCTATCTTTTTTCAGTTATAGGATATTTTTGATTTAATTCACAAAAATTTACCATTTATTAGGTTAAATAAGTATTTTTAATTTTATTGATATAGCCATGGAAATAACAACCAATTGCCTTTTTACCTTTACTGTTACTACAAATTTTAAACAATTACAGACATTACATAGGGCAAATCAAGAGAAAAACATAAATATTACATTAATATATAATATTCATACAGTGTCGTCAGATAAATATTTATTTACGGAACAGTATCTTTTAAAATCAACAATTATTTCAGTTCGCATTTAAATTGCATTATATTAATATTTTTGAATTTAAGTGTTGACTTATTAGTACAATAGCAATAGGTATCTTTATAATAAAAAGTATGACAGATTTCTTATTAAATTCGGAAACACCAAGATTAAAGAGGTTGAGGAAATTAAATATTTGGGTTTATGGTTAGAATAGAAACTAACTTGGGCGAAGTATATAATTCATCTTGAGAACCGAATACTACCAGTTGCAGGAGTTTTGAGAAGATAATCGAACGAGAAAACGACTATTTTTGAACTCTAATTGAAAATCATTTTAGGTATTAATTACCATTGGGGGAAACTCATTCAACATCCGTTCTGAGTAAAAACAGTCTACAAAATAGATCCTTATATGGTAACACTGGACGACCCCTACCATCGAATTTGCCGTACATTGAAAATTAAATCAATCACACAAATAAAATCAATAGAACAGTAAATTAATATATCAAATGATTAATTATTGTGTACAGAAAAGCAATTTAAAATTTGAAACGAATATAGTGAATATCATAATTATGCTACTTGAACTTCAATAAATAATCATTTGCATCAGTACCAATGTCAACTCTAATAATGCTAAAACAGTCACTTAGTAGAACTCCTTTTATTAATGAAATTTATCTAGTTTAATATTGAGTATTCTTCGACGGCTGTGGTCCTTGTCACTGATGTTTTGAGGATCCAAAAGCGATATACAGTGCATTAGTATTTTTGGTTTATAACGTGCGTTCTATAATCCGTTATCGAGAAGGCTCTGAAAAATGCAATTGCAGGATATGGAAGCAAGGCTTCTACAAAACAAATGTTCTGTCAGTGTCAATTGTGAAATGTCATGATTTAAATTCCGAAACCTTAAGAAATACTTTGTAGGTATTTGATGATTACTAAACACATTGTTTAAAACGTAAAGGAGGACATTTCGAACATTTATTATAATGTTTCTGCTAAAAAAATAAATCTTAATCTTAGTTTATTGAAACTCGTTTTGTACACTGTGCGATCCAATATTTTTTTAGATAAGGGGAGGGCTATAAAAAATGAAATCAGAGTCTTAGCTTGATTCAAAACTTTTAGTCTGAAACTTACTTTCTGACTTCCATCAAATCCGTTAGTTGTTTAAACGCTCTCGAACACTCCCGCTGCATTTAAAATTGGTCATTATCATATTAAAGAGTTTTAACAAATCCTAAGATTTAGGAGACGTACCTTGGCGCATCAGGTGCTCAATAAATAGGTCAATTGTATCAATTATGCTGAATGCTTTTATTTTTCATAGTTCATAGTCCACGTTTTATAACTCTACTGAAATATTAAAATGAGTAATTTTCCGTAATTATATTTTTCTTCCAAGGATGTTGGCATTTGGTACATCTCCATAATTTTAGATGGGAAACATTTTATCTTACTAAAATTTTCTCCTAAATTCAAAACGAAGTCCACTTTGCCTACACAGATTAATTTTTTCTTGCAATAATTAATAATTGAAGGCCTTCGACACCAAATTTGGCACAAATTCATTTCGCGCCAAGCAGACTTGAACTGCAAAGCGTGAAATTTGAATTCAAAGATTTTTGCTCCATTATAGGTAACGCGAACTCAATCCGAGGACAGTGTAAGCTTATGCTAAAGTAAGTTCCCAGTTTAAAATGGTCACAACTTTAGAAAATGTTTATATTATATATAAAAACAAAAATTTGTCCGCAAAGAAATGGGATTTTATCGTAACAAGAAGAAATAAGAAAAAGATAAATATGATTACCACCTTAGTCGTTCTTCTACGTTATAAACGGCATTAGTAAGTGTATTTCCTAGAAGTGTTTTCAATGACATCTGACAACGATTGTTTCACTTCCTCACGCATAATAGGTCTACTAAGAAATACCCGTTCTTTGAAGTAACTCAGAATAAGTACTCGGCCGGATTTATGTTTGGTGACCTGAACTGTTTGGACAAAAAAAGAATATATATAGAAAAACTCCAATCCCTATAAAGCAAAATGGTATCTATATGGAACCCAACTGATAATACCTATTTATAGAAAATTCAACCATTTTAAACTGGCAACTTACTTTAGTATAACTTTATATGTACATCATAAGTACTTATATCTCTCGTGATAATTTTATAAAGCCTATGTAGGTAGATCACATAGCAGATTTTACTTATACGTTTATTACACATTCCATTGAAGATGTTTAGTCATTGTCTATTTTTATTAAAATACTTTCATTATCAAATTTAGATGAGGGACAGAAAAGAGCACTCACTGTTTTACTAATTTTGAGCTTATTCGCCAAAGCCACTGGTAAGTAGTGTTAAGAGAATGGGAACTATAGTCAATATAGGGATAGTCAAATCGAGAAAAAATTATAATTTTCAAAATTATCTAAGTTTATGAAGCGCGCAGCGAAATTATTTTTAGAGAAGAAGAAGAATTTGATTCCTGGTGTTTAAAAGGCAATTAGTAAGATAGAATAGAATTCCGTAAATTTCTCAGGAAACATTTTATTGTCAGATTTACCGTTCTCCAAAGAAAACAAATTATTTCTCGTTTATTTAAGTAAAAAGGAGGATCGTTAGTAAATCCGAGAAAACTTTGGGCAACATTTACCCCATTCCCTTTTATCTTAACGCTCACATAACACCTTGAAAAGTTCCATAACTTAACCGGCGAAGCGCTATCAGCCGTATCAAACATTTCTTCTGAGATGAGGACACCCAGGTGACCGCCTTCGGAGGCTGTGGTGCTCCGCCTCGGATCCGCCTCTTCCAATCGCTCGTGCTCGTGGCTAGTCGACGCCCGGGCGTCCCGACGCCACCAGGACACGTGATGCGGTCCACGTGCCTCTAACGAAGAGACACTACCTCCTAGGGCAGGACCTGGACTTTTTGTTCCCTTTTCTTAGTTTGCCTCTACGGCACGGAGGGACGATACTGCATTCTAAAGAAAGTTTTACTACAGTTTTACGTCCCGCTCTTGTCCCACGACGCACGATTTGAAACGGTAAGGATTCAAAATATGTTCAGGATAATTAAATAAAACAGCGAGTATTCCCGTCGCTGTAGATTACGAAGTTTGATATGTTAATAATTTTAATAAAAAATTTTATTGATTCAAGGCAGAAGTTTAAGGCTAAGCAGCCATTCGTCAAATTACAAGAAAAACAAGTACCAACGAAATGCAAATAGAATTTCCTTGCATTAATTACAAATGGCTTCAAAAGTAAGGAATATTTTCCACTTTTATTTGTATATTTAATTCCAAATAGGTACTTAGGTATTATTATAATTACTAAAATAATTATAATTGATTACAGATCCTCAACATAAGAAATATATCAATAGTCATAAACTGCTTGATTAATTTTCTCTGATAAATATCAAGACAAACATTTATTCAAATTTGATATTTCAAGATTATTTTGTTGTGCGTAAATGCCAAGCGATAAATAGTATGCTTCAATATATCAGGTGATCCAATTTAAAGTCAACCTCAGAAGGTTATGGAATAAAAATCATATTTTAGCTAGATTCAGAAAAATAGGTATTAAATTTGAATTTATTACCAATGAAATTATTACTACACAAAGAAAGATATTCATCTGTCGAGTAAGAACCATTGCTTAGCCAAAAATTTCTTTAACATGCCTCGAAACTGTTGAATATCTAGAGCTCTCACTTCATCTGGAAGGCTGTTGTATATGTTACGGGCAATGTCCGCAGGGTGTGTAGAGTCAGGATTGTCCGGGATATGTCAACATTGCCCATCGCTGCTTGGCAAGGTCCATAGAAAATGTTAATTTGCGGATTTGGGCCAGTTTAATTAGGATAAAGTCGATACTGCCCGATCAGCAGCGGGCAATGTCAGTAACGATCATTTCTTTGCGAATTTCACCCGGTTCTAAGTAGCCACTCAGGCCACTGTTGACAACGCTAAATCTCCATGGGCAGAGTTGTGTTATGCTGTTCTTGTATAGGAAATTGAAATTTATTATTTAATAAAATAGCTTGATACAAATGTTTAGTAGTTATTGTTATTATCTTGCTTATTGTTATTATCTGCTCTATTAGCATACTTTTAATTTAGAATAGAAATTAATTTTTCAACGGTCGGTACTCCTCCGGTAAAAACTCAGTTATTATTATTACTGCGACATTCATAATTTAGATAATAAAATAACACAAATTCAAAGAAAGTACATATGAAAATACATATTCATCAAACATAATACAAAAAAGATTCAAATCAAATACAGCATAACATAGCTTTGCCCATGGAGATTAAGCATTGTCAACAATGTTCATTTAAAATCAGGCGAAGTTCGCAAAGAAAAGATCGTTACTTACACAGCCCACTCACTGCTGATCAGGCAGTGTCGACTTTGCCCTATTTAAATCGGGCCTTATTCGCAAATTAACTGTTTCTGTGGACTTTGCCAAGTAGTGATGGACATTGTTGACATTGCCCGGATAATGCTGACTCTGCACACCCTGCGGACATTGCCCTTAACATATAGATCCAACCAATATACCTTGTCCACGTAGAGTGGAGTTGAAATCCTGAAGCAGATATATTTTCTTGAAATAGATAACGTAATCGTGCTTGTCTTTTCGTATGGTGTTAACCATTGACGCTTATTTATACTAAAACCAATTGTGTAGATATGTATAGGTATAACAAGCGATTCAAAAAAACTTTCATCAAAGTATGCCACGAAAAAAGTTACGTACAGTTCATTTTTTTACTACATGCCGATCGATCGATCGATATGTCAAAGAACTTTTATGTATCTATCCTCTTCTAACTTCATGACACGTCATTTCGTTGTATATTTTCTTAACTCAGATTTATACGATCGGCACAGAGTAAAAAAATGAACCGTGCAGATTATTTTTTTACTATATGCCGATCATATAAACTATAAGTTAAGAAAATGCAGGTTGAATTTTAAAACTAGGTGGATATAAGTAAATTCGGACGAAGTCGTGTAGGAGTAGAGGGAGTTCTACCATGTTTCAGCTCACGCCTTCAGTTCGAAGCATGCAGTTTATAGCTACATTATTATATTACAAACATTAATAATTGCGTTATGCAAATGTATTGCGGCAATTAGAAAATATTTTATATGAATTATTGAAATCTTAGTTAAAATAAAATTATTAAATATGCGCTCATCGTTTCGCTTCCCAATGCGAGACGAAGTCGGCCGTCTCGAATACATCCGAGGCACGCGTCGCCAACTTGCTTCAATCAAGCTGTATACAACGAAATGACGTGACTTGACAAAAGCCACAAGGCTGTTTCACGAAAGTTAGAAATTCTTTGACTTATCTATCCATCGATCGGCATATAGAGAAAAAATGAACTATATGTCTGAATGTAAAGTTGAATGTTAGAACTATACCAAATCTTCAAATGCGTTACGTGTTGAATAAATCCACAAACCATCAATTTTTTCATTGCTTCTAAAATATATTTCTAACATGCAGCATTTTTGGTGATCAGTAAAAGGCATAACATTGAAATATGAGAGAATAATCAAAATTTAAATAACAGAACTGGAAAATGTAATTTTTAACGAAGAAATGTCACCGATTGTGGTATCTCAGACATGCAAGTTATATTTATCTTTATTTCTGTTCCAACAATTTTACGAATTTATCCGTTGCAGAAAATGAACTAATAAAACAAAAATAAAAGAGTACAGGCTGTATCATAACGTCCGACAAATATTCACACCACGCGATTGTATGTTGAAAACTATACAGAAAATTATAATACCACTTTCCTCTTAACTCTCTGATCGCGAAGTTATTGAGAGTTGAAAATTGATTTTTGATTTTGTAAGTCTAAAGATAAATCTACCTAATATAGTCCAGAAGTACATAAAACTTGCAGTAGATTAGTCAAGTAAACAATATTTTCACCTTTTTTCTTCAGGTGACTTCTAATTTATATTTTACTACAGCAAATTCTTTACATTTTATAATCTGGGAGAATGTTGCAACTGTGTAAATGTATGTCCAGGTAACTGGCAAAAAATTCTTGATATCTGTCATTAGTGTCAAATTTGAAGTGCATTTTCGCAGAATTCCCCCGCTTCATACTGAAAATCAGGTTGCTAAGAAACGATTCTTGTTACCGGATACATAGTGAGATTAATTATTAAATAAAAACCACGTTGCCATATTTAAACTTTGATCGGCTATGTTTTGAAAACATTTTTGGAGAAAATGGTATTATGTTTGCTGATACATTTCTTAACAGATAATTGCGTGGTGTGAATATTTGTCGGACGTTTATTAATTTAAGCAACAACATAAATATTTTTAACATTTGAAGCAGATTTTATGATATACTTTACGTTTTATGCAACGACTGTCATTACATGACTGACAGTAATGAATACATTCGTTACTTTCACTAATGAGAAGGCACTAAGTGGAGAATGTAATTGAAACGGCTAGGTAGATATTGCATTTGCTTCGTGCAACTGGTCATGATGAAGCCTCTCACCCTGTTGTATGTACAGTTCGCATCCAAGTACATTTAACACTACACTTATTCCCTATTCCGTAATGTTGGTATGTATCGTGACGTCAGCAACGGACCTCAATGAAATTTAACAATTAACTTTTAAATTTTTTAAATGAAGTTAAATGTAATTCATTTCTTTATTGATATTGAATTATAAAAATAACTCTAAAGTGAAACCCTTTGTTAATTTCATTTCACACGGTTTGTAGGTTAAACATCGTTGGTTCGCATGCATCATTGGCTATTCAAGAATCTGACCAACCTAGATTAAAATAAGATAATACACACACATTGCACATTGCAGAGAATTGAAAATGTTTTTAATTTTCGATTTCGGATAGCACGTTACAACCATATAAAATTTAAATATATAGAATAAAATCTAAAAGGGGTATATCAACTCAAATTAGGGCGCATATGAAGAAGTCTTTTTCAGATATTTCTATCAAATTTCTTTTAAAGTTATGACGTCATCAATATTTTTTCTTAATGACAACCTATATTTTTTATTTATTATTTTGGTAGAATTTCTTATTCTATTATCAACCGTATAAAATATTTGATCGATTACGTAACAAACAGTTCAAGAAAAACAACCTCGAAGTTTTAATATTTAAGTTGAATGAAATAAGGAAGTGAACAGAATATCTATAGTTAGCCAGATGTAAAACAAGCAAAACAAAACTGGTTTGAATGACAAGTGTTTGTCAAAATAAAAAGAACCTGTCACAATAAACAAGAACCTATTGCAATAAACTAAGTGGATATTTTTATTGCCCGTGGATAGTATGAATTGCACGTTTATTAACAAGTTTCTTTTACCAAAATGCTATTGCTGATAGAGAAATAAAGAATTAAAGTTTTAATGGTGATTGGGTCTGGCCATCGAGTTAGAACTCATCAAGAAGTATATCAACTTTCCTTAGACAAATATCCTGATCAACGAATAAATCAATCCACAGTCAGCAGAATAGAAAATAAATTTCATACCTCAATTTTGTTTGTTTTACACCTGGCTAACTAGATAATAATAATAATAATAAATAATACTCTGTTCATTTCAATCAACTTTACTATTAAAACTTTAAGGCCGTTTTTCTTGACCTTTTTCTTATGTAATCAAGTTAAAATTTTGTAACGTTGATGAGATTAAAAAATCCCACCGAAATGAAAAATAAAAAATTAGGTTTATTTAAAAAAATATATTTATTTATTCATTTATTTAATTATAGTTTACAATTAAAAATTAAAAATTTATACACAGTAATATACGACAGGTTATCTTTGTCTCGGTAGTTGAAATACTTGCCGCGTGAGGGCAGCGCTGTTTCTTACTTTGTCTAATTTCCACATTGTACAGCCTATATCATAACGTTCGACACCACGCGATACTCTGTTAAAAACTGTATCAAAAAATATAATACCTTTTTCTTCAAAAACGAAGTTTCCAAAATATGTATAGCCGGTCAACGTTTTTTAAACATGGCAACGCAGTGTAAAGAACAGCACATTTAATTTGATTAATCCTACTATTTGGGAACATGTATGTAACGTCGTTTCTTAGCAACCTGATTTTCAGTAAAAAGCAGGAGAATTTTACGAAAATAAAATACACTTCAAATTTGACACTGATTTTTAAGTTACCTGGATACACATTTATACAGTTGCAACATACTCCCAGATTATAAAATGTAAAGAATTTGCTTTAGTAAAACATAAATTAGAAGTAAACCGGGAGGAAAAAAGGTAAAAATATTATTTAGTTAACTAATCTATTGCATGTTTCATGTACTTCTTGACGAAATTAGATAGATTTATCGCACCTTACTGAAACAAAAATCAATTTTCAACTCTCAATTACTTCACAACCAGAGACTTAAGAGGAAAATGGTATTATAATTTTCTGTATAGTTTTCAACATAGAATCGCGTGATGTGATTATTTCTCGAACGTTATGATACAGGCTGTATGTTGTTTTTGTATTGTTTATCCGTTTATTTCAATTTGTTGTATTTGTTCAAGCTGTGTTGAATAAAATTATATACCAGAACACGTTACACATCTTTTATATTTTAATTATCACTTATTTCCGAAACGTACATTTATTGCGTAGCATAAAAAGCATATCGCCCAGTACAACTATTCAGATTTAAACAAAAATCAATATAAACGTTTATTTTTTTACCAAATACAATCGATTAAATTTTCTCTGAAAAATACGTTACAAGAAAAATGAAGTAGTTGCCACTCCACGTAAATCAATACTTACAATCTGCTACTCACCCAGGCATGCTTCGCATAAAAGTGTAATAGCATATTGAAATTGTTCCAGATTCATTGGACGGTTGGGTAGCATACCCAGTCTTCAACTTATCATATCCCACACTTTTTCTATGGGTGATAGATCGGGTGACCGAGCAGGATAGAGAAGACATTAATGTTGGCGAGTTGCTAAATGCTCTACCATTACAACTGCTACATGAGGTCATGCATTATCTTGTTGAAAGCTTACATTAAAATTACCAAAGATTCTCTAATTTCCAAGCTGATTCTGAATTTTTAATTAAAAAAACTATTACACTTGTAGTTGTCAAAATATTTGTACAACCGTTTTTTTTTAATGGCAATATAGTAATTTTTGTAATTCATTCAGTAGATATTTTCTTTCTCTTTACAGCGATATCAAAATTTCTTAAATTTGCAAAAATAACGAGATGATTAAAAAGAAACCTTTAGTAATGTGGTATTCGAATGTACGATGTACTGTACGTCTAATTATATATAAAATAGATAAACGTATTCGATTCTTAAAAGTACTCACTGTATTCGAATACTCGAGTTTGTATTCGAGTAAAGTACTCAAGTACTCATATCGATGGAGGGAGAACGTGCAATTAGTGATGCGACGAATCGCCGTTTTTAAGAATCGAGTCAACTCGAGTACTTTTATAAAAGAATCGAGTCACGACTCGAGTCAGGAGATTCTAGTCCAGATCAGAAGACTCGAGTACTTGACTGTACTTTGAAAGTAGGGAGTTTAAGTATTCAACACAACTTGTTTTACTTATAGTAGAGTCTACAGTTAAAGTTATAAGTTTTTTAAACCACTTGAATGAAACATAAAAAACGTACTCCTTTTGAAGTTTTAGGTTTTATTCAATATGTTTGAATTGTTAAGGAACAATAAGAGTTTTTCATAAAATGTAAAAGAAACAAAAAAAAAATCGTGAGTCGGCGGTGCAAAGAAAAAGTAAGTCTGTTACTAACGCGGCGTTAGGCTGATCTGACAGTTCATGAATGTTTTAGATTAATTAATTCAGTTAATCACAGACATACATTGTCTTTGCAGCGCCGACTCTAATCTGATTTTTAGTTGCTCACAGGTTATGTATTGCTCGAAATTACATTGGATGCTGTCGCGTGTAGTTTTTAGTCACATTCGTTTATTCTCGAAGTTTTTCGGCGCGAGATAACTCGAGAGATAACAATAACTCCGAGCAATACAATAGTATATTACATAACGAGAGTTGTAAATAGCATATTACGCACGGTGGAAAAGTTGCGCATGAGCCGCGCAGCGGCGAATGCAAGTAATTCCACAAGTGCGTAATTGCTTTACAACTCGAGTTTTGTACTATATCTACGACCACAAAAATTACCTTATTATTAAAGTCCAAAATAATCAGCAATGACACTTGGAATTTCGACGAATGTCAATCTAATGTGATGCGGCTACGTAGATCTAACTACAAGCGTGCGTAAATTAGGTGCATTGTGCGTTTTTCTTACTTTATGCACGACGTTTGTAAACACCCGCTTACTTAATTTACGTGTTGTACGTAATTCATCATTTCCAGTAGTGGTCGTAGATAAATGAACAAACCTTAAATAATATTAAAACAGACGAGTTGAAACTTGTCAGATGCTGATTGCGCCTAACTTCAATTCTAAAGTCAGTACTCGAGTAATTGAATCGAACTCGAGTTTACTCGCTATCCACTGACTCGAGTTCATTGTGATAGTTACTCGAGTAGCACGAGTACCTTTGAGAATCGAGTCTGATAGCAAGTCTACTCGACTCGTTGCATCACTGGGTGCAATGTATTCACTTGTATTCGATTCTGATCCTATTCTGAATTTTGCCGCTCACGCTTCTCGCTACTTGATTCTATTATTCTATTCCTTTTTATTCTCTGGGAAGCTTTCACAGCTATGCGAAAAAGCTTCTCTCCTTTAAGATACGACCTTTGATAGACCTTATGTTTTATCGCTCCCCATAAATAAAAGTTTAGTGGCCGTGTGCTAGAACCAGTTTGCGGCGTAACTGTATGCTACGTAAATGTATGGTATAGGCAAAATAAATGAGTAACATTCAGGTACCGGCACGGAAGTAGGTAACATACTGTTACCAGTGTTTCGAACACGCGGGCCTAGAACAGATAGATCTGGAGACCGAGGTGGCCACGTAACTGGTGCATTTCTTCCAATCCATGAGATGGGAAAAGTTTCATTTAAATAATTTCGCACTGTTAATTGATTATGCGGTGGTGCACCATCATGTTGAAACCATTCTAGCATCCCTCGAATCTGTAAATTTAGTTCGTCCAACATATTTTCAAAATCATTCCGTAAGAAATCAAGATAGCGGTCACCGGTTAAGGTATCATTAAAAATGTACGGACCGAGAATTGTTGATCCAATAATATCGCACCAAACATTAAATCCAAATTTAATTTGTGGTCTTCTTTGCAAAGCATGAAGCGTACTTTCTTTTAACCAAAGATGCTCATTGTGTCTATTAAACATGCCCCAATTTGTAAATCGGGTTTCATCTGATGTCCAAAGAACTTTAAATTTGAACTGTGCATCGCCCATACATTTATCTCTAAACCACGTACAAAACTCAATACACCTACAGTTATCACCTGTGTGCATTTGTTTGCGTTCTGAACAGCCAGTTTGTCGGGAACAATCACTGGGGTAGTGGTCTACAGTCTACACTAGAGTTCTTGTATAAATAAGAGTTGGGACATAAGGGGTCACGTTTTGATTGGTTGGACCCAATTTTCATGGATAATTAGATTTTAGCTGTAATTTAACGTTAAAATTGGAAATTGTTACTGCAAGTTTTTGATATTAGCTGTCATTATGGCTGGATGCTCGGCTACAAATTGCAAAAATAGGTCGAAACAAGGCTTTTCATTGCACTGGTTTCCTATAAACTTGAAACTGAAGCACATCTAACGAGTGTTCAATTAAAAAAATAGCCATGAAATTATTCTGAACGTATAGCGTAGGGTTCTTCATACGACTGGTGTCACCTGCATTTCTAACCTCATATTAACTTAAAGAAAACATTTCAAAAATAAACATTTATTACTGTAACTTATAAAACTTTTTACAACAATTACAATAATTGCTGAAAGTGTCTACCTTCTTCTTGAGAACGTTTCAAGGTTGTATGCTTAATTGCCGTTCATCAAGTTTTTTAGGACACGAGGAGATTCCTTCAATCCGCTTTCTTATGTCGTTTAAATCAACAACTGGTGTGATAAATATAGAGTTTTTTATGAAAGGCCACAAAAAAAAATCATAAATGGTTAAATTGCAGGACCTCGGAGGTCAAGGAATTACAGTGTTCCGACTAATAATTTTATGTCTCGAAAAACTTCTTCAAAGCACCTTGCCACAGAATACGTCCAATTTCCATCAATTTTTGCACAGAAATTTACAAAATACTTGCCAAAATATTCCAAAAAACTTTGAACAGCTTTCGAGTTTTGTTGACACAAAGGTCAACCGCTGTCAACTTGTCAAAGTTGAAATATAAATGAAGTTAATACGATCTACGTTCCTGACAACAAAAGCGTGTCACAGCCTACTTGACCGTTTTTTCTAATTGAACGCTCGTCATATTAAATAGCTAAATTGCAAAGTGTAATTACAAAGATTGTTTATTTTTTTACAAGTTGAGTTCGGTTTTGCACAAGGTGCTAGGATGGAATGAAAGTAGAATGAAAGCGAAGCTGTTTTGCTACAAGTAAAAGTGAGACTAGTAACCGCAAAAGTGCGAAAAAAATAGAGTGAACAGAATTAAATAAAATTCAGCTGCAGAAGACCAGAGCGTACAATGTGGTAGTTCATGAAGGAAACGCTGAAATAACAATGCAGTCCCAATTTTGTTTAATTTTGATTTGAAAAACAATAAAAGTACGAAAATTCATCTTAATGAACCGGAAATTTTAATTGGAATTAACGTTATAGCAATAAAGATCATGAACTTTACCCACATGTTGCTATTCAAAAATCTAAAAAAATTATGTACACACGTGCCAAACGTTTTATAAAATATTGTTTAATGTTTTCTTGTGACTGTTAATTTGATCCTGTGTTGATATTCTTATTTTAATTTGCATTTCAAAGGATTTTCTAAATGAAATGTGTCATAATTTCTTTGACATTTAATTTACATTTTGAAATGACAGTTTTACATTATAACATTTTTTGGTACAAAGTGAGAGAGATTAGCTACCACAGTGAATTCTGATTGGTTGAATTGGTACTTCTCACTCACTTAGTAACAGATTTTAGTTAGAAAATGTTATAGTGTAAAACGGCCATAATACAGGAACTCTAGTCTACACCAGTGCGTCCTGAGGACCTATCGTCGGGAACACTCACCACCAAAGCCTCCCGTACAGCAAATTGTCAGGAGCAACACACAAGCCTTCCATGTAGCCTACTGTCGGAAGCACACACAAGCCTTCTGTGCAGCTCACTATCAGAAGCATTCACCACCAGGGTTGGGTCAGTAGAATACGTATTGTAATATACATGGTTTTCTACGTGTAAAATACTAAGTAAATTACATGAAGACTTTTCTACATATTTTACATGTAAACAAAGTAGAAAACTAAGAAATCTTTAAGAGAGTTTAACAAAATATATTTTTCAACATAACAATATATTTAATGCTCCAGGGTACATTTTAAAACAGTTCTACTGCTAAAACTGAAAACAAAACAAATTAATATAACATTCTTTATTACATTGCATTTGCCAGAAATTTTTTGTAATGAAAACCCACTTCTTTGCTAATAAATATTACGTCTTGATCTACAACCAGTCAGTCATTGCTGATGAAGTTGCAATAAGAAAATTTCAGTGATACAAAAATCCTCACACAACATACATACCATGAGTTTTTTTTAACTCTGAACATACAATGTAAATAGTCTTATGTTCAGTATACATACATAACAGTGAGTAGAAAAGTGGCAATAAAGTCGTCCTGGATGAGTCTCATGTTACAAGCGAAGTTCTAAAACCCAATCTTTAAATGAATCGTATTAACGGTATACCAGTTCGAGTCGTTCGAGATCGAAGACGTATGTAGGTACCTATCCTCATCCTCCTTGATATCTGTATTTGCACTCGAGTACTCGTACTCGGATCAGTATTTGATTCTTGAGAGTACTCGAATACCGAGTATTCGATTCTCAAAAGAACTCGATTCTGCCGAACACTAGAATCGTTTTCAAGTAAATAGGCAATGTAAGTAGAGATAATGAGAAGTCTTCGCTACAATATATTTATTGAAAATTTTTGTGCAAAACGCATGGCATCTTGCGTCCTGGACGTATCGTGAAGCGGCTGCTTTACACATTTGATAATGCCTACCTGTTAGACGAAACCGGTCATATGTTTTTATGAACAATAAATGTATTGTAGCGAAAACTTCTCATTATCTCCACTTATCTATACGCTACAAATATAATGGAGTTAATTCAATTTAAATGGGCCTTGTTTATGAATAAATTCCAGTTGCCTAGAAAACTGACAAATGATATCTGTCAAATGTGCACGTAAACAACAAATAAATGAAGGAAAGCGTCATCCTTAGCAATTCCCTTTGAATTTATATTAATTAAAATGAACACTTTTCCACATCTCATACCAAAATTTCTTGAATTTGTATAAAATAAATAAATGTAACTTCGCTCCAAATACAAGTTTAAGTATTTTCAAATTATAAACCGACGATTATAATTACTGGACGAAAAATGCGGATGAGTTAAATAATGACAACATTGTCATCCATCGTTTTATTTTTGGCATGTTTCACCCTCACAAGTAATAAATTGCCTTTCCATTTCTTATTAAACTGGGATCAATAAACTGAAGGAACTTTAAAATAATGTAGTATTTCTCATCTACTGTTTAAAATCGGCCGCATTACGTAATCAAACTAAATTCAAGAAATAGAAAATGACTGTCAAGTTAAATTTAAAAATGTGAAATAAAATTCGCTCACCCACGTACCCAAACCGTGACCGTCGCGAGGTCCTGAATTCACGCACACACTCATATCAGTCATATGTTGAGTGACAGGCCAATTACTGCAGATTGTTTACAGCAGGACCTAAATTACCCCCAGCGGCGAGGCAATACGGGTTGCCTTTTCAGGGGGCGCAAATTAAGGACGACGATACGACTCGGACAAGTGACTAATGTGCTGGACTCTTGGACTGTTTAAACATGACGAAATTGCGATTTGAAAGGACGCGTATGAAAGAACAAAGAAGAACTTACGCCTGGAGATCGCGAAAGTGTTTTTGAAATTTACATTTAATTAATTTTTCGGGAAATACTTAAGAGTTTTAATTAACATCTACGGATAGGCCAAGCTTCAAGTATATAAAAATTAATTTAACAAACCCACCTATTGAATTAAGATACGAATCTTTATCTTCAGTTAATTTAAATATACCTAAAAGAGAGAAAAGAAATTGTGAAATATACATATACTCTCTCTGTCCCAATTTAGATGTCACATTTGGTGTTTTTTCTTAAGATTATTGATAAACTAAATTAAATCCGGGAATTAAAATGTTACACTTACCTACCCATATGATATGTTTAAATCACATTATTGGTGAAATTTGATTGCCGTTTAATATATAATGTAATATAAGAAGACTGGGGTCAAATTGCGAGAAAAGCACAATTTTTAGAGTGCACCCGCTGTAACTTCTGTTCTGCGATCAAGATGTTGAACATAACTAATTCTACAAGAAACGATAGCGAAACGTAAAGTGTTTTGTGCGCTATTTAGTGTCCGTTTAATAGATTTTGTGATAGAACCAGCTTTAATTCTACAAGAAAAGTTATCAAAAAACGAGAAATGACCAAGAACAAGCGACATTGCTTTAATATTACTCAATTACTCTTATTTAAATTTTATCAGTTCAAAATACATAAATGTAAAAATGTATAAAAACAATGCATAACTATTGCAAAATAATGGTAAATTCTTTTGTAAAATTTGTTAAAATAAATTAGAGTTTCTATTTACGTGCGTTTCTGTGCTTCAAATATTTTTATTTCCAATTTTTACAAATGTGACAACTAAATTGGGACAGAGGAAGTATACAGGCTATTTCACGACCTTTCCGGCAAATTACAGGAGGTGATAGTAGAGTTAAAGGGGATAAAAACAGTCCCCTACCAATTTTGTCTTGGAAGCTTTTTTTTTCTAGCGACTCTGACCCAAACGGTTGGAAACTGCAGAGACTGCACGTGATACATATTTACATGTTATAAGCAAGTGTCGGAGCACGTCCAGCACCGTCTCGCAACGAGTATACAGAGAATTAATGAAAACACAGCGGTTTTCAAACGGTGAGGGTCGCTTTTCAAAAATTCTTATCTCGGTAACTGAGACAAAAAAAAACTATTACATGCTTTTCTTACTCTGCAGTGTCTCTAATATTATACCCCGAAGTTTGTCGGAAAGGTCGTGAAACACCCAGTATAAGTACGCTATATGAAAGGTGTTCAAATTAACAGCCACATTATCTGTTGATGTGGAAAGAACAATTTATTGTCCAAATAAATTTTTGATAAGAGTGGGTCATATAAGATATCTGTCTGAGATTTGCTGCGTTCGAAAATTACACGTCGGATGTATCTGGAGCGTATGATCTCATCTTTCTCACTCACCATTTTTAATCTATTTTGTATCTCGCTCATGCGTTTAAAAAAATCTTGCTTTTATATTATTTCCATGACAACAGGCGATCTTTTCACACTCTACTTAAGTGTGGGATGTGAAAGATCGCCTGTTGTCATGGAAATACTATAAACACAAGATTTTTTAAACGGATGAGCGAGATACAAAATAGGTTCAAAATCTTGATTGAGAAAGATGAGATCATACGCTCCAGATGCATCCGACGTATAATTTTGAACGCAACTAATACTGCAATTTTTGACTACTTGCAATTTAACCTAACCCGAAAGTGATGAGGTTATTGTTAAGCCTAGTTCTCACGTTGTTAAGCCTAGTTCTCATTACATCCGATATCCGACATCCGATGTACGAATCGGATATCTCAAATGAATGTAAAAAACTGTTTGTTCACATACGTCCAAATTTCGTTTAAAATTGAAGGGCTCAGTGCAAAAACCGGTCAGCTCCATTTTTTTAATTTTACAGTATCAACGAAAAACTGTTTTATTAAAAATATAATAAAAACATTTTTACAAAAACAGACAGCTCCATTTATACATACATGCATTTTGGTTACTAAATTTGGTAGCTGTCCGGATATTGCACTGAAAGATGCGAAATGTTCTATAGAGCTAAATCCTTTTAAATGTCATTCTCGCCTAAAAGTGGAATCACTGTCTTCAGGCAACATGTTAGGCGAACAATCAAATATTCAGGTAAAATTATCTACAATTGATTAACCGAGCTTCACAGGTCAGTACGATCAATGGCTCTCATTTCACGATACCTTTCAATCGTTAATTGAAGAAAATACAGATGTACAAAAGCTGCATTGCCTAAAATCTTGCTTGAAAGGTGAAGCGGCACAAGTACTCAGTTCGTTAGAAATATCTGCAGCTAATTACACAATCGCTTGGGGTATACTACGGGAGCGTTATAAAAATAAACGGCTAATTACACAAAATCATATCAAATTCCTAGTTGAAGCTAGTCCAATAAATAAAGAGTCCCATCAGATCTTCAGGTAATTACCTGACGGTACCTTACAACACATAAGAACATTAAAGGGCGAGCCAGTAGAACATTGGAATAGTTTATTAGTCTATTTAATAACATCCAAACTAGATAGTAAAACAAGAAGAGCTAGGGAGGAAACTCTGAAAACATTGCAAATGCCTAAGTTCAAGGAATTAGAAGAATTTTTAATTCAAAAATGTCAACTTACTAGCTTCTCTTCACACTGGCAAAGAAAGCATTTCAGCAACGAAACCAAAAAGCTCATCACAACACATAGCCTTTAAAGGAATTAAATGTCCCTTGTGTAAGAAAAATCACAGTTTATATCAATGCGAAAACATTCTGAAATTACCGGTGCCGCAAAGATTACAACAAGTGAAATTGCAGCAATTGTGTAACAATTGTCTCCGCGGTAACCATCTTGTACGCGATTGTCACTCTAGGGGTTGTAAAACCTATTCGAAGAAGCATAACACGCTTCTGCATATGGAGTCAAACGCAGAATCATGTCAAATGCAACAATCAACAAGCAATAACAATCAACAGTCATCTGTAACTTATTCTTCGCATAGCGCAAGCATCCCAATAAATCAGATATTGCTTAGCACAGCAGTAATACATATTGCAGACAAACACGGGCGCATTCACGAAACCAGATCCCTTCTGGACTCGGGTTCGCAGATCAACTTTATTACCGAACGAATGCAGGTAAGTCGCTGGTTAACGGCAAAAATAAATTTCGCATCACAGACTTTAGTGAAAATTCAAATTTTCTAATTATGAAAAGAATTACTGGTATGTTATCGACCGTTGCAATAAATAAGAACGAAATCCACATTCCAAAAGACTTGAAATTAGCAGACCCGGAATTCCACAGACCTAGTGACATCAACATGTTACTGGGTGCAGAATGCAGAAATGTTTTTTGATCTCTTGTGTGTCAGACAAATAAAATCAAGGTTGGATAGCATCTAGGAGAATCTCTCCAAACAGGTCACCAAATCCTATGATGTGCAAATTTGCGTCATACTTGGAAGCATTGGTAGGTACACAAGTTTTGGCAAATTGAGGAAAAATCAGATGAACCCTTTTACAGCAAGGAGAAAACTAGCTTGCAAGGAAAGTTTCACGAAAACTGTTACAAGGGATGTTAATAGCCGATTTGTGGTGGAATTACCAATGGCGGAAGATGCAACAGTTCTAGGTAATTCGAGAGATGTCGCGCTGAAACGACTCTACAGTCTCGAACAGAGATTAAACAAGCAACCGGAAGTGAAACAAGCATACCATGAATTTATGAATGAGTACATTGAACTAGGTCATATGCAGCGGCTCACAGACGCCTATTATATGCCGAATCATCCGATCATTAAGGCATCTACTCAGTCGACCAAACTCAGGATAGTATAATAATAATAATAATAATAATAATAATAATAATGTTGATTAATGTTAATGTACAAAGTACTTACATACGTCACATATATTATTGATTACCTAAGCCAATTAGAGAAATCAAACATTAAATATTCGTCAAGACTATAAAACGCCTGACTAATCAAGAATTTTTTAATGGTCATTTTAAAGTTCCTAAGTGGTTCGTTGCGGACATGATGCGGAAGCACATTGAAAAACTTTACACTATAATAATTTGGGCCGTCACATGACTTTGACAGTCTAAGAAAATTGGGACGAATATTTTCACTATTTCTAGTATCGTGAGTATGAATATCGCTATTGCGCATAAAATCTATTAAGTGTGTTGTGATATTACAGAAGGCAATAGAATATATAAATATAGGGAAATGTGAGAATATTCATCTCTATAAAAAAGCGCTTACAATCATAGGACTCAATTAAGTCTATACTGATTTTGTTAAAAGAGTATTTTTTTAGTTTTCCTAGTAAAATATCGTGAGAGACACAATCGAAGGCACGTGATAGATCACAAAACATCGTTAATCGGTGTTCTCGTTTTTCAAAGCAGTCCAGGGTTTCGCTGACGAAGGCCATTACAGCATCCGTTGTAGTCCTACCTTTCCGGAATCCATATTGCTTAGCATTCAGTATGTTATTTTTGTCTAAAAATTCAGTCATCTGAAGTACCATAATTTTCTCGAAAATTTTTGAAAGTGCAGGCAGTAGTGATATCGGTCTATAATTCGCCTCATCATCACGGCAGCCTTTTTTAAAGAGCGGGATAACCACAGCCGATTTCAGGGCTGTTGGAAATATTCCCGACTTGAAACTTAGATTTATCAGCTTGGTAAGTGGGTAGACAAGAATATTGGCAAACATTTTAATGAAGTTAACTGTTAGTCCGTAAATGTCTTTACTACTTCCACTCTTTAGGGATGAAATTGAATCTCTTACTTCATTGAAAGAAACCTCACGGAAGGAGAATTCATTACAAATCGAGTTCAGATTGAAGGTGAGAGGATCCAGGTGTGATCTCGGTAATTTCGAAATTAAATTGTCGGCCAGAGCAGTGAAATATTCATTAAAGGTATCTTGTGAAATGTTAGAGCCCGTTGACTTGGAGGAAGAGTCACGTTTTGAGTTAATTATTTCCCACATGGCCCGGGAGGGATTACTTGCTGACTTGATAAAGTTTTCATTAGATGATAGCTTTGCCTTCTTCACTGAATTTTTGTATGTATTTCTGAAACGGTTTCTGGTTAACCGTAATTCGTCAGAGTCAACACATTTGCATAAATCATTTAGAAGATGTAGGTGTAATCGCATAGATTTTAAATCATCAGTGAACCAAAACGTTTGTATTCGATGCCTCAGCACCAACTTCAAATAGTAAGTCATTAAACAACATACTAATGGTGGGACCCACCGTACAGCAGAGCCTCATCTCCATTGTGCTGAGATTGAGAATGCATAAATATGTATTAACGGCAGACATAGCGAAGATGTACCGGCAGATATTAGCTAAGCCTTCTCAGCGAAAGGTGCAAGGAATTCTATGGAGACCAAATACAAATGAAAACGTGCAAACGTACGAGTTGAACACGGTCACCTATGGTACTGCTCCCTTTTTGGCAACAAGATGCCTGAAACAACTTGCAATTGACGAAAGGGTAAATTATCCGCTGGGGTCAAAGGCGACTCTAACAGACTTCTATATGGACCACATACTAACGGGAGCCGACACATACGAAGAAGCGGTGCAATTGCGTAATGAGCTACTGATCATGTTAAAAACGGCTAGTTTCGAACTTAGGACAGGTTGGTCGTAAACGGCCAATTAATTATTTGAGCGTTTGGTGTAGTATTAATTTATAAACAAAATATTTCTCTACACAAATTATGTTTGATGTTTCTATTTTTTATTAAAATATTTTAAAAATCAGTAAAACTTGTCAAGTAGAAGTTTGCCTGCTTGATCAGAACGGTGGAACTAAAAAAATGTCTGCGTATTTTTTTAATTTTTTATAGCTCATGTATTTGAAAACATTCTAAAAGTAGACTTAGCTAAATGCAAAAACACACAGCTGCGTATTATGCCGTTTAATGCTTTGCGATATATTCGATAAGGTGAACCACCGGTATATCTAATGTGCATGTAAATAACAAATAATAATGAAAGCAACGTCGTTACCAATTTCTTTCGATGAACATATTCCACATCTTTAAAAATACGCTATGGTGGAAATTTATTTTGCTAATCAATCTCATACTATTTCAAAAATTGAAAGATTTGATTGTATTTAATCCGCAATAAACGTAGCCTAACCATTTGAAGATATCCTTTCTATTTTTTTAAATTTGATTCATTTTCTTTAATAACCTTTAGAAAGTTTAATATTTTAATAGAATCCAAAATGGTTTCTAATTAATGTATGTATAGAAAAGTATTTGGCTTACGATTTTCATTTTGATGGAAATGAAAAATGAATATAATCTTAGCGCTTTAATGGATGCATTTTATAAAAGCGTAATCCATATGAATATAAAACACACAATTTAAGTAAATCCTCTCGTAAAAAAACGGGAATAAACACAAATCAGCTAAAACAAATGACCATCGCCGCGGCCGTCCTGATCCCAGGATTTAAATCTGAATAAACGACGCGCTTCCAAAAAGCTCGTTAGTTGCCATAATTACTGTTGCTAATTACTGATTTTTATCAGCGCACGTGCTATAAACCTAACGGGCTGTATTTTTGCCCCCGGGCCTGCCCGGTAATTATGAATCAGCATTGCATGTTTAACCCTTTTATTGACTCTCGTATATCATGCTATGTCAGCTATGCCTCGGCTCAGACTCTCACACGACTATGTCGCCGAATTAAAATTTTAATTATTTTAAGCCCATTGATGGAAGCTTCCTGCCCGACTTAATGAGAATATATTCCCCGCCTAAATTATTGCGTCTAATATTTACATTAATATTCATGCAATGTGTTTCACAACCCTTTCCGAAGCACTTTATGCGAGCTGAGAAAATTACCGGAAAGCCATAAATTTTCGAGCAAAATACGTGTGTATGAGTAAGCGATATGTTACACTTGCATTATGTTTTAAAGTTACACCTTAATTATCATCTAAATTTTGTATCTCAAACAATATTACAATTTAATCTTACGACCGTGACCCGTCCCATTCAACTGTTTTTTCCTGTAAATGCAAAAGTTATTTTCATATTAATTTTTCAAGAAATTGTATTGTATTGTAATTGTATATGTTATACAAGTGTCCATAAAATATGTGGTCATATTCCCCGATAAAGTACAGTCGCGACCGAAAAAAAGTGGACACTTTTTTTTTGACATCAATTTTATATACTGAAACTTTTGCTGAGTGTTTGTAATTATGAGCTGATTCTTACGGTGGCAAACAGTAATATTTATAGTTCATATACGTCAAAAAAGTATCCATTTTTTTTGCCCGCGACTGTAGGTACTTAATTATTTTGAGATTTTTTGTTCTTCAGCAGGGTGATTCGCTGGTATTTTTACTAACCACAAAAATGTCAATATTGAAAAAAAAATTCCTTCCACACGAACAAAATCATCACTTTGGAAGTGCAGGTCGAGATATCTTGCGAAAGACAAGGAAAACCTTAAAAGTACAGAAAAGTCGCCACTAAGGCCAAGACATTTCTAAGAGGAAGAAGAATAATCATTTCATTTAATTAAATTCTTTTGTCTCTAAAAAGACCTTCTACAAGAATGATATTATTCTTAATATCAACATATTTAAAATTGGTTCTTGTCCTATGAAAATTGTATCACATCACAAAATCTTTAAACCGGACACTAAATAGCGCACAAAACACTTAACGTTTCGCAGTCGTTCGACAGCTTCGTCAGAAGTGAAAAATATAAACATGTTGTCAAAATAAACAAGGTTGTCAACCGAAACTGAAAAACTAACTTGATTAATATCAACATTAAGGCCCAGTTTTACAATCGTGGATTAAGGACGGAATAACTGTTCGCTGAATATCCTTTAACGTTCCTCCATATCTACGTCACACCTACGTCACGTTATTCTAAGAATAATTCTTATCCGACGTTTATAAAATCGGGCCTAAATCTGAAAACTTTTATTTAACCAAAACGAAAATTTGAACGCATCGAATTTTAGTTGCACAAATCTAGCTTATAACTAGTTTTACACGGTTATATATTTACATGTAATTCTACGTGTATTCATCAAAATTGCATATTTCTCCGTGTAATACAGAAATTTCTACATGTAACTTTACATGAAAATAAATATAATGACAATAGAACTTGTTCTAATTTTGAAGGTCATATACGTGTATTTTGTGGTTTTTCTAGGGATTTTGTATTTGCTGTTGGTGTTAGTGTTCACAAATTATTTACTTTTAATTTTCGAGGTTTTACCAACTTACATTTCTGTCTACCCGCTAAAAAATATTAATTTATTTGTTTAAGTATAATTGAACGCCGATTTTACTGTGTAATACACAACAAATTACATGTGAAAAACATGTAGAAATACACGTATAATTACATGTAAATCTATAACCGTGTAAAACTAGCTCATGAGCATAATCTAATTTTTCAAGGTCAGATCGATGGATTTATTTTACAATTTGGTGATATCAAATGACGTTGGCTGAAATGTCCAATTTTTAAATTAAATATCATCCAAGTTTTTTGGCATTTAGTGAGCTGAATGCATCACTGTTAACATTTTTGTTCACATAGAAGACAAAAACTTTAAAAAGAGACCAGTAGTTAGTTATCATGCTTATCCACTTATACCAGGTATTCACTTTGATTACGCACCATAGGAATTTCAATGGAATTTTTTATAATTGTAAATTCCTGCTGCCCTTTTGAGGTTAAAAAAGCACCATGCTGAATGCAGGCTTGTTAATCCACGATAGTCTGCATGATCGCCGGATTTAATGCGAAACCATTTCTTCTTGTGGCCTAATTTAAAATCAGACTTCTTTCCGCGATTTGAATGAGTTGAGAGGTAGAATCGTGGAAGAATGGGCAACTATTACTTCTACAATGTTAAACAATGTTCGTAGAAGCTTCTGGGGCAGGTTGGCCGCAAACGGCGAATTATTTGAATATTTGATGTGGTACCTATTAATTTATAAATAAATATTTTTCAACACGAATTATGTTTGAAGACTCTAATTTTCATTACAAAATTTTAAAAATCAATGAAATTTGTCAATTAGAAGTTTGCCTGCTTGATCAAAACTGTGGAATACAAAAACATCTGCTTATTTAATTTTTTTCTTTTTTAATTTTGAAAGCCCATTTATTCGAAAAACAGTAAAAGTAGTCTTAGCTAATGCATAACACAAAACTACGTATTATGCCGTTTAGTGATTTATGATATTGTAACGATTTTAATTGTTCTATTAATTTTTATTTTAAAACAAAACACGAAACAGTTAATAACTGTTTTATTTAAAAGCAAAGTAATTAACACTAACATTTAACAATAACTTATTTACAGACTTATACGTAATTTATTTCAACAGCCGAGCGAAAGTTTATCAGGCCACTTTAATTTCGAACTGTCTCACGTTCGGCCGCGTGCATTTTTATAGGCCGGGATTGTTTCTCGCGAACATTCTAAAAGCAGGCGACGGACGGTCTGGTCTAGTTTATTCCGCCGTCAGAATTCTCCAGGCTGTCGCCTAAGGCGCGTCGACTAGACGGCGATGACGCAAGAGACAATTTGACGCTGATGTCGACGAATCATTACACTGCCCTCTTCTTAAAAACGTTTCGTCTCGGAACGTTCCTCGTGACAGCCTTGAAGGAGGATGTCGAAAGCGGCATGCTGGACCCTTTTTTACAACTTCCGGTCTGGAAGAAATAGCAGTCCACGGCTTTCTTACTGCCGACAGCTGCCTGTGGGTGGTGACTGCAGACTAGGACTTCAATTCTCGTTCCGTTGAAGATGACTTCTATCATGCTTCGAATGACCCTCCAGTCCAGTCCGTCTAGTCCGCAACCCAATTTAGGAATGGCTAATTTCGTCTCCTTGTCTTTTACCAGCTGTCTCCTCAGGCTCCATAAGGCTTCCCAAATATTGCGATAGTCGGGCTTACCGCTTGATGTTCTCTTGGTGACTAAGTAGTACACGTGTCGTCTTTGGACTGCTTCCGTGTCGATGATCTGCAAGCTCTTGCCCACCATCTGTCTTCGGAGTTCCTCGACCCGAGCAAATTTCTTTCGGAAGACCTGGGCTATCCCCTTGGACATTCTTAGGTCTTCTGCCACACAGTGGGCCAGACTGTACTCTGGTGGTACTTGAAAAAGGTCTTGCTGCCTCGTGATGAGACATAAAGGTTTCGAAATTCACTTCGGAACCTTGCGTCCTTTGTACGGTCCCTTCATTTTCTTCTCCGTTGTAAGGAGCCATTCGGTTGAAGTGGATAACTTTGGGTTTTTTTTTTTTTTGCCATGCGGAATCTTTCTGATGCGGTAGATGACATCGTTAATCCGTTTCATCACTCTATAAGGACCTTCCCAAGATGTCTGCAATTTTGGGGACAGACCTCTACGTCTTTGAGGATTGTAAAGCCAAACCAGTGCTCCAGGTTGGTATCCCCCATTCTGAGCATTGATGTCATAATGCTCCTTCATTCGGTCGATGGCCGTCTGTATATTGTGACGCACTTGATTGTGAATGTCGTCCATTTACCTGCGTAGGCCGCTAACGTAGTTCTCGTCGGCAGGGACCTCACCGGGCTTCACGCCGAACTTCAAGTCGCAGGGCAGCCTTGGCTCTCGCCCAAATACCACTTTTGCTGGTGTCTCTCCTGTTGTCTCATGAACGGACGAACGGTATGCCAGTAGAAAAAGGGGAATGTACGTGTCCCAGTCTCTCTGATGATCGGAGACGACTTTGGACAAATGTCGGTTGATGGTTCTGTTGAATCTTTCCACCATTTCGTCCGACTGTGGGTGAAGTGCAGTGGTTCTAGTTTTCCGGATGCCGAGCAAAGTACACAAGTTCTTAAACAAAGCCGATTCGAAGTTCCTTCCTTGATCTGAATGTAGCTCCATGGGCGCACCATATCGACTGATCCATTCACGGACAAGGGCTTCAGCAATAGTCATCGCCTCTTGGTTTGGTAGGGCGTATGCTTCAACCCACTTGCTAAAGTAGCCATCACCACGACGATGTACTTATTTCCACTATTCGTTTGTGGAAATGGGCCGGCTACATCTATGGCAATTCTTTCGAAAGGACTTCCCACGTTATACTGTTTCATGGGAGCCTTGCCTCGTCGGTGGGGGCCGTTACTAGCTGCGCAGACTACGCACTTCCTACACCAGTCCTTTATGTCTTCCTTGCAGTTCACCCAGTAGAACCGTTCGCGCACCTTTTCCATAGTCTTCTTGATTCCCAGATGCCCTCCCGAAGTACCATCGTGAAGCTCCCTCAGAACTTCCGGCACCCTATTCTTGGGGATCAGTAACTGTGTCTTCTGTTCCGTGCCTTCCTGGTTCTCGATGGTTCGTTTCAGAAGACCATGATCCAGCACTATGGAGTCCTACTGCGCCCAGTACGATTTTACGGATGGTGCACATGGTGCTATCTCTTCCCAAGTAGGCCTTGCCTCCCTACTTTTCCATTCCAGCACCAATTTCAAATCCTGATCGTTCTCCCGGTCTCGTCGCAATTCTTCACCTTGCCATTTGTCGTCTATAACGGCCGTCGTCGCAGTCGTGGCTACTTTCTCCTCCAGACGACTACAATGCTTACAGTCTTCAGCACAAGGTCTTCTCGACAGAGCATCGGCATTTCTATGGCTAGTTCCGGCCCGATGCTGGATTTCAAAATCGTATTCCTGAAGTCGTTCAATCCATCGTGCGACCTGTCCTTCAGGATTCTTGAATCGGAGGAGCCATTTTAAAGCGGCATGGTTCGTCCTCAGGAGAAAGTGTCTGCCATATAAGTACTTGTAGAAATGTTCTATGGACTTTACCACGGCTAGCAATTCCCTTCTAGTGACACAATAATTTCGTTCCGGCTTTGACAGGACTTTACTGAAGTAGCCAATCACCTTCTCTTGCCCTTCTTGTATCTGGGACAGTACGCCACCGATACCAACATTGCTAGCGTCAGTGTCCACGATGAATTGCCTTCTGGGAGAGTTACTGTTGAGTTGTTTGAGTTGTTCAAAACTAATTTGGCAATGTTGGTCCCATTCAAACGAACGACCTTCTTCGGTGAGTTTTGTCAACGGCTTAGCGATGTCCGCAAATCCGGGAACATAGCGACGATAGTAAGTGCATAGGCCTAGAAAACTCCTTATCTGGTGTTTATTCTTGGGAGTCGGCCAGTCCTTCACGACCTGAATCTTCACTGGGTCCACGGCGATTCCATTCCCATTAACAATATGGCCTAGATAATTCACTTCCTTTTGGAACAGGTGGCACTTCTTGAGACTAAGCTTTAGTCCAGCTCCGCCAAGCCGCTGGAACACTCCTTCCAGGTTCTTCAGATGGTCGTCGAAAGTTTTCCCCACCACAATTATGTCGTCCAGGTATACCATGCAAGTTGTCCAGGACAGACTCTTCAGAACCGTCTCCATCAGCCTCTCGAATGCCGCTAGGGCATTACATAAACCGAACGGCATCACCGTGAATTGCCATAGACCCATACCAAGGGAAAACGCCGTTTTTTCTCGATCTTCGGGCGCTAGTTCCACTTGCCAATAACCACTCTTTAGATCCAAGGTCGAGAAGATCTTTGAACCAGCCAGGGTGTCCAGGGTGTCATCAATCCGTGGCAGAAGATATCTATCCTTTTTGGTGACGTTGTTGAGCAATCGATAGTCTACGCAGAACCGTGTGGATCCATCCTTCTTCTTCCCAAGCACCACCGGTGACGCCCATGGGCTGCTTGATGGCTCAATCACATTGTCTTTTTCCATCTCGCGAATAATGCGTTCTGCTTCTTCACGCTTCGCCAATGGTAACCTCCTTGGAGCTTGACGGATGGGTCTCTCTTCTCCTGTCTCTATCTTGTGTTTGACGATGTCGGTTCTTCTCTTAGGTCCATTTTCTACCTCGAACACATCTTGATAGCGACAGATCAGATTCTTTGCTTTTGACTTTTGCTCTGGAGTCAATTCCTGGGTCGTCGACATGACCATTTCCAACAACTTGTTCGGGACTTTCGTCTCTTGTACGTTTGCTTCTATTTGGCGGGAAATGGAGGACACCATGGCGCAGCTTCCCAAGATCGATCCTCTCTTGATGTTGACGGGGAAGCAGTTCACATTCATTAGGCGGACTGGTATTTCCTTCTTTGCTGTCAACAACGTTTTCCCAACGAAAACTCCTCTTCCAATCTTCTGATCGTCAGTGTTAGGTTCGACCATAATGACTTGCCCATCTTGGAAAGCGCCATTCAGGTTTCCGTCGACTATAACCTCGGTTCTGCTGGGCAATACGACATCTTCGGCGAGAACAACTCGAGCGGCCACGTCCTCTCGCTGATGTAGAATCAACTCCTCGTTGTTAACCGCCATCACGCCATGCTTCAGATCCAATTGGAATCCATGGGCACACATGACGTCCATGCCCAAAATCGCCTCGTCCTCTATCTCCGCTACCAGCGCACGGTGCTTGATGTGGGTCGATGCAATTGTAATAGTCACCTCAACTTCACCATGGACAGTGGCTGATGTTCCGGTTGCTGTCCTCAGTCTCCAGTTAGTCGGCTCGGTGCGTTTTGATGACTTGATCACTTCGGGCCTCAGGATAGTCTTCGTCGCATCCGTATCCAGTAGCATGGTGTGAGGAATGTCATCAATGGTGGCATCCACGAAGACACTGCTGGTTAATCGCCGCAGGGCTATTACTTTCGTGGCTTTGTCTTTGGAGGCCTTTGAATACGCGTCGACGTTTGTCCATCTGCAGCGACCAGTTTAGCGACTTAGTTTCCCCTGTGGCTTCCTTCGTGGAGAATCCTGCCTGGCCTTGGGACACCGCCTGCGATCATGTCCCTCTTCCTGGCAATTCCAACACACCAGAGGATTCTTCTGCCTAAAGACTTGTTCCACAATGTGGCGAATATCCTCCGTGGTGGTATAACCCTTGGGCCGCTCCTCTGCAGCAGATCGCACCTGGACGCTGGCGGGTTCTTCTTCTTGGGAGTCCATGGCAGCTCGTACCTTGACATGTCCTCTTGAAACTTGCTTCACCACCTCATATTCCAAGGCGTAGGCCAATGCGTTCTGGGATGTCTTGGGGTGGGCCATTATCAGTGCCTGATGGTTGTCCGTGTCACGGATTCCATCCACGAAGGTCCGCACCGTCAAACGTTGCAGGAATTCTTCAGGAGCTGCAGGATATGCTAACCGGGCCAGGCGCACTACGTCAGCCTCGAATTCCTGAAGATCTTCTCCGGATTTCTGGTAACGGTTTCTCAGCTGCGCACGGTACACCTCGGTCAGATGAGCCTGGCCATAACGGATCTCCAGCCTGTTCACCAGCTTATTGTAGTCCTCTTGTTCCTCTGACGGCATCGTTTGTAACACATCGATAGCGTCCCCCTTCAATGCCACAATTAATGAAGTGGCTTTCTCACTGAGCGTCCATCCGTTCCCCTTTGCTGCTGCTTCAAATTGTTTGAAGTAGTTAGGCCAAGAAGACTTCCCATCGAACGTCGATGGTTTTATTTTCAATTTCGAAGTTTCCGCTGGTCCTACCACACTTCGGCCCTCGTTATTTTCTAGTATTTCGGCTGGTGACGGATCCCCGAACATTCGCAATCCTGCCATGATTTGTTCGAGATTTTTAATTTTGTTATTCTGCTGGAACAGTATCTCTTCCACATTTTCTTGCGGATTCCTTGTCTCTTCCAATATTTTTACCACTAGTTTATTCTCGAGCCCTTTTGATTGCTCTACAAATTTAACTTCCAAATTTCCAGACTGTTCCATCAATTTATTTTGCAACTCATCTTTGAAGTTTCCAGATTTCCATTAATTTAGTTTCCAAATTTCCAGATTGTTCTCGAAATTTCTCATGTAATATTTTAGTTAAATCTGCAGGTCCGCTCAAGATTTCAAAAAGAAAGTTTTCCGGGTCCTCTCCTGTTTCTAGTAGCGCTTGGTGAAGTCTTTGTTGTAAAATCGATTTCTTTCCGGAAATTTCCAATTCGCGCTCTTCTAATTCAGCTTTTAATTCAGTCACTTTCAAGTCTTTTAACGGCACTTTCTTTGAAGCCATTGTTTTCTTTTTCTTTTTCCGACACTGCAGTTTGTTTAATAATTTGTTTAAATTTAATTCAATTTTAATTGTTTATTTATTTTCACGAACCTCACACCTGGCACCAATGTAACGATTTTTAATTGTTCTATTAGTTTTTATTTTAAAACAAAACACGAAACAGTTAATAACTGTTTTATTTAAAAGCAAAGTAATTAACACTAACATTTAACAATAACTTATTTACAGACTTATACGTAATTTATTTCAACAGCCGAGCGAAAGTTTATCAGGCCACTTTAATTTCGAACTGTCTCACGTTCGGCCGCGTGCATTTTTATATGCCGGGGTTGTTTCTCGCGAACATTCTAAAAGCAGGCGACGGACTGTCTGGTCTAGTTTATTCCGCCGTCAGAATTCTCCAGGCTGTCGCCTAAGGCGCGTCGACTAGACGGCGATGACGCAAGAGACAATTTGACGCTGGTGTCGACGAATCATTACAATATATTCGATAGGAGAGCAGGAATTTACAATTTAAAAAAATTACATTTAAATCCTTATGGTGCGTAATCAAAGTGGACACCCGGTACAAAAATCATCCATACTTATGAAAAGTGACCAACCCGCAATATAGTAACAAGACTTTAAGTTTAAGCATAAATTCCAGATAACTGGATTTCAACTAAATTGTACACACTTTTAATATGTAATTTAAGTAAATAAGTATATCGATATAGAGATGATGGGTAACAAAAGAATGAAATCATGTAGACGTTACAGAAAAATGGAGTCCGTTAGAGAAATTCTGACTTCATATTTAGAATCAGTATATAAAAAACATGGGAATTAGATAAAATTATTCATTTAACAAAATCACTGTTGACCAGTGTTATTTCTCGAAAATTAAAGTAGGTGGAACACTGGTGGAATAATTATCACCCTATATGTTTCACTAATATACAGGCTGTTTCAAATTTGACCATAGAAGATAGAGGAGAAATAAGAAAATAACAATTATCATGTTTTTTACAATTATTTCGTATAAGAATCAACATAGAAATTATTTCTCTGTGGATTATATTAATGCTCATAAAAATTTAGCAACTTTTCCAAATTTAAACCTACCATCTATTTCTTCAAATAAGCGAGATCCCTATGGTGAGGGTCAAATTTGAAACAGCCTGTATATTTTTTATTCACAAAAGAAATTTAAAATCAAAGTATATTTACTTAAAATAAGTAGTAATTTAATTTCCGGGATTTTCTGTAAAGAAAAGTTTATGTTACTGTTCATATTACATGAAAAAATGTAATTCTATAAATTTAAATAAAATAAATAATTTCAAAAATATAGTGTTATTTTTAAACAGTTATTAATGCGTTAAAGTTTACTGATTATTTAAATAATTTAATCTTGATGATTATCTTTCAGGTAGGTATTACATATTTACGAATCTGATTCTCTCTTTATGATCGTGCCTAGTAATAGATATATAAATATAACACAATTACTTTCCTCGGATAATATTATTGCGCGGTCGAAATTAACTTAGGCACACCTGTCTAGATAGGTGAAATTTGGGGCGCTGCCCGGTCAAAACTAACCAAGTTAACTCCAACTTGTAGTTCGAAACAGCGAATATCCCGGAGCTACATACCTTTCCGAACAAGATAGTAAGTCGGAATTAATGTCTGCCAAGTAGTTAATTCGCGTTTACATTGATTGAACATGAATTATAACATAATGTTTGTGCAAATTAATGTTAAAACTAGCGTCCGTAATTAAAACTATTAATTGTGCAGGTAGCTTTTAAAGATTTCTAATTCAGTTCTAGCTTCTTTAAAAAAAACTACAGCCCAGACTGGATAACGGGTCAAAAAATCACAAAACAACGTAAAACATTAATTATGTAACAATACATAAAATTTGATGTCGTTAATCTGAATAGTCTTATATTTAAATGGAATTTCTAATTTGTGTCTGGGTTCTAAATTCAAGAAAATATAAATATAATTTATGTAATTGTAAGATGGTAATAAAGGTACTTCCTAATTTGTTTTAAATCTTAATATAGCTACCGGTTTTGATATAATGTCTTCATTAGACTGCTATCGTCACAAAATTCTTAAAAAATTGAATTCCTCCTTCTTTTCAATGACGATTGATTTCAATTTTAATAATTTTTGACGTTGGCAGCCTGATGAAGTTATGATATCGAAACCGGTAGCTATATTAAAATTAAAAACAAATTAGGAAGTACCTATGCATATTAATAAAATGAATGGAATTTTATACTGTAGACCTCGGTTATAGCGAACCTCAAGGGAACAAAAGGGGTCAAAATCGGTTCATTATATCCGAAGTCCGTAATAAGCGATAATGACACAAAAATGCAACATTATACAACGTGTTCCAAAAAGAAATGCTCAAACGATAATGGTAGAAAGTAAACGAGATTTCGTCGTTAAAAAATCTATATTGTCAAGGTCGGAAAGACTTAGTTTTTTTATGGGCATTTGCATTTTATTTCAAAAGAAAATGCTGTTTCATTAAAAATTGGCACATAGTTCATAAACTATTCGATCAATTTAAATCAACAAAACAGTTTTGCAAAGCTAAATAATACCTTTTTGATTTAAAGACAATACATCTTCGCGGACAAATTATTTTGATTTAAAAAAAAAAGTTTGTCAAAAAATTAACGAAAATGCAACTGTTTTGTTAGTTTTCGCTCATATCTCGGGAAAACCCATAAAGATACCGCTTTTTTAGCTTCACTGTAAATCTACATCGAAAACTCACCGAATAAAAAAACATTCAATATTCTACCCCTGTTACTTTATTGCTCAATTTATTACTTTGTAATGCAAGTTCGTTATAACCGACAATGAAAAATAATAATTATTTAATTTCAGAAAACAATTTGTTTCAACTTCTCTTTGAACTCTAGATAGTAAGGGCATACGGTAATAAAGAATCATTACTATTTTTAAACGAGTTTTCTGGAGTATAACCCCATATAAAATTACCTACGTACACAGTTTGGTAATTGTTCGCTAATAAAGAGCAATAACAATAACAATAATACACAGCTCAGGCGTATCGGTTGTCAAACAGTGAGCTGATCAAAGGCCGTTTAATCGTGTTTCCAATAACTCTCAACCCCGAGCCCCGAAAGGGTGCACGAGGAGTCGGATTCCGGCGGCGGCAGCCCATTCCGCCAGTTAATTTGCATACCTTGTGTAATATCACTTGTTTCTGGGCATCCATCTAAATGTCAGTGGCGCGCGTAACACTTCTACAAGTTCATTTCAACACTATGGAAAATATTTCTAAAAAAATTAAAAATTTCATATTAGGTATTGTGTATTTCAAAGCATAAATTTCAATTCACTATATTTATGGTTTTTTTTGTTTTATTATTTATAATATTATATAATTCTCTAAATCCAGCGCGCTGACACTTTATTCATTCCAAATCTTCATGCAAAATTATCGCATATTCCTATTTCATCTGAGGTAACCGAAACTTTGATTCGTTGATCAATTAACACTATTTCTTCAACTTTCTTGATTTTTTCTTCGATCCTTGTTTCCACAAGTCGTCCATTTTCGGAGGTCATCTCAATGGATTCTCTGCACCATTTGAACTGCTTTGGCCAGAATTTTATTTGAAAATATGATGGAGAATTTTCACGATAGACAACAATTAATTGTATGTACCAAGTGCGAGATAAATATTTGGTACGGCAAATTTTCCCTATTTAAATAGGACTTTCTGGCTTATGCGATTTCGTACTAAAAATATAAAATCATTATAAAATTTGAACTTGTTACTGTCAAAAGTCAGTGTAAGTTATTAAGATGTCTTACAAGATTTGCAGAAAAGCAACCGCCATTGCCAATTCTAGCATATAAGAGCAATTTCAAGATACTAAAATGTTGAAAATTCAGCCTACTTTACAAAAAACAAAAAAACCGTATCAATTACTTCTATTATTTATTTTCGCAAATGTACGTTCGTATAATTTTTGGATGATTGCCTTCTTTTGTCGAACACTTTATCACGCTTCTATGCTCTAATCTCAAATCACTGATTTTCGCGAATTTATAGCTTCACAAAAACCATAAAAATTTGATTTATATACAACTTGACAGATATTCGTTAAAAAGTTGAAGCAACTTGACAGAAAACAATTGTCATGAGTACGTTTTTTTTTTTCATCACTAGGTAGAATTTCATTTTAATGTCTCCCGTAACTGTCTACATATAACGAGAGGAATAGCCGTGCTATATATTTACTGCTACGCGAATGTTTTATAAACTAGAAGTACCTAATTCAGAAATCTGAAAAAGATCTTAAATTTTTGAAACACCTGATATTAATAAAAGTTGACTCGAAGTAACTCAGAAAATATTTCTCTTTTCACGAAATATAAGTTTTAAAACACAATCATCATTCAAAAAAATTCACAATGATGTCCAAAATGTTTTCATAAGAGAACAATCTTCCAACAAATTTCCACCGAAAATTTGTGTGAGAAGAATATTCTCTGGTTTATATCAACTAAAGATTTCGCAATTAAATTGATTTGTTTAATTGGCAGTATTAGAGAAATAGAATATCTTATAAATCACGTGAATTATTTCAGCCTGATTGGGCCTCATCATCATCATCATCATCTGATGAGGCCCAATCAGGCTGAAATAATTCACGTGATTTATAAGATATTCTATTTCTCTAATACTGCCAATTAAACAAATCAATTTAATTACAATTTCATTTGGCAAGAACTACAGCTGTCATTAAAGATTTCGCCTTTAACTTGTGAGTGTGTGTGTACTGAAGATGGTAACGTAGCTGCTGAAATACGTATCTACGAATATAAACTAATTGTACATAATTGTGAGATCATTTTTTGATTTAATATTTCTAAACCATTGCCTCCTTTACTATTCTGAACAAATTGGGTCTTATAACGTTTTCGATTCGCTGCTTTAGAGCAGTCTTAGAGTATTTTCATGTTCTATTATTACATGAGGTTAAAATGAGATGACAATACACTTAAGCCCGAATTCATAGTCGTAAATTGAACCGATCTCAATTTCATCTCAGTGAGATAGATATTCATTTTTTGAGTTCATATCTCGGAAAAAACGGTAAAATTCAAATGCTCGTAAAAAACTAAGCCTTTCCGACCCTGACAGGCTATGTAGAATATTGATTCCATATCTTAATATTGCTAGGAAAATTCAAGAAGAATTATTCGGTTCCAGACAAGTTAGATCAGTGAAATGATAGTGGTGTCCGAAATTTTTTGTCTGCAACTATACCTATTGGATAATCGATGTTGATTACGGAAGCCAAATTGGAGACCTAGGATTAACTTCCTTTCCTCTTTTAAGTAAGGCTGGGAATCATATTCGAAATATTCGAATACATGACCACTCTATTCGAATACGTTCAAATTTAATAATTCGAATTTTCAAATTATTCGAATAATTCAAATACATAATTCGAATTTTCAAATTATTCAATTCAAATCAATAATTCAATAAATAATTCGTATTTTCAAATTATTCGAATAATTCAAATTATTCGAATTTTCAAATTATTCGAGTAGTTCAAGTAATTCGAATTTTCAAATTATTCGAATAATACAAATAATTCGAATTTTTAAATTATTCGAATAATTCAAATAATTCGAATTTTCAAATTATTCAGTGAATTGAAGAATTCAAACATTCGAATACTAACTTAACCCACCTGACCTGAATTCGAATGTCAAATTTAATAATTCTATTATTCGATTATGTTTTTAACTACTTTTCTAGTTGCTTTCATTATCGACAAACAAAATTAATAAAATCGTATTGCGCCACTCAAAAGAAGGTATCCCTGTAATCTTTGACACAACAATGTGGACCCCTATTTTTACGAAGTCTATCTAATTTGGTCAACTGCTACGCGTTATAGTATCTCTCACATAATTCTCAAAATATTGTTCAGAAATGATGTTTGGAGATACATACTTTAAAATGAAAGTGACAAAGTACAGTGTAAATTTTGCCCGTACAGTGCAATTTCGAATACTTATTTAAATATTCGAATTATTCAAGTATTCGATTTATTTGAATTATTCAAGTATTTGATTTATTCGAATTATTCGAATAAATTTTCAATTGAATATTCGAATAGTAAATCTGAGAAAAGCCCTAGCCTTAGTTTTAAGTCTTCGTAGTAACAGTTTTTCAAAAACGTTTGACAAAATGGATGAGAAACTAATTGGACTGTATAATAACTCTAAATTATAAATTGACAGTGGTTCAATTTTATCGAGAGGTTGATATCTTGACATTTAGATATAGAACCGAAAATAAATAAATAAAAGCTTGGAATTGATTTTATTTCTTCTTTCCGTTTCATTTAAATTACTAAAAAAATGAATACTTTTGAAGAAAGGCATTCACGATTTTAAAAAGCCAGTATTTGTATAATTAACACTTCTTTCTACAACCGTGTCTAAAGTAAATACTTTAAATGTTAATTTTCATTTTTTTAAAAACCAATGCATAATTCTTTTTTACAAACTCTAGTGTATAAAAGGTAAAAAGTAAAATGCAAAATGGGTTTCCTACTTTTAACTGTTTCCTTAATGTTTTCAAAGCATATTATAACATAAATAGGTTTAAAATAATAAACCAGAAAGAATGTAATTAACTAATTACAAACATAAGCAAAGCAATTCATAAAAAATGAGAAATCTATTCGGTTGTATACTGTATACAACACGCGCGTAATAGTTATTTATGCAACTACTTTTAATCGAGTGCGCAAATAGTACGAGTAGCACGAGATAAAAAAAAATATGTTAACACACGTGATGTATACAACCGAACAGGTTTCACATTTTTTATCAACTGCTTTATCTGCATTGGTAATTAATTACGTTCTTTCCGGTTTTTTACTTTCCTTTTATCTACATTTAGATTTTAAAGTGCTTTGAAGACATTAATAAAACAGTTAAAAATAGGCAACAAATTACATTTTACTTTTCATACACTAGAGATTGTAAAGAACTTTTTATGCACTTCTTTTTAAAAAATGACTACACACTAAAGTTAACATTGTATCTACTTTAGACACGGTTGCACTATTTACGCACACGATTAAAAAGACGTACTTTCCACACTGCATAGTAGAACTACTTCCATGCACCAATTCATATCGCGTTTTATTAACACCTGCTAAGGAACGCCAATGCTTCTCCAAATTACACACAATTTGAGGTCGGGGCTGCCATTCTGATTTGATATTTGGTTATTTCATTAGGCGTGTTTAGGGATTGTTGTAGTTCTTGTTTAATTGCAACAGTTTAATTAAATCTCTATCGATTTTGTAGCCGATAGTTAAACCTAATTAATTACTTTATCAATAATCTAGATTTCAATATACTTAGAGCTTTGCTATCGTATCAATACACCATTGAGGTATGCGCGTGTGTACGTGTGTACCCCGTTTTATTGCCGACGGTTAATTAATTTAATTAGCTATTATGGTTTGGTATTTGATTTGCATGCATTTCGACTACCGTTAGCAATATTACTGGAGTGAAATTAATTAAGTCCTTAATATTGTTTGTAAGAGGAATTGCACGTATCGATTGTTTAACATATACCTAACTTAAAATTCTCATATACCATTTATTTATTTATATATTGAGATATTTAAAACTACTCGAAATAAATAACAGTAAGAGAATGTTATTTGAAAATACATATAGTATCAGCATACTCAATTAATTTAATGACGGTCATAATATTACATAGTGTGTCTCAAAAGTTTCTCCTTCAAAATTCACATTCACTACATGTGTTGCCTTAACACAGCACATAACGTGCGTCATCCACAACTCGTATATCTTAGTTTAATTTAGTAGGATGTAAATCATTGTAGTAAGTTGTAGAGTGTAAATTGTAAGTTTATCACATTCTCTGGTATTAAAAAAGATTTGTGCTCTCGTTTCGCTGGCCATTACGAGATACAATATTGGCACAGATTGCAAAGGAGCACGTGTAATATAAATATAAAGGGCAATCTGTCCGCATTTGCCGAAATCCCCCCTGTTAGGATGAAATGTAACCAGCGTCAAGCACTTTGTCTTAATTTCTCGTCAAAACACTGAATCGGTGTTGTGGATGTTTCCTACAGGAAAAACTGTGATAAATACTTGAGCATTAGAAGTATGTGTTCGGACGTCAAATAATAAAAACATTACTGCATATATGATATTAAAATAATAATTAAAAGTTTTATATGTGATGTTTCTTTTAGTGTTAATACATTGATAGCAACATAAAGATTAAAAAAGTTAATGAGAAAAAACGCTTTCCTTCACTTTCTTGGAAAATGTAAAAAATTGCTTTATTTGTTTCCGTTATTTCGGTTTTTTTTTCCTATAAGATCAAGAAATTAAAATATTTTTGTTGTTAAATAAATAATTTAAAAAACGCTGGTAACAAGGGAAAGATCACTATAAAATATTTAAGGATAATGAATTTGGGAATTCAGAGTAGATCAACAACAACAATTCTACGAAAGAGCACTAAACCCCACACATATAGCAATAAATCATTAGTATTAACGGAATGTTTAAAAAGCAGAGAAAAACCTGTGAAATAAAATAAAATAAGAGTAAATAATATGGACATAATAAAAAACGGAGAAAATAGAAGAAGATTGAAAATAAAACAAATACATACTAGAAAAAATTTACACAAAATTAAAAATGAATCTTCTGTTTTTGCTAGTTTGATAACGGACAAGTAGAAACAGTATAAAAAATGAATAGAAGAACTAAATTGGCGAGAGCACAACCAAGAAAGAATTCAAATGATCACAAGCAAAAAGAGGGACAGAAGATACTAGTAACGTTACTAGTAGACAACGTCAAGAAATAAGAAGAAATACACAAACTGGAAATAATTGTCTTCTTTTCACACTTGTGTTGTCTTAATTCAATTTTAGCTCATACTGACTATGGAGTAGAACATTTTAGACATTATTTGGCGTTGCAATACTTTCAACTAATATTTAAACTAATTTTGTCTACGACGTCATGAAAATGGGAAACGCTAAAATGTATACTTATTTCGAATACGATTGCAACTATTGTCAAATGCCTGTCAAGTTTCATTTATCGTATGATTGTAAATTAAGTCGGATAATTATCCGCTAAACGGCATCACTTGTCGAGCATGTAGCAAAGAAACATTTTAAATTGATGTTCCCCAAGTCACTTTTTCATCACGAAGTATCCATCCAAGAATGTTTTAAACGAGTTCACATTTTCTTTGCACCGCCTGCTCTAATCTGATTTTTATTTGCTCACATGTTATAAGCTAGGATTAAATGTGAGCCTAAATTAGAATGTGACACACGTGATGACGTACAGCATATTGTAGGCTCACAGCACGGTGGGCTCACAGTAGATATGGTTGGCTGCTTCTAGTACCTCCTTTGGCATTGACTGAGATTTTCTATCCTCGACGAAACCTCATAAGGTCATGGTCGACGAAATTCTCATAATCAACTTATCCTCATTAACATGGAAGAGATTTCAGAATCGGTCGACTTTGAAATGACACTGAAATGACCTTTCTCCAAAAATTGGCTCCGTGTACCTCTAACACATAGGTTCTCAAACTAATTTCATCTACCACCCACTTTGAGAATCAATTATTTTCTAGCGCCCCCTAAAATTTTAAAATCACTACTTTAATAACTTTAGTTAAATTATAGCCTACCAGATATGAGTCTTATCTTGTTTCCCCCCATTTTCTCTGTGCCCTTTACCGCCCCCCTGTAGACCTATAGCGCCCACAAGCGGGCGTTATCGCCCACTTTGAGAAAGACTGCTCTAATGGTTCAGCCACACCTACGGCAAATGTGCTGCCTCACGTCATTTTTAACGTCTAATTTGCCATTAATTAGTCGCTACCACGTCGCTACACTTACAATTATTGTCAAGTTAGACGTGTGTCAAGTTAGACGTAAAAAATCACGTTAGGCAGCACATTAGACGCAGACGTGGCTCCGACAACAGAGTGTAAAGGTACGGTCTATCTTCAGCGACTATTCGATGCGAATAAACGCAGCGATTAATCGCATTAGTTGCTCATATGCATTCCGACTATTAAACGCAGCGTTTTTCTACGACTTGTTGCTGAAGATAGACCAATCACGTATGCAATGCATATGAGCAACTAATGCGATTAATCGCTGCGTTTATTCGCATCGAATAGTCGCTGAAGATAGACCGTACCTTAACCACGGATTATTGGCATATATGTCACTAATTTTGTAACGGCATTGAGAGTGGCATTGCGCACTAGACGATAATTGGCTGTCGGTTTTTGAAACACATCAAACGGATTGCCGGCGTCGCCGGCGAACATATCGCATAGTTGTGGCCATAGATACAGAAAGATATATATTTTTTGCACGAAAATAGCGCCATCTCGAGTCTTTAGTCCAGAGGTGGATAAAATAGTCCATACAAATTATTTAAAATAGGAAATACAAAATAAGTTGGTATCCCCTATTTAAAATACAAAATGGAAAATGTTTTGTAATTTTTATTTAAAATAGAAAATATAAAATACTTATTTTAAATAACTAAAAAAATGCAAAATAGTTTTCAATTTTTTTATTTAAAATTTTGAAAGAAATTTTTGACTCGCCAGTGGTTTTTATTATAATTGTCGAAAATATTTAAAGTTTTGCGACAACTGAAAGCCACTGCACGACTGCTGACTCAAGAATTTCTTTCAAAATTAATAGTCAGTCAAAACAACAAAATCATAATCGACGCAAAACCGAAATACGTTAAACAAGAGGTGCGGAAGGAGTATTATTTCTGTATTCGTTCGTGTATACGATAGTTCACTTTTTGAGTAAAACAAATCATAGTTACAAAATTGTTTAATATAATAATAATAATAATATTGGTTTATTAAGCACACATGCATACAAATTGTTGCAACATATAGTGTACAAGTGGTAAACAAATAAGGTGCTTAAACGGTCTAGGGTCAGGTGTACTAGCAAAGCTAGCACCCAGATCTACCGCTAAACCGAACCAAAACTAAATAATGCCAATAGGCCTTCATACAAATTTAGCGCAGTGAGGTAAACATACAGTAGGTATGTAAAGCATAAAATAATTAATCTGTTATAGGATGAGATACGAGATTAAGGTATTATTTATTCCCTAATGAACGTGAAAAAGAAAAGAAAAACAATAGAAGAGTAAACTTGCTGGAGAACATTTTGATCAATATCTCAAGAAGAAATAAGAAAACATTCATTCTGTGAGTGAATACGAATTAGGCAATGATTCGTGCAACTTTTCTTCCATTTAACTAAATTTGTATCTCTTACGGTGTAGAAGATCCCTTCAGTGAACACTCAATTTGAAAGAGCCGGTATATCAAAATATAAATCAATTCGAGTTTTTAATTTTTATATAAAAATTAAGAGTATGATTTTTTTATACCCTGTTCCTGATATCCATATACCAAAACTGATTCTTTCATTATTTATTTTTAATTTTTTACAAATAAAGTGGTCCATTCATAATCATCATCTTGGTCGTCGTCAAAATGTTTTCCATCTTCCCACATTCAGTTTAAATTTCGCTTTTTTGGAACTTCTGAATTCATATATTTGAACATTAAAGCTAATTTATTTTGTTTTTTTTATAATAGCAGTACTTGTACTTAAAAACATACTTAGTGTGCCAATTTTAAAATGTGAATAATAAATATCCTGATGTATGAAACATAAAAATCGTGATATATCATGATATATATCGTGATATGTATCAATCGATATATATCATCAAACCCTGATCAAATAGTGCACAGATATTGGCTTTTATAGTAGAGATCCTTTCATTCTCGATTTTTCCAGTAAATGTCCGAAACTCTCTGGCGCTCGACTCGAAACTCACTGGAATAATCGATTAAAATTTAATCTAAATCTGTCAAAATACAATTCTAAATTCTGATTATATTTCATTTACGATGTTGTTGATGAAAACAATATGATCCGATGTTTCTAGGAATTGTTTTGTAAATCTATGAGCGAAGTAGACCATAATTCTTGTCCCAAACTCTCTGCCTATGTAACAAGCGAGCAGTTTCTATTTGAAAATTTTTATTTTACTCCAAAGTTCCGTTTTGTCATTGTGTAATTACAAGTAGAGGTACAATATAGACAGCAAATAGTTTCAAACCAAATAGAAGCGCGATAATAAATAAGTTTAGAGTTACTACCTTTGTCTGCATTTTTTGAACAGAATCTCTATATAAACTGATTTGCTCGAATGATCAATCATCCTCTTGATTTGCGAAGAAGATTTCAGTCCAGGACTTTTGTATTATACGACACTTTCCAATTTACTTCTTCCAGTCACAACACTAAGGCCCGATTTTACAATCGTCGGATAAGCATTATTCTTAAAATAACGTAACGTAGATATGGAGGAACATTAAAGGATATTCAGCGAACAGTTATTCCGTCCTTATTCCATGATTGTAAAACTGGCCCTAAGTTTGTGCCTGGTGTTAATGTAAATCTACATATTAATTTTGTCATTTATTTAATTGAATTAGTAATCCAATTTATCACTAAGTATAAAGTAATAAAACTTTGAAAACGTGCAATCAACTTTTGACATGGGAACCATTCGAACCAAAATAACATGCTAAGCTTTAACCGGGGCCAAACCTATCTTTCTCTCACCGGACGTTCGAAGGTGGCGGACAGTCGTAGTCGGTGAGATTTACGGCTGAGTTACCGTAACTGCACCCCTGACGATACCTGGTGCGGGAGCTGCGTCCAGTGTCCACGGGGAAGTGTTAGGAACTTGATTCATGCACGGATCTAGCCTTAATGGAATGATTACCGCTCACTCAGCGTTTGCAGCGCTTTTTGCCAACCGGAAAACGCACAAGGAAATAAACGAGAGAAAAAGCTAATGATTTATTATATTAGGTGCAAAAGAAAAACGGACGTGCTTAGTCTGTGGCGTAGCGTTCATTTTTCATTGTTACTTTGATTTATTGGTCAGTTTTAGAATTATTTAGACGTAGTTTGAGATTCACTTCCTGTAATCACATTTTCAAATTTTGAATAATAACTGTCCCGTTTAAAACATTAAATATAGAAACATTTCTTTTTCTTATACGCTATTGTCAACAATTTCAGAGTGTATTTGATAATTGTATCAAATTCTCTTAATGATAAGAGATTATTGTTCATGTCAGATTAAATTATTGTTAATCTAGTTTTCCTTGTTTCGCCGTAACCAGTGTGGTTTCTGTTGTACTCCTGTTCTGACGAACACTTTTTGTTTTGTTAGTTTATTTATTATTTGACATAAAACAAAAGATTTACGCTGGATTTCACAAACGTCACTTAGCTTTAATCATCGATTAAGAATAATCATTCCTATACCTTCAACACATGTAAGCATGGCAACATTTACTTATTTTAACGGATGATTAAATTTAAGTAACGTTTGTGAAATCCGCCATTAGAATCTTAAATACAAGAAGTCTGAGGGACAATTGTATAAAAGGTAGTTAACAATCAACTTAATTGTGTGATTAAGCTATATCATCGGAGGAAACTTAACTTAAAAGTACCAGTCTAAATTATTTCACTCGTTATAGGCGCCAAGCACATCTCTGCGTTCAGCGCCGCCTGGCATGGTGATTTGTGATTAGGTAGCGTAGCGAGCTAGGAGTGCCCCAACGGAACGAGTGTAAAGGTTGATTCACATTATCAGGCAACGAACGTTTCAAGCACATAGCGTATCGGTTTGAGCAACCAGACCAGCAATTCATACTAACAGGCACTAAACGTTTCAAGCACGTATCAGCAACAGTAAATAGTAACGGATTTGAAGAAACAGTCGTGTACGATGGCCAATAATTTTGGTATTAATGAATTATGTGCTCTTGCGTTATTGCTTGATGAAGATGATGAAAATCATACAATTAAAAGAAAAATAAAACATGGTAATTTTTATTACTTTGATTATAGGTATAAAAATTCCTGCTCGTGCACAAGTTCTATTAATTTCTCCAAATCCATTTTAAATCAAAGGGCTTAAATAACTGTTTACATTTATAGTACGTTAACAGTATTCTTTAAATGCCGACACCGAAAGATGCTGTGACCGATGGTAATTTATATTAATCGTGCAGGTACGTTCATGCAGGTCGCAACACGTCGCGTATCGGTAAAATATTCTCGGAGACAATGCCGTACTGATACGCTCGCTGCCCGAACGAAACGTTCCGCTAGATATGAATACATGTATTAAAAACCCCTAAAACAATATTTTTCGAAACCGATACGTTATGTGCTTGAAACATTCGTTGCCCGATAATGTGAATCAAGCTTTACAATGCCTCTTGTGAAACGTGTATAATATACTATTTTTTCTACTTTGCGTCACTTATTGAACAAAAATATGAAAAATATTGGATCTTCTTAGTATATGGGGAATTTTAGTTGTAATGCGTGGGTGCGTGGCAACACTGAAAACCTTTCGTTTTAATCAAAAGTCACATTGACAAGTTATTAATTTTTCTTATCCAGCTTCATTGTGAGTATATTGTTAAGTAACAAATAAATACTGAGCTATTTTGTAAAATCTATTAAATATTTTCAATTAAAAATGACTAAAATTTCCCCAAAAACAGCGTCACAATGAGCTTCATTGTGAAACTGTTTTTGGTGTCACAATGAATCCATTGTGAACGCAAAGTAGAAAAACAGAGATTTTGATGCAAGTATAATAAAAAAATAATTCTGCCGTTTTTTATCAATTCAATATTTTTTAATAATAAACTTGCTGTTTAAAGCTGTACAATTGTAGAAAAAAAGTTGCTTATACACCTATTACGTACGCAAAGCCAGTTTTTTGAGCTTTCGAATGTATTTTTTGTCTCGACCTAACGGTCTCGACAAAAAACCTAACATTCTCAAGCTCAAAAAACCTTTGCTTTGCGCACTTAATATAAAAATAATTATTTTGACTAGTTTTCAGTAAGACTTTTATGTTACTCATAATGATTTTGCATAAATTCTAGTGAAGATAAAGAATGAAACAAGTTTTTGTGCAAAAGTACACCTATCTGCAATGTTATTTTTGGTACTGTTAACCGCCGGCCAGTTACTAAAATTTTCTTTGGCAAATTTAAACTCATGATGGCGTTTGTGCCTATTTCGTACCAATAGCTGAAAATAGTTACTGTCCCAGGGAACTACGGACACCCAAATTCTAACAGAAAATTTATACAAAAGAATTTACATGAAACAAGTAAACAAGAAAAGCACACCTTAGAATTTATCAGCAAATGAGACTCTCAAAAAGAAAAACAGCGTTAAAAAAAGACAGCAAATAAAGACAACAAGAGAAAACGAAGAAAAAAGTAGGCAAAAAGGCCGAAAACTGGTTCGGTATGATTTTGGAACATTGATCTTAAATCGTACTTTGTTCGTGTTTTTGAAAAACTTTTGTTTCTTTAAGAATTCGTAGTTTTTCATTTATGTTTGCTTGTAAAATTATTGATTTTGTTAACAAAGAGTTTATTATTGCTATAGTGGTTTACTTTTCTTCAAATTTCGTAAAGTTATAGGCATATGTTCTTAAGGGGTACGAATTAGGCAAGTTTACCCTATTAAGTAACCATGTGTTTAACAGCATTTTACACAAGCAGGGCTTAATAAAACTTAGAAAATTGACCTTTTACTCAAAACAAGTAATATGTTTCAGTAAATATTCACACATGATTTTAATTAATATGTAAAATGTGAAATAATATTAAATGTCTCCTCAATCGTCAATAATCGAAATTTAAAGCCAATTTAAAGATAATTTTATGGGACATCTAACGACGACATAAAAATAATACCGTACTATTTAAAAAACAAAAATTATTGCTCTTCAATTTCTTGTTGTCGAAATTGAAATAGTTTTACTAGAACCCAGTTTAATGAGAAAAAGTTGCATTTTCATTAATTTTTTCAATAATTTTTTGACAAACTTTTGAATGAAGAACATTTCTCTTTGAGAATAAAATTCAAAGGACCAGCAAAAAAAATAAGCCGTACGGTCCCTGAACAATAGAGGGTGTCTCAAAACCTATGTCTAATTAAAACTGTAAGTTCCTCATTATAAAAGAGATTAATTCCCCAAATATGAACGGTATTGCTCAAAAATGAAAAACTGACCTACCACAAGCGCGTGCAGTTCCTTTGTTTTGAAACCTCTGCTTAGTATATGACTTGTTGAGGCAAGTCCGCTTTCAATAAAAAGCAATAAACTGCAATAATTTTTTTTATTTACGTTTGAAAGAACTAGGCCGAGGTCTCGCGCGCGCATCTTCGGCATAAATAAATGCCATCTGTGTTTCACCGACACTACCATAGCGAAATGCGTTTTTCGAAATAAAATGCGTTTATGCGAAATAAAAAGATGTACAGTACAGCACAAAATGCATATCGAACGTGTTGTCATACCTGTGCATTCATTATAACCTTAGAATTTTACTAAAGTTCACTTCTTGTTCTTGGCACTGATATTTGTAATTGCAATAAATGTTCAAAATGTCCTGCGGTATTAACACATAATTCGCCATAACAGAGCACTATGTCTATCAATTCCTCATTGGAATACACATGAGCCATATTTATTACTTATTTACACTTAGATTAAGTTATGTACACAGATATTTATACGAATTAAACTAACACAAAACAAACTACACACTACGTAAATTTGATAAATAACTTTTATAAAACACAAACGTACGCGCTCGGGCTAAATTTTCTCAAAAACTGGTATTCAACACTTCGTCTTTCATGCTAAGTTTTGAGTTATGACAGCATGATAATAATAAAAACAAACAATAAAAAAAGGAAAGAACGAAACTGAGCTGAATTTTATTTTATGACAGTGCAATTGTAACCAATAAATCTCCAAGACGAATGTAGGTAAACGTTTCTGAAAATTCAGAATTATTTTAAACCAGAATCAAATTTTCATCACGAAAACTAATTAAGCCACTCGTTTCTTGGATTTAATTAATATTTATCAACATTTTTAGTAGACATTTATTTTCGTCTTATTACTGAACATAAACACAGATCGATGTACTGTCATGAAAATGAAACAAATAAAACTGAAATGCATTATTGTGCTACGAATTCAGTTTGCTTTTAAATTTTACTTTAAATAAATAAGCATAAAAAAGGTTTGTTCGTTATCCTGCACACTTGTGTACACTTGTGATAAGTAATTGCAATAAGGAACGCCGTTTTTATTTACAATCCTAACGAAACACAACGGACAAACATGACCTAGCCCAACAAATACGGTATTTATTCGTTTATGGTCACAAAAAAACACCAATTTTGCCCAGCTGAGACATTTAAATCCATTTAAATCGTCAACCAGCGTTACTCAAACAATTTCTTTGAAAACGAAAACTGATTTTTCCCGGAGTTATTATTTACTTTATCCCTATTGCTGTATAACAAATTTTGCTCCTTTTTTGACTACTATCTGTGGTTTCAATTAAAAACATAGGTTTAGAGACACCCAGTATAAGCTTTTTATCGATGAAATCTCGTCTACTTTCTACTATTCTGGCCGGGACACATATTTTTGGGTTGGGTTGTATATATTTGTTTTTCAAGAACTTATGACAATATCTTAATTTTAAAATCAAATAAAGTAAAATTTAAAGGAAAGATTATTTTCGCGTCTAAATACTCCTGTATTCTTGATTACACTTAAAGTTGTCTGATTGCGTCAATTCTACAAGGAAAAATTAAGGGGAATATACAGGGTGTCTGAGATCACCGGTACACCCCTTTTATTTCGGAAACAGAGTATTTTAGAGAAAAATGTTTCAGACAAAAGTTGTATGGTTTCGCGGGGGCTATAGGATGGTATCATTTGTTTGACCTTGAATAATCGTTTGAAGGTCATATGAAGGTAACTTTGAATTTTTTAAATTGGACACCTATATATTTTTACATATTCTTATAGCTTATCTCGAGATTTTTCCAAAACACCATAACAAAATATTTTTTTATTAAGTATTTTTCGAGTTATAAGACTTCAAAGTTGCAGTATTTTGATAAAAATAGACCACCCGTACACCCCTTTTACTTCGGAATCAAAGTATTTTAGAGAAAAATGTTTCAGGCAAAAGTTATATGGTTTCGAGGGGGCCATAGGATGGTACCATTTGTTTGACCTTAAATAGTCGTTTGAAGGTCATATGAAGATAACTTTGAATTTTTTAAATTGGACACCCTATATATTTTTACATATTCTTATAGCTTACCTCGAGATCTTTCCAAGGACCAAAACACCATAATATAATATTTTTTTATTAAGTATTTTTCGAGTTATAAGACTTCAAAGTTGCAGTAGGTATTTTGATAGAAATACTTACAAGATATCTCGCAAAAGATTTTCTTTCCAATAATCTTATCTTACATTCCAGGCCGATCAGTCAAGGCAAGAACCGAGCATGACCCAGCGACATATTTTATAAGTATTTCTATCAAAATACTGCAACTTTGAAGTCTTATAACTCGAAAAATACTTAATAAAAAAATATTTTATTATGGTGTTTTGGTCTTTGGAAAGATCTCGAGGTAAGCTGTAAGAATATGTAAAAATATGTAGGGTATCCAATTTAAAAAATTCAAGGTTGCCTTCATATGACTTTCAAACAATTATTCAAGGTCAAACAAATGGTACCATCTTAATGGTACTCGAAACCATACAACTTTTGTCTGAAACATTTTTCTCTAAAATGCTCTGTTTCCGAAATAAAAGGGGTGTACGGGTGATCTCAGACACCCTGTATAACAGTACGTCAAAATAGGAGGTTTGCCCGATAAGAATTCAATAAAGAAATAGTGTAATTAACAACAAATTTGTGATAATACACACTAAAATTCGCATAACAAGCAGGAGCTAATCAACAATAAAATAAGGCGTTAACAATATGTTGCGCCCATTCAAGTAATACTTTTCGCGGTAGAATAAAACCGCACTCTAAGTAAAAAAAAGTAATTGCATGACATATTTTGGCAATGCACGACAAAAGAAGGAGATTGCGCAACAGAATAAATACATTTTCATTTATTTTTATGTGGGTTATCTTTACTTAAATGTGTTAAAATTCTACCTTTCTAAATTAAACTTCTGTTTTCTACATATTCCAATCGTTTTTCGTAACGTATATACAGTGTCTTTCAAAAAGTATACAACAAATGGGATTTTTCTCTATTATCGATTTTTATTAATTTTTATTAATGCAGAACGCTTCTGCATTCCTGCATTCTGGAAGTATCAGGTGAAATTTATCTTTTACGGTATACACCGTGGACACCGACTTTTTTTACAAACATCATATCACATTACATCGAAATAAATAGTAAAGTTCCCAGCTTCGTCTTTTATTGCCCCTAAGGACTAGAAACATCTTTCTATACGCTCTTTATTAGTTATTGTTTAATTATTACCTTTCTTTTTCAAAACACAAATCATAAAATAAAAATCTTATAATATTTTTTTTTAAATAAAAAGTTTTTCTGGTTCCTAGTTACTTTACGCTATCACGTGTTTTGCTGAAATTTACGTCTGACATTCACCCCGTCGGGTGCTCATCCTGTGTCGCTGTAAAACTCACGGAGGTATATTTTCCTTAGTTTATCGCGGCAATCGAGTGCAATCTGTATTTGAGACGACATCGATTAACCGGTCGATTAGTAGCCGCTAATCCGGACTTAACCGCTCCGAGCCCGGACTTACCCGGACTAATGTGGGCTATTCATTATTCCGCGTTAACTTCAACCCGTATAACGACGCCCTTTTGTTTTATAAGGGCTTATTACGGGACCCATCCTTTACTTTAAGCATCTGCGTAATACTTCATTTCATTCGGAACAATGTATCTGCTCGTTAACGTGAAACGTCTTAATTTGAAACGTTACCTCGTTCTTCATCCTCCTAAAGAAGTATAATTAGTTTGTGTTTATATCATTTTTAATTATAATTCAAGCTGTTGATGTCTCCTCATAATAATAATAATAATATGGAAAAGAAAACAATTTTAGTTCGAGCAAAAGTATATTATTTGAAGCCACTTTAAATATATCGGGCGATTCGTTAGCCTCTTTACAAACTTTGGTAAATGAAAGCAGATGTAATTTTATGAAAAAGACATCCTATCAACAAAGGTTCGATTTGCTTTTGTTTAGAAGTTATAGCGATTTAAAGGCATTTAAAAACAAAAAATTTATTAGCCATTATTTAATAAAACATTGGGCATTAAAGTTGTTAGAATATGTCATGGTGTTTTATTATTTACTAAATCAGTATTTTTGTTCATTATTTGTGATACTTCCATTTTTTGTATAATATAATAATAATAATATCGTTTATTCAGTTCCTCACGGGTTGAATAGAGTACATAATACATTTATAAACAAACACAAGATACATAGTACAATAGAAATATCACAGTCATGTTGTGGTGTTGAGTAGCTAACTCTGGATTAGGATGACATGAATTCATCTATGGTGTAGTAGACATTGCTAGTAAGTAAGATCTTGAGTTGAGTCTTAAAGTTGATTGTAGATTTTAGCGTTTTTAATTCTGTTGGTAACTTATTATAATATTTTATTCCGTTGAAAAGATAAGATTTAAAATATAGCCGATGACGGGGTTGGTCGGCTCGTAAATCATAAGGGTGTCTAGTATTGTAAGTGTGTGCAGTATTATTATTTGTAAAGCAACTTTTTATCTTGAAGATATGTAAAACGGTTTCGTAAATATATAAGTTAACAACTGTCACGATGCGTAAGTTTTTGAAGACAGCTCGACAGCTTTCTCTAGAATTTAGGTTGGCTATAATTCTAATCACTCTTTTTTGTAGTTTAAGAATTTTTTGAAGGAGGGCGGATTGCCCCCAGAAAATTATGCCATATCTAAGTATAGATTCAAAATAACTATGGTAAACAATTTTTACGTATTGAATATCGGACATAAGAGTGATTTTTTTATGGCGTAAGTAGTTCTAGATAATCTTGGAAAGAGACTCTCTATATGACCATTCCATGATAACAGGGCATCAACCGTGACTCCCAGAATCCTACATTCACTAACTGGTAAAAGGTTAGTTGATCCTAAGTTCAAAGTGATGTTGGTTGCATCTTTGTGGGAAAATATTATTACATTAGATTTACCAAGGTTTAAGATAAGCCTATTGGTTAGAAACCAGCCATTACATTGTTGGAAAATTTGCATTATTTAAATTTTTAAGTTGTTTACATCTGGGGAAGCAATACAAATGCAAGAGTCATCCGCGTACATAGTACCTAGCCCAAAACATTATAGAGAAGGTCGTTAATAAAGATGTTGAAGAATAGTGGACCTAGGATTGATCCTTGCAGGACTCCGAATTTAACAGCACTACGGGAAGATTGATTACATATACTGCATTTTCAGCCGTTGGGAAAAACGAAAATCGCTTTTCTAAACAAAAGCAATTCTGACCTATGTTTATAGGATGTTTTTTTTTCATAAAATTACATCTACTTCCATTTGCCAAAGTTTGTAAAGATGATAACGAATCGCCCTATATTACACCGTCAGCAGCAAAATTTGCTCTAAAATCAATAATAATAATAATAATAATAATAACAATAATAAAGGTCTATAATTATTTTTGTTTCTGATAAAACAAACTGAAAACAAAAAAATCGGTCTGTATATTACTGCATTAATGGATTGTGAACGCTTGAGTAATTTCAGGCCATAAAATAAACATCATTAGAATACACAGAGGTATAAAAACAATAACTTGTGGCATTTTATTATTCCCAATTATCAGGAACGAACGCGGAAATATTTATTTATAATAACCCCTTGCAAACACATACGTCACGGTAATCGCCCAATTAATTATTGTTAATTTGAAATGCAAATACCGCGTTACAACAAATCCAATTTGATCGCTAATGAGTTTAAAGCAAACACCCGACCGTACCTTCAATTATGCGAACTGGACGACAAAAATCCCTTAATTGTATGCAATCAATTCACGTTCAAACATATACCGCTGTGCATATCCATGGTTCGTGACGTCAAAACTATTGAACCTATCAATCAGTCGTCGACGTACAAAAATCACTTATGCCCTTCTTGTCGTCTCCGTTTTAAAACAAGCGCAAGTGAGACAAACTCTGACGATAGAATGCTGTCCCGCAAGGATGGAAACGGCATATGTTCAGGACCATTTCAGGGGCTTCAGGATATGACCAATTGTTTATGACATGATTCTAATTGGCCTGTCTACCGTCACACTCCTATCTCGTTTGTTTTCTATCATCTGTCTCTGTCATGCTAATTCCGTAATCTGGTAATTATATACTCAGACAGATGTGCTTGTTTATCCTTTTCTGGCTTGCAGTGTTTAATTATAGGCATTTTTCATACAATATTCTCACGTCCATCTAATAGTAAACGAAACAAGTACACCTATGTTATCATATATTATTTTTACAAACAAAAACCGAACAGTAATGAATAAGATATTTATGTAACGTAATACCTCTAATTTTAAAAGTACACGGTGGTGATAAAGTCCCGCAACAAGCTCATAATTTGTTTATTTAATGTTTTTTCGCAAAACTCAGAAAACAAATTGCACTGAAAAATAACAAATTCACGCAAGAAGTACAAAATGAAAAACAAGAAAATCTTATACAACTTATTGTACATTTTTCACTCAGAGCGAGGGTAAACAGATATTTTCGCAATAATGTTTGTAAAAGAGCGCCTAACGCATAGCTCAGAGATACAGGGTCAGTGAAGGTGTCAGAATAAACATTTTCACCACCAGATAGCGGCGCATTCCCTATTTATGGCCCTGTTTGTTTCGTCCTGGCATTTTTCCAACTTCCGAACAATATCGACATTGATTTAAAATAAAATGGAAAAGTTTTACGAAATAAAAGATTCGCTACTGTACAGTAACGATAATCCCTTCGGATTTTCTTAATTAAACATGCGCAAGGATGAAGTGATCAAGAACTTTTCCAAACACTTGGACTATTGATAGAGAATGTTGTGTATCGTGTCTGGGATTGTCCTAATTTTTTTCAATCTTTTGCATTAATTACTTGAATTCAATAGTATTACTTCTAATAGGAAGTAATTATGTACTTTCCATCAATCAAGCTTTCATGAAATTTAACGTTGCGCAATTATCTACTTAAGATTGGATGTACATTTAAAGGTTTCTGATTACTTGTTGTCTTTTTATTGTTCTTCATATAATTCAATATTCGTTTTTACGAAACAATTAATAGACTTTAGTTACGTGTAAGTCATGTGAACATGAAATATAAATTTTGTAAAAGCCCATAATATTTCGATTGTGTTCCCAACACAAAACAAGTTGAGGGTTCGACAGCCTCGCTTAGGACGGCGCGTATAAAGATCGCATCGCCGCGGACAAAGGACCGGATCGGAAACTATAACGATAAAACTAACCGAATCCGAATAGAAAGCGTAAAATACCGGAGATACCGCAAGCACTGATGGAGACGTCACAACAGATAAAGATTACTGCTTCTGCCACCGTTCCACAACCTACCATGGAAGAGGCGCTTGACGCGTTTCCGTTGTTATGCTGGGATCCTGCAGATGAAGACGTCGTTTTCTGTTCTGCGTCGTCTGCGGTATGTCAGCTTTACGTTAACGGTCTTGTTCAGCATGAATGTAAACGTTTGGTAAGTAAGTATCTTCTCAAATACTGATATTTTTAAAAACTACTTTCTCTTA